>OY740816.1:25959852-26352995 GCA_963514005.1 Raja brachyura | reverse complement strand
GAACATGGATAAGTGACGTTTCAGGTCCGGACCCTTCTTCAGGCTAGTCTTTACAACACAATGTTTTGGCCACAGATGGAATACTGTTGTCCAGTTTTGGGTGGAAAGGTGTGCAGGTTTATGAGAGAAGACACAGGAGAAATTTACTTGAACGATTCTAATCACATTGGATTTTAATGATGTGGATAGAATGGATCCCTTCTTCCTGGGGATCGAGGGGGAATGTGACAGGTACTTTAAATCATGACTGTGCAGACAGACTCATTGTTCCTATTGGCTGAAAACAACCAGAGCTCTTAGAATGAAGATGATTGGATTACTAAAACAAAGTGGACTTTTATGTTTTGAGTTTACTGCCAGGGTTAAAAAAGCAAACCTAAAAAGGAGTTTAATTATGTTGAATGGAAATAGTGCAGAGGTACATGCAGAGGGAAGAAGTAGGATTGGTTGCAAGCCCTAGACTAGGATAGCCTTGAGGGGCAGAATGGTCTCCTGCTAAAGAACTCAATTTGTCCCACACTACGTTTTTCCCCCATTGAAATGACTATCTCACTCAGTTTGAGTGCACTGCCCTTGGTGATGGATGAACCTCCTCCTTTGTTAATCACCTACTCCCAAACTCCGGGGATGATTTAACAGTAGCCAAGTCAAGCTGACAGTTTTGCACAGATGCTTTTCAAAGCCTTGGGTTACTGAAGTCACTGTGCTGCCGATTACGTACTTTCAGTGTCCCAACTATGACCACAAGGGATAGATGACGGCCCCATTTACACACAGCATGCTCCAAATACAGCATGTGATAACAGTCAAATCCTCCATTGTTGTGATGTTAGCTGAGGGAAAGGTGTTAGACAGTATAGGGCGAGTACGGACAGAGATTGAGAGATCCAGCGGGAAAACAGACCATTCGGCCATCAAGTCATCGACACTAGCCACAACCTCCCACTTACACTGACACCCCCCCCCCCCCAGATTCTACTCATCACCTGCACACCAGAGACAATTTACAGTGGTAGGAACCACATGCAGTCACGGAGAGAACGTGCGAACTCCACACAGACAGTGCCCAAGGCCAGGATTGAACCCAGGCCACTAGCACTGTGAAGCCACTGCTCTATTCGCTGTGCCACTAACTTGGTGTTTCACATCTACCTGAGCACAAGTAGTGCCCGAGACAAATCCTCAACCCAACACTGACATTCAGAGACACGGCAGCTGCTCACTGCTACCTCTGAGAGTTTCCACTAAAAATCCCAGGCTTCGTCCACTCCAGGAAACTCATCACAATTTGACAATTTGGTGGGAACCACATCACAATCTTTTGCAGATAAACCAATATACTCACAACATTAACAACTTTCATAAAACGCTTTGCAGCTTCATTTCAACATGCAAACTGGGAGATATATTTAAAAAACCATCATTCTGTGAAATTGCAGAGTCCAAGAGGACTTACCTGGTCAGTGGAGGAGGGAAGCCATTCTCTGTCCCACAGCCAAAAGACCTATGTCACTTCCTGTTGACAACAGGAAATTCAATTTCATCATTGTGTACAGCAGACAGGAAGTTGTCCTATTTGTATTCAATAAGAACAGGAATCGTTTAATTCAGTATGTTATGAATAAAAATAAAAATAAACAAAAGTCATTGTCATTGAGTGATACAACATGGAAACAGGCCCTTCGGCCCAACTTCCCCATACCGGCCAACATGTTCCATCTCCACTCGTTCCTCTTGCCTGCATTTGGTCTATATCTCTCCAAACCTGCCCTGTCCATGTACCTGTCTAACTGTTTTGTAAACATTGTGATAGTCCTTGCCTCGGGGTCACAGCTTAAGGATAAGGGGGAAATCCTTTAGGATCGAGATGAGAAGGAATTTTTTCACACAGAGAGTGGTGGGTCTCTGGAACTCTCTGCCACAGAGGGTAGTTGAGGCCAGTTCATTGGCTATATTTAAGAGGGAGTTAGATGTGGCCCTTGTGGCTAAGGGGATCAGAGGATATGGAGAGAAGGCAGGTACGGGATACTGAGTTGGATGATCAGCCATGATCATATTGAATGGCGGTGCAGGCTCGAAGGGCCGAATGGCCTACTCCTGCACCTAATTTCTATGTTTCTATGTAACTACCTCCTCTGGCAGCTCATTCTGTACACCCACCACCAAAAGTGTGACGATTAAATTGGTATTAGGGGAAAAAAAAGAACAAATGCCTGTATTCTCCTCACACATATCACCCTTCTGGTCAAAGGCAAATAAAATAGTTTGAAATTGTGTACTGTTGGGAACCAATGTTGAATATAGTGGATAATGGGCAGAAACAGCAGCTTGGAGTTTTACATTAATCCCACACAGGACCCATTGTCATTCCACAGAGCACTCTGGCCATGGAGAGGACTTTCTCTGACCAGTTTGTTACTGTTAGTGACTGGATGAACCCATTGTGTAGCTCACTCCGCATTGAGGAGGACATGTTGCTTGTTAATTATGGGCCCAGGGCATTCTCAGATAGAGGAAGAGGTTAGCAATGCTTGCGAAACCCGAAACATCAGACAGAAGCATTCCGACGTCTTGTGATGTCTCATTCGTGATGTTAATTCATCAGCATCCTCAGGCCTTGAGACATCTTGACGATACATCAGCTCCATATTTAGAACTGGGCTTTTATTGTCTCACAAGGTGCCTGGTCCATAATCAGATGCTGGTGCTCAATATAATAGAAACATAGACAATAGGTGCAGGAGGAAGCTATTCGGACCTTCGAGCCAGCACTGCCATTCAATATGATCGTGGCTGATCATCCAAAATCAGTACCCCGTTCATGCTTTCTCCCCATATCCCTTAATTCTGTTAGCCCTAAGAGCTAAATCTAACTCTCTCTTGAATACATCCAGTGAATTGGCCTCCACTGCCATCTGTGGCAGAGAATTCCACAGATTCACAAGATTTTTCTCTGGGTGAAAATGTTTTACCTCATCTCAGTCCTAAATGGCCGACCCCTTATTCTGAAACTGTTACCCCTGGTTCTGGACTCCCCCAACATGGGGAACATGCTTCCTGCATCCAGCCTGTCCTATCCCTTAAGAATTGTATATGTTTCTATAAGATAATGGGTGATGGATTAAATGATGAAATGACGGAACATGTGGAGTGACGGAAGGGGTCATAAAAGCAGAGAGATCTGTCCTTTCATCTTTCTCAATGATGCAGAGATGAGACAGTACACAGAAAGCACTGCACAAAAAGACACAGTGTGTGGAGGAACTCAGCAGGTCAGGCAGCATCTGTGGAGGGTAATGGATAGGGGATTTTATTAGTCTGAGGAAAGGTCCCAACCCGAAACATCGTCTATCCATTCCCTTCACAGATGCTGCTCGTCACGCTGAGTTCCTCCAGCACTTTGTTCTTTCGTATCGATTCTAGCATCAGCAGTTCCTTTTGTCCCCATTCTCTCTTTCTTTCACTATTTTCTTCTTTTATCTGTCTCTATCTTAAATATATTGAATAATCCATCCTCCACCATCTCTGGGGCAATGAATTTCAGAGATTCATCAGTTTCACTTTAGTTTACCGAGGTACAGTGAAAAGCTTTTTTTGCGTGCTAGCCAGTCAGCAGAAAGACAATACATGATTACTATTGAGCTCAACACAAAATGCTGGAGTAACTCAGTGGGACAGGCAGCATCACTGGAGATGCTGCCTGTCCCGCAGAGTTACTCCAACATTTTGCGTCTACCTTTGATTTAAACCAGCATCTGCAGTTGTTTCCTACACATTACAATCGAGCCATTCACAGTGTACCGATATATGATAAGGGATTAACGTTTACTGCAAGGCAAAGCCAGCAAAGTCCGATCAAGGATAGTCCGAGGGTCACCAGCTCTGAGAGGAGAGGTTTCCACGCACCTCCATTTTAAATGACAGCCCTCTGGTTTGGGTTAGTGTTGTGTGTTTTTACAGCTGTCTTTGTGCACTTAGAAACATAGAAAATGGGTGCAGGAGGAGGCCATTTGGCCATTTGAGTCAGCACCGCCATTCATTGTGATCATGGCTGATCGTCTGCTATCAATAACCCGTGCCTGCCTTCTCCCCATATCCCTTGACTCCACTAGCCCGTAGAGCTCTATCCAACTCTCTCTTAAATCCATCCAGTGATTTGGCCTCCACTGTCCTCTGTGACAGGAAATTCCACAAATGCACAACTCTCTGGGTGAAAACGTTTTTTCTCACCTCAGTCTTAAATGAACTCCCCTTTATTCTAAGACAGTGGCCCCTGGTTCTGGACTCACCCAACATTGGGAACATTTTCCCTGCATCTAGTTTGTCCAGTCCTTTTATAATTTTATATGTTTCTATAAGACCCCCCCTCATCCTTCTAAACTCCAGTGAATACAAGCCTAGTCTTTTAAATCTTTCCTCATATGACAGTCCCGCCATCCCAGGGATCAATCTCGTAAACCTACGCTGCACTGCCTCAATCACAAGCATGTCCTTCCTCAAATTAGGAGACCAAAACTGTACACAATACTCCAGATGTGGTCTCACCAAAGCCCAATACAACTGCAGAAGAACCTCTTTACTCCTCTACTGAAATCCTCTTGTTATGAAGGCCAACATTCCATTAGCTGTCTTCACTGCCTGCTGCACCTGCACGCCAACTTTCAGTGACCGGTGTACAATGAAACCCAGGTCTCGCTGTACCTCCCACTTCCCTAACCTAACACCATTGAGATAAGAATCTGCCCCCTTGTTTTTGCCGCCAAAGTGGATAACCTCACATTTATCCATATTATACTGCATCTGCCACGCATCTGCCCACTCACTCAACCTGTGCAGGTCTCCCTGCAACCTCCTAACATCCTCTTCACAGTTCACGCTGCCACCCAGCTTTGTGTCATCCGCAAACTTGCTAGTGTTGCTCCAAATTCCCTCTTCCAAATCATTAATATATATGGTAAACAGTTGCGGCCCCATCACCGAGCCTTGCAGCACTCCATTCACCTTTTCAGAATGCCTGCCATTCTGAAAAGGCCCCGTTCACTCCTACTCTTTGCTTCCTGTCTGCCAACCAATTTTCTATCCATGTCAACACCCTACCCCCAATACCATGTGCTCTAATTTTAGTCACCAGTCTCCCATGCGGGACCTTATCAAAGGCTTTCTGAAAGTCTAGATAGACTACATCCACTGGCACCCCTTCATCCATTTCACTTGTCACATCCTCAAATAATTCCAGAAGATTAGTCAAGCATGATTTTCCTTTCATAAATCCATGTTGACTTGGACTAATCCTTTTACTGCTATCCAAATGCCCCATTATTACCTCTTTAATATTTGACTGCAGCATCTTTACCACCACCGAAGTCAGGCTAACTGGTTTGTAATTCCCCATTTTCTCTCTCGCTCCTTTCTTGAAAAGTGAGATAACATTAGCTATCCTCCAATCCACAGGGACTGATCCTGAATCTGTTGAACATTGGAAAATGGTCACCAATGCGTCCACTATTTTTAGAGCCACCTCCCTGAGGACCCTGGGATGCAGACCCAGGCCCAGGGGATTTATTATCCCTCAGTCCCATTAGCCTACCCAATACTATTTCTCACCTAATAAAAATTTATTTCAGTTCCTCTACCCCCTTAGATCTTCTGTCCTCCAGTACATCTGGGAGATTGTTTGTGTCTTCCTTAGTGAAGACAGATCCGATGTACCTATTCAATTCTTCTGCCATTTCCTTGTTGCCCATAATAATTTCACCCGTGTCTGCCTTCAAGGGACCCACATTTGACTTTGCTACTCTTTTTCCCTTAACATATCTAAAGATGCTTTTACTGTCCTTCTTTATATTCCTGGCCAGCTTCCCCTCGTACTTCATCTTTTCAGCCCATATTGCCCGTTTTGTTTCCTTCTGTTGTCCTATGAAATTTCCCAATCCTCTGGCTTCCGGCTACTCTTTGCTGTGTTATACATCTTTTCTTTTAGTTTTATTCTATTCCTAACTTCTCTTGTCAGCCACGGTTGCCTCCCACTCCCCTTAGAATCTTTCTTCCAAATGATCCTGCGACTTCCGGATTATGCCCAGAAATTCCTGCCATTGCTGTTCCACCGTCATTCCTGCTAGGATCCTTTTCCAGTCTACTTTGGCCAGCTCCCCTCTCATGCCTTCATAGTCCCCTTTGTTCAACTGCATCACGGCCACTTCCGATTTAACGTTCTCCTTTTCAAATTGCAGATTAAAACTAATCATATTATGATCACTACCTCTAAGTGGTTCCTTTACCCGAGTTCTCTTATCGTATCTGGTTTATTGGACAACACTAAATCCAAAATTGCCTTTTCTCTGGTTGGCTCCATTACAAGCAGCTCTAAGAATCCATCTTGGAGGCATTCTACAAACCCTCTTTCTTTTAACTCCTGCTGCAACTTACACCCTACATCCGGGCTACTATTTGGGGGTCGGTAAATAACACCAATTAGTGTCTTCTTGTCTTTACAATTCCTCAACTCAATCCACAGTGACTCTACCTCGTCAGTCCGTATGTCTTCCCTCGCAAGGGACTGATTTCCATCCCTCACCAGCAGAGCTACCCCCCTCCTCTGCCCACCTGCCTGTCCTATCTATAGGATGTACAACCCTGAATATTGTTCCCAAGCCTGATCCTCCTGCAGCCACGTCTCAGTAATCCCCACAATGTCATATCTACCAACCTCTAACTGAGCCTCAAGCTCATCTACTTTACTTCTTATACTTCGCGCATTCATATACAATACTTTTAATTCCTTACGCATCTCACCTTTCACATCGATCCGTATTACACTTGGCCATACTCCCCTATCTCTTTGTGAGCTTCCTTTCCCGTTAATTCTGGGGGTCTTTAACCATCCCTTTACTCTCTTTCCCTTTAACTCCATTCTCGACTATCGCATTTGACACCCCAACCCCCTTATGGTAAATAGCTCAAAGGCAGGACTTTGGATTTAATATATAAATTAATTTATCTTTAATCTGTTCCATTTAATGAACTCAGCAGGTGATTTATATCGAGTGTTGGCCAAATATCACAAAGTTTGTTTTTTGTTTTTTTTTAAAGGAGAAAAAGCAAGAGAGAGAAAAAGTGAGATGTGCAAAGATAGAGCCCCTAGACTACCAAAGTGGTGTAGCCAAAGGGTGAACAGATGACAGAAAGAAAAAAGGAATAACCAGATAACCATATAACAATTACAGCACGGAAACAGGCCTTCTCGGCCCTTCCAGTCCGTGCCAACCATTTATTTTCCTCTGGTCCCATCTACCTGCACTCAGACCATACCCCTCCATTCCCTTCCTGTCCATATACCTATCCACTTTACTTTTAAATGTTAAAATCGATCCTGCCTCCACCACTTCTGCTGGAAGATCATTCCACACAGCCACCACTCTCTGAGTAAAGAAGTTCCCCCTCATGTCACCCCTAAACTTCTGTCCCTTAATTCTCATGTCATGCCCTCTTGTTTGAATCTTTCCTACCCTCAATGGTAAAAGCTTATCCACGTCAACTTTGTCTATCCCTTTCATCATTTTAAAGACCTCAATCAAGTCCCCCCTTAACCTTCTGCGCTCCAAAGAATAAAGACATAACTTGTTCAACCTTTCTCTGTAACTTAGTTGCTGGAACCCAGGCAGCATTCTAGTAAATCTCCTCTGTACTCTCTCTATTTTATTGACATCCTTCCTATAATTAGGCAAATAAAATTGTACACCATACTCCAGAATTGGTCTCACCAATGTTTTGTACAATTTTAACATTACTTCCCTACTCCTATATTCAATGCTCTGATTTATAAAGGCCAGCACACCAAAAGCTTTCTTTACCACCCTATCTACATGCGATTCCACCTTCAGGGAACTATGCACAGTTATTCCTAGATCCCTCTGTTCCACAGCATTCCTCAATTCCCTACCATTTACCATGTACGTCCTATTTTGATTTGTCCTGCCAAGATGTAGCACCTCACACTTATCAGCATTAAACTCCATCTGCCATCTTTCAGCCCACTCTTCCAAATGGCCCAAATCTCTCTGTAGACTTTGAAAATCTACTTCATTATCCACAGCACCCCCTATCTTAGTATCATCTGCATACTTACTTATCCAATTTTCCACTCCATCATCTAGATCATTGGTGTACATGACAATCAACAGTGGACCCAACACAGATCCCTGAGGCACCCCACTGGTCACCGGCTTCCAACCTGACAAACAGCCGTCCACCATTACTCTCTGGCACCTCCCATTCAGCCACTGTTGAATCCAGCTTGCTACTCCACCATTAACACCCAAAGATTGAACCTTCTTAACCAACCTTCCATGGGGAACCTTGTCAAAGGCCTTACTGAAATCCATATAGACAACATCCACTGCTTTACCCTCATCAATTTCCCTAATAACCTCTTCAAAAAATTCAAGAAGGTTTGTCAAACATGACCTTCCAGGCACAAATCCATGTTGACTGTTCTTGATCAGACCCTGTTTATCCAGATGTTTATATATATTATCTCTAAGTATCCTTTCCATTAATTTGCCCACCACTGACGTCAAACTAACAGGTCTATAATTGCTAGGTTTATTCTTCGAACCCTTTTTAAACAATGGAACAACATGCGCAGTACGCCAATCCTCCGGCACTATTCCCGTTTCTAATGACATTTGAAATATTTCTGTCATAGCTCCTGCTATTTCTACACTAACTTCCCTCAATGTCCTCGGGAATATTCTGTCACGACCTGGAGACTTATCCACTTTTATATTTTTCAAAAGTGAATAGATTAATTAAATAAAATAAAAGGACAAAAAGAGAAAGAAGGTAAAAAGTGGTGATATACCTACCTCACATCCCTCCTCACCCACCTCACCAATCCCGTAATTAGATTTAAATCCAAAATTGTGTTGTACCATACTATCCTTGTAATAAATCAATGAATGGTGTCCATGTCTTCGAAAAATGATCTGGCTTTTCTGCCAAGACAAGTCTAATATTTTCAAGATGTAGCATCTCGGACATGTTTATAATCCACATCTTAAGAGTAGGGACTGATGTATGTTTCCAAAATTTGAGTATTCGTTTTTTTGCCGTTATCAGGCCATAATTAAGCAAACTTCTTTGAAATATTGATAGCTCAGAGCAGGCTTCTGACGTACCTAGAATAATCAATTCCGTGTCGGGATCCAATTGTATTTTTAGTGTTTTTGAAAAAAATTTCAAAATTTCCTCTCCAGAAATTATGTAACTTGATACAAGAGACAAAGGAATGGGTTATAGTTGCTTCTTGAAGAAGAAATTTATCGCAAATAGGAGATACATTTGGAAAGATCTTATTGAGTTTAGACTTTGAATAATAGAGTCTGTGCAGTATTTTAAATTGGATTAACGAATGCCTAACGTTAATCGAACAATTGTGTATATATAGGTTTTCCTCCCATCTGTCTTTTAGAATTTTTAGGCCAAGTTCATCTTCCCAAGCTCTTCTAATTACTTCTGACGATGGGATTTCTGTATTTAAAAGGGTGTTATACAGGTATGATATTAACTTGTTTGACTCCGAGTTTCTATTCATACATTCGTCTAGTATGTTTGGCAACAAAGATTGGTAGTCTTGTGTATATGATTTCAGATAGTCTCGAATTTGAAGATATCTAAAATATTGACTACCTTTCAGGTGATATTTCGACTGTAATTCTTGAAATGGGAGAAGTTCCCATCTCATAAAGATCTCCGAGTTTTTTGATTCCTAATCTTTCCCAATGTGTGAACCTTTTGTCTAAAATAGATGGCTTGAACGAAGAATTGTTGGCAATTGGTGAAAGAAGAGATACATTTCTCAGTTTATGGTTGACTTCACTTGTCTCCAGATTCGTAGGGTACTGTGGATAATCGTGTTTTTCTCATATAGTCTTTTCTTCAAATTTATTGGAGAGAGAAGAATCGGACCTATATTAAAAGGCAAACGTTCCTCTCTCTCCATTATTTTACTTGTTGGAATGTGTTGTCCAACCAATAGATTATGTTTTTAATATTTGTTGCCCAATAGTAGTATAAAAAATTGAGGAGAGCCAGTCCACCAATTTCTTTGGGTTTACATAGATGCCGTTTATGGATTCCGTGTGTTTTATAATCCCAAATGAAGCTTGTAATCAGAGAGTCAAGTTTTTGTTTAAAATGTTTAGGAAGGTATGATTGAAATAAGTACAGGATTTGTGGGAGGAAGATCATCTTTATGGCATTTATTCTGCCTATGAGAGACATCGGAAGTGTTTTCCAAAATTGAATAAGAGCATTTAATTTAGTAACTAAAGGAGAAAAGTTTGCGTTAAATAGAGAAGTGTATTTTCTGGTTACGTGAACACCAAGATATTTGAATTTTTCCGTAGCAATTCTGAAAGGGAATTTTAGGAGGTGCGTCGACTCGTGAGGTTTTATTGACATAATTTCCAAATACCACAAAGTTTAAAAACTAAAGGAGGTAGAACCATTAACGGCACAGTCAGTGGGGTATTGAATAGTGAGACAGCAGTGACTGTGTTAGAGTGACAGTGTGTGAAATGATGTGACAGAATATCAGAAGCTGTGGTAGGTTGGACCTCAATATCTAGAGTGTAAACACCAATGTTGTCTGGTTTTGGAGGACTCCAGAAACACAAGGCCAGGAAGACCTCCATTACCTCCATAAAGATGCTATCAAAATGTTACATTTCTGGCTCAGATTTTACTTATTTGCTTTAATTTCGCGTAAATTCTGTGAGAGTGAATTTTAAGCCGTATCTCGAATGTTTGAGTCATGATTTGTGAATTCCCTCGGGTGAATTTGTGGAATGGCAATGGTCAGATTGTGGGATCTGGTGTCTGAGATGGTCAGTAGCTTTGACCAGCAATACTGGACATCAGGAGCAGCTGGTCAAGGTTTCTGTTATAATACAGGACTTTATTTTTCTGGTTTATTTTGGTTTGTTTTGTGGACATTCATAATGAGTGCAGCAAAGTCAGTTACTGTAGGTTTGGTTGCTCAGAATGCTTCAGTCAACATGATGCCGAGACTTTGGTTCTCTGTAAGTACAATGAACCCAAAACATCAAGTGACCGGCGTTAGGGATCTGTCTGTCGCACAATTCACATCGAATCAGATCCGTGATTTGAAATCTCATTTCCCTGATTTCAGATGACTCCACATATGGGAGTCTACCCTCACTGGTCAGACACACTGAGAAAGGTTGGCCTCGGCTTTAAGGAGTTGGCGGCTTTGACCAGCTTTTGGCCGGCACGGCGGTACAGCGGTAGAGTTGCTGCCTCACAGCTCCAGGGACCCAGGTTCAATCCTGACTATGGGTGCTGTCTGTACGGAGTTTGTACGTTCTCCCCATGACCGGACTGCTTTCCCCGCGTGCTCCAGTTTCCTCCCCATTCCAAAGACGTGCAGGTTTGCAGGTTAATTGGCTTCAGTAAAATTGTAAATGGTCCCTAATGTGTATGATAGTTCAACTGTACCGGTGATCGCTGGTCGGCTTGGACTCAATGGGCCGAAGGGCATGTTTCTGTGCTGCATCTCTAAACTAAACTAAAGTTCTGTGGTACATGGGACATGAAGCAAACCAATATTGCCAACAAATTATTCCACCACCAAAAGCAATCCCATCTGGTTGTTTCTCGCTGGTGGGAGAGTCATGGGCAAGGGGACATGGCCGTAGGATGAGGGGTCAGATGTTTAAAACTGATGCATCCTGAAATGTCATCCTTCAGAGGTGGTGAATCTCTGGAACTCTCTGCCCCGAAGGGTACTGGGGACCAGATCCTTCGACAGTCAGAACCTTTCCCCCCAGGGTGGATATGCCCAACCCCTCACCCTAAACCTCGGCCCTCGACTCTGGAGAAAATTCACCTGCAACCTATTATTTTGCACATGCCATCACCTACTAGTTCTCCTGCCACCTACCTACATAAGGGACATTCCATAGTAACCAAGAGGTCTATTTAATCCTTGCATTGCCCTGACCAATAATCAATGGTTTAGCTGGCTATTCCTGGCTTGTAGAACTTGGATAGAGTGGATGTGGAGAGGATGTTTCCACTGGTGGGAGAGTCACAGCCTCAGAATTAAAGGACGATCTTTTAGGAAGGAGATGAGGAGGAATTTCTTTAGCCAGAGGGTGATGAATCTGTGGAATTCTTTGCCACAAAAGGCTGTGGAGGCCACAAGTCAGTGGATATTTTTAAGGCAGAGATAGATAGATTCTTGATTAGTACGGGTGCCAGGGGTTATGGGGAGAAGGCAGGAGAATGGGGTTAGGTGGGATAGATAGATCAGCCATGATTAAATGGTGTAGACTTGATGGGCTGAATGGCCTAATTCTGCTCCTATCACCTAAGACCTTATGGCTGAGCACAGATCAACACCTAAGGCAACACTTCCCACACATCTCAGCAACAGAGGAGGCTAAGGGACACAGAATGATGAGAGGTGGAGATAGAGTGGCTACTGAGAAACCTCTCCCCAGACCGGAGGCCATAGGTTGGGGGTGAAAATGAGAGGCTTAGAGGGGATCTGAGGAAGAGGTTTGCTTGGAGCAAGAGGTGTGGTAACCTGGAGCGCACTGCCCGAGGGACTCACACAACATTTAAGAAACATCTGGATAAGTTCTTGAATCCTTGAGGCAATGAAGGCGGCTGACTAAGTACAAAAACAGGATCTGTATTGATAAACGGTGGTCGACATGGACAGGTTGGGCTGAATAGCCTGTTTCTGTGTATGGACCGTAACTCTTCAACTGGGTGGGACTTTGTGAGGATGGGGAAGGCACTAGTTAAATACATTTAATTGACAAATGTTCAGTTCAGGGTCTGTAAAGTAGCAAGTGCGATAGCTCGATGCATTCCAACAAGGATGAGAGGAACTCTGGTGACTGGGTGTAAAGTTAGACTCAGTGATTCAGGCAAATGTTTTTAAATATTCTGGGTGAATTGCAGACATTACAGAGGCAGCCAAAACATTGATTTTCTGGGTGAATTTGATCGTCTGTGAAAGATTTGTACCTGCTGACAGGAGGCAGCTACACACATGCACAATTTGTATGGTATCGTCATGACAACACAGCACTCTATAAAAAAGTGAGCTAAAATAGCATCAGAAAACCTCGACAATATTTTTTGGGCAGGAGATCTTTGCTTTCAATGCGCCATAATGTGCAGGAAGTGTCTCTGAACTCCGCCACCCACATATCCAGGAGATTTGTACATTTTCTTCCCGACCAAGGAAGCAGGTCAGATCTCCAAAGGCCAAGGCTGACTGCGTCTTGCTCAGGCAAGGAGTCATGGAGTGACAGAGCTGTACAGCATGGACACAGGCCCTTCGGACCACCTTGTCCATGCTGACTGTCCCTTATGCCTGCATTTGGCCCATATCCCTCAAAACCCATCCTATCCACATATCTGTCCAAATATCCTTTGAAAGTCCTAATTATATCCACTTTGATAGCTTCCACTGGCAGCTCATTCCAGATACAGAGTACACTCTGAGTGAAAGAGTTGCCCCTGACCTCCCTCACAAGGAGGCCCCTCAGGCCAGGAATGGCCAATGATGGATCTGGAGCCCCAACACTCCAGCATTGCCCACCCACCTGCCCATGCTAACAGAAGGCCGCCTCCCACTGATGTTGGCCAATAGCTTTGATACCCATGCCTCACATTTGAGTACTTGCATTGGATTTACGGTACGAACATTGAAAGTCATGGAAAGTTAAGAAGGCCAATTGGTCCATCATCCATGTAGGTATTTAGCAATATCCCCCTCCGACCCCTCTGTTCGGGCGTTGAGTGGTCAGATTGTCTTTTCAGATGCACTTTTTAATCTGCACCTATAACATAAATTCCTGCACTCTGTCTCCTTGCTCTGTCACTTCCTGATGTATCATGGATGGGTTTCATTGTAATTAGGTATGGATTTTGGTTGTGACCTGGATAGCACACGAAATAAAGTGCTTGACTGCCTCTCGGTGAATGGAGTGTTGATGAGTTACTGCAATGTTGTGTCTCGGCCCCTTCAACCAGATCACCCTTACCCCACGGCCTCTGTCCATGAGGGGAACGTGGGGCAGGAACATGGGATCCTCATCACCACTGTCCATGTCTTTCTCCGTCCTGACTTGGACATCTAGTGTTGTTCACTTGTTGTTGCCTGACAGTGAATGGTAGACTTCCCCATGAATGGGTTTGACAGTGGAACTGGGAACTCCTGATATTGGGATTGGTATATTGTTCTCACATGTACCGATATACAGCGATTAATCTTGCTTTGCCTGCTATCCAGATAAAGCACCCTTACATGAGTCCGATCAAATGTTACGTCAGATCCTGTGCTGAGGAATGGCAATTTTGTCATACTCCATGTACTGATGGACTTGCTTCCTTCTTCCTGTTGGAACGTTAACCTTCACCTCCTTCTCCCTGCAGGTCAGAGCTTAGGATACGGTTTTGTGAACTATGTTGATCCAAATGACGCTGACAAAGCCATCAACACCTTAAACGGACTCAAGCTGCAGACTAAAACCATCAAGGTAAGCAGGAACTTGTGGTAACATCTTCCATCTGCCACAATAAACTGTGCAGGGAGAGAGCGGAGACACTGATAGTAGGCCAATGATGCTGTGACTGGCCAATGATGCAGTGAAGGACCTTCTCTGGAACAGAACATGGCATGGGCTTGATGGGCAGATTGGCTGTGGCACAACTGATACATGGTCTGTGATTCTTCCCTTTGGTCCAGCTCTTCCCTCCATTCCTAAGCATCCCTCCTTTCACCTCATCCCCCTTCTCCTCATTCTCCCTCACTCTCTAGCAAACACTAGCGACTGCACCTCCTGCCCACCTCTCCCATTGCCTATGTCTCCCAAGCCCATCTCGCCCTTCCTCGAGCTCCAGAACACAGTCCACTACCTCCCACACTTCCAACCAGCTCAACCCCTCTGTCCCATTTCTCTATTCCCCTCCTCATCTCCCGCTCCCAGTTCCTCACCTCCCACTGCTCCTGCATCCTTCTCTCCAAAACCCACCCTAACCTCTCCTCATCCCCTATCTCCCCATCTCTCATCCCCACTATTCCCACCACCACCTCGCGTCCCCCCACTGGTCAGTCTCTGGTCAGTCCACCCACACACAGAAAGCCACAGGTCTGAGCCGTACACTCTCTCACCCCACCTTTGGTGCCCTCTCTCCATGTGCCTTGAAGCCAAAAGCCAAAGAACTCCACTATGAATACACTCAATCACAGGACATCCATGGCTTTCTGGGGGAGTTCCAATGTTGCTCTGAGTGAGTCCCTCTCAGATGCGATTCCTCCCACATTTACCCCAATGCCAGCCCCAGCTCTGAACTCCCTGCCTCAGCCCGAATACTGACCGTGGGCTCACAGTGAGAGGGTAATGGCCCACGACGTCACTCAGACCCAACTCCCAGCAAGCAGGGGCTGGACCCACAGCCAGGGTCTGAGGACCTACCCTGGACCTTCTGATGGAGAGTCAACCCTGGAGAGCAGAGAGAGGAGGGGTTTGCACAGAAGGGGAACTCAGACAGGAGCCAACAATCTGCATGTCAGAGACACAAAGTGTACACTCACCACCCAATTACATAAAGAGCTGTGACAGCAGCCCCATGAATAAGTCACACTGGTTGCTATTTATAATGCAGAGATGGAAGATTCTGGGTTGTGCTATTCTGGGAGAAGATTTAAAGTGATGCTACACATGTTCACTGAGCTGTCAAAGCAACTCTCTTCAACAGCACGAGCTCCACATCTCTGCACAATTATGTATTTGGACTCGATGTCTTTCCACGCTCCTCCCCTTATACAGTGGAGAAGAGAGGCCTCGGGAATTGCGTAGCTTCCTCTTGCTGCTGTAACGCAGGGAGCTCGAATTCCTACCTCACATCCTGACACCCCACGGCTCTCCTACCATCAACAAAGCACGGGACAGGAGAATGACCACCACTATCCACAGCTCCAGCAATGGTCAAAGACACAGAGTCACAGAGTCACAGAGTCACAGAGACACACAGTCACAGAGACACAGAGACACAGAGACACAGAGACACAGAGTCACAGAGTCACAGGGTCACAGAGACACAGAGACACAGGGTCACAGGGTCACAGGGTCACAGAGACACAGAGACACAGGGTCACAGAGACACAGAGTCACAGAGACACAGGGTCACAGGGTCACAGAGACACAGAGTCACAGAGTCACAGAGACACAGAGACACAGAGTCACAGAGACACAGAGACACAGAGACACAGAGTCACAGAGTCACAGAGTCACAGAGACACAGAGACACAGAGTCACAGAGACACAGAGACACAGAGACACAGAGACACAGAGTCACAGAGTCACAGAGACACAGGGTCACAGAGACACAGAGACACAGAGACACAGAGACACAGGGTCACAGAGACACAGAGACACAGAGACACAGGGTCACAGAGACACAGAGTCACAGAGACACAGAGACACAGGGTCACAGAGACACAGAGACACAGAGTCACAGAGACACACAGTCACAGAGACACAGGGTCACAGAGACACAGAGTCACAGAGTCAAAGAGACACAGACACAGGGTCACAGAGTCACAGAGACACAGAGACACAGACACAGGGTCACAGGGTCACAGAGACACAGAGACACAGAGCCACAGAGACACAGGGACACAGAGACACAGAGACACAGAGTCACAGAGACACAGTCACAGAGTCACAGAGACACAGAGACACAGAGTCACAGAGCCACAGGGTCACAGAGACACAGTCACAGAGACACAGAGACATAGAGACACAGTCACAGAGACAGTCACAGAGTCACAGAGACACAGAGACACAGTCACAGAGACACAGAGACACAGAGACACAGGGCACAGAAACATAGTCACAGAGACACAGAGTCACAGAGACCCAGAGACACATAGACACATAGTCACAGAGACACAGTCACAGAGACACAGAGTCACATAGACACAGTCACAGAGACACAGAGACACAGAGACACAGACACAGAGACACAGAGATACAGTCACAGAGACACAGAGTCACAGAGACACAGAGACACAGTCACGGAGACACAGAGACACAGTCACAGAGTCACAGAGACACAGAGACACAGTCACAGAGACACAGAGGCACAGAGTCACAGAGACACAGGGTCACAGAGACACAGAGACACATAGACACATAGACACAGAGTCACAGAGTCACAGAGTCACAGAGTCACAGAGACACAGAGACACAGAGACACAGTCACAGAGACACAGAGACACAGAGACACAGAGACACATAGTCACAGTCACAGAGACACAGAGACACAGAGACACAGAGACACATAGTCACAGAGACACAGAGACACACAGTCACAGAGACACAGGGTCACAGAGACACAGTCACAGAGACACAGAGTCACAGAGACACAGAGACACAGTCACAGAGACACAGAGACACAGAGACAGTCACAGAGTCACAGAGACACGGAGACACAGTCACGGAGACACAGAGACACAGTCACAGAGTCACAGAGACACAGAGACACAGAGACACAGAGACACAGAGTCACAGAGACACAGAGACACAGTCACAGAGACACAGAGACACAGAGACAGTCACAGAGTCACAGAGACACGGAGACACATGGTCACATAAACATAGTCACAGAGACACAGAGTCACAGAGACACACACATAGACGCAGAGACACAGTCACAGAGACACAGAGACACACAGTCACAGAGACACAGGGTCACAGAGACACAGTCACAGAGACACAGAGGCACAGAGACACAGAGACACAGAGACACACAGTCACAGAGACACACACATAGACGCAGAGACACAGTCACAGAGACACAGAGACAGAGTCACAGACAGAGACACACAGTCACAGAGACACACAGACACAGAGACACAGAGACACAGTCACAGACTCACAGAGACACAGACAGAGAGAGACACACAGAGTCACAGAGACACAGAGACACAGAGTCACAGAGTCACAGAGACACAGAGACACAGAGACACAGAGACAGAGTCACAGATGGTGGAGGCACATACAATAGTCTCTTTAAAAAGACTTTTAGACAGGCACGAATATGCAGGGAATGGAGGGATATGGATCGTATTCAAGCAAAGACGATTTAACTTAACGTTTAAACATGTTTGGTACAGACATTGTAGCCAATGGGCCTGTTCCTGTGCTGTACTCTTCGATGTTCTATACAGGATGGGAGATATGATTTGGGTTAATTGTAACATTTACATAGATATGGGTCCATACGGAACATCCAAAGTATACAACAAAAGCATTTAAAGACTGCATGGATGAACTACAACAATTGTTCATCCCAGTTTGGCAAAAGAATAAATCAGGGAAGATAGTGCATCCGTGGATAACAAGGGAAATCAGGGATAGTATCAAAACAAAAGATGAAGCATACAAAGTAGCTAGAAAAAGCAGCCTACCATAGGACTGGGAGAAATGTGGAGTCCAGCAGAGGAGGACAAAGGGCTTAATTAAGAAAGGGAAATAGATTATTAAAGAAACCTGGCAGGGAACATAAAAACTGACTGCAAACGTTTTTATGGATATGTGAAGAGAAAAAGGTTAGTTAAAACAAATGTAGGTCCCTTGCAGTCAGAAACTGATGAATTGATCATGGGGAACAAGCACATGGCAGACCAATTGAAAAACTACTTTGGTTCTGTCTTCACGAAGAAAGACATAAATAATCTGCCGGGAATAGCAGGGGACCGGGGGTCAGATGAGATGGAGGAACTGAGTGAAATCCAGGTTAGCCGGGAAGTGGTGTTAGGTAAATTGAATGGATTAAAGGCTGATAAATCCCCAGGGCCAGATAGGCTGCATCCCAGAGTACTTAAGGAGGTAGCCCCAGAAATAATGGATGCATTAGTGATAATTTTTCAAAACTCTTTAGATTCTGGAGTAGTTCCTGAGGATTGGAGGGTAGCTAATGTAACCCCACTTTTTAAAAAGGGAGGGAGAGAGAAAATGGGGAATTACAGACCAATTAGTCTAACATCGGTAGTGGGAAAAATGCTAGAGTCAGTTATTAAAGATGGGATAGCAGCACATTTGGAAAGTGGTGAAATCATTGGACAAAGTCAGCATGGATTTATGAAAGGTAAATCATGTCTGACGAATCTTATAGAATTTTTCGAGGATGTAACTAGTAGAGTGGATAAGGGAGAACCTGTGGATGTGTTATATCTGGACTTTCAGAAGGCTTTCGACAAGGTCCCGCATAAGAGATTAGCATACAAACTTACACAGGGTATTGGGGGTTCAGTATTGATGTGGATAGAGAACTGGCTGGCAGACAGAAAGTAAAGAGTAGGAGTAAACGGGTCCTTTTCAGAATGGCAGGCAGTGACTAGTGGGGTACCGCAAGGCTCAGTGCTGGGACCCCAGCTATTTACAATATATAGTAATGATCTGGATGAGGGAATTGAATGCAACATCTTCAAGTTTGCAGATGACACGAAGCTGGGGGGCAGTGTTAGCTGTGAGGAGGATGCTAGGAGGCTGCAAGTTGACTTGGATAGGTTGGGTGAGTGGGCAAATGCATGGCAGATGCAGTATAATGTGGATAAATGTGAGGTTATCCACTTTGGTGGCAAAAACAGGAAAGTAGACTATTATCTGAATGGTGGCCGATTAGGAAAATTTGAGATGCAACAAGACCTGGGTGTCATGGTCCACCAGTCATTGAAAGTAGGCATGCAGGTGCAGCAGGCAGTGAAGAAAGCGAATGGTATGTTGGCATTCATAGCAAAAGGATTTGAGTATAAGAGCATGGAGGTTCTACTGCAGTTGTATAGGGTCTTGGTGAGGCCACACCTGGAGTATTGCGTACAGTTTTGGGCTCCTAATCTGAGGAAAGACATTCTTGCCATAGAGGGAGTACAGAGAAGGTTCACCAGACTGATTCCTGGGATGGCAGGACTTCCATATGAAGAAAGACTGGATAGACTCGGCTTGTACTCGCTGGAATTTAGAAGATTGAGGGGGGATCTTATAGAGACTTCTACAAATTCTTAAAGGGTTGGACAGGCTAGATGCAGGAAGATTGTTCCCGATGTTGGGGAAGTCCAGAACAAGGGGTCACAGTTTAAGGATAAGAGGGAAGTCTTTTAGGACAGAGATGAGAAGATCTTTTTTCATACAGAGAGTGGTGAATCATGTGGAATTCTCTGCCACAGAAGGTAGTTGAGGCCAGTTCATTGGCTAAATTTAAGAGGGAGTTAGATGTGGCCCTTGTGGCTAAAGGGATCAGGGGGTATGGAGAGAAGGCAGGTACAGGATACTGAGTTGGATGATCAGCCATGATCATATTGAATGGTGGTGCAGGCTCGAAGGGCCGAATGGCCTACTCCTGCACCTATTTCCTATGTTTCTATGATGCCACCTTAAATTTATCTCATCCGCTGCTGGTGATCCATATCCCTCCGTTCCCGACATATCCACGTTCTTATCTAAAAGCCCCTTAAACACCACTATCATATCTGCCTCCACCACCCCCCCGTCCCTCCCCATCCTCTGTGCCCCGCACATCTCCTTTAAACTTTGCCCCTCTGCTCTTAAAGCTATGCCCTCTAGTCTCTGGGAATGAAAGCTCTGACTGTCCACTGTATCTAGGCCTGTCATAATGTTATGTTCTTCTGTCAGGTGTCCCCATAGCCTCTGACGTTCCACAGTTGGTCCGACCTCCCCTTGTCTTTGAAGCAATATACAGGGTTCCCCTTCATTGCAGGTGGGGTTATTTGCTGCACAGTTTCCGGACAGATTTGGCAAATGAGCGTAAAGCTGGCAGGGTGTGGGGGAGAGAGTTTCCGTCACTGGGCCATTGTCCCGTGACCCTGCTGAATGTTTTCTGGTCCACATATGTTGCTGTCCATATGTCTGAAAGTGGGGCACAGATAGAGCTCACATCAGAGCATACGTCACGGGTCCCAGGCGTATCGAATCCCATTCCCCAGTGAGGGCCTCTCCCCTCACGAGCCATGGCAATTAGCTTCTCCCAACACCAGATGGGACCTCAGCAAATCTGTTCTAAACCCAGGCTGCCACTTAATTACAACCCCCCACTAAACAGGAGGTAACAATGATGTACTTGTGACCCCAGAGATATTGTCCACACCACTATCGATCCTTGCTGTCTGGCTTGCCGGCAGTCTGCAGGTGAATAGAAAGGAGTTTTTAGTTAAATAAAGACACAGAGTGCTGGAATAACTCAGCGGGCCAGGCAGCATCTCTGGAGAACATGGATAGATAACATTTCTACAGCGCGGTTTCTGAAGATGAGTCATGACCTGAAACGTCACTTATCCATGTTCTCCAGAGATGCTGCTTGACCCGCTTAGTTACTCCAGCACTTGTGTCATTTTTGGAAAGCAGCATCTGCAGTTCCTTGTTTCTACATTGTTGTTTTATTACGTTTAGCATTAGAGTCTGACTTTACGTGGCAACGTTAGACTATCCACTAGCCGAGCTGCCCCAGCCCAGTCACAGGTAGAATGTGGATGTCAATCACCAGGCTGTGCACAGCAACATCCCACTAAGACAAAGAAATCAAAATCTGATAGCTAGTGTTCAGCTGTAGGAGGGGTTATGGCATATTGGCCTTGGCATAGTTATCATATAGCACGGAGACAGGCCCTTCAGCCCATCGAGTCTACACTGGCCCACAAACACCAGTCTCATTTGGTCACCAACCACAGCCAGTAACTCTCCACAAATCCCCACACTGACCGATGGGAGAGAGAAAGTCCAGTGGTCAGTTAACCTGTTGACCGTTGAACCTTTGGGCTGTAGGAGGAGATTAAAACCCACCCGGTCACCGGGAGAACGTGCAAACTCAGCGCGGTCAGAACCCGGGGTCGGGATTGAACCCGGGTGACAGGATCTTTGAGGCAATGGTACTACCTCTTGCACTGCTGTCTCAGGTTCATTTCACCATCTTACACCAGTGCTGAGCTGCTGGTTGGAATATGGGACTTGGAGGCCAAGGTTCAGACCCACTGTGGCACCAACTACAGGAACTGGAGACAGACACAGTGGTCCCCCTGACCAACAATGACCCTCCTACTCCAACACTCCAGATGGTCAGACACGCCCATCTCTCTGACCACTGACCAAGGCCAGGTATTGGAGTGACCACACATGGCCTTGCTGAGGTGACAAGTTCTCCCGTGAACAAAACTTTCACCTTCAGTCAGCGTCCCAGCCCATTCTCTCCCCACCAAAGATCACAGATCACCGCTCGCCCGCGTCAGTCACCCTGCTTCATCGTCGTTTAGTTGTTGTAAGGATCGGGAGGCCGAGTCTTTGATGGAAAGGATATGCGTGTGTTGGAGGTTGCCATGGAGACCAGGGTCCCTTAGGGTTAATTTATGAAACAATTTGCACCTCGTCCCATGGGATGTCACTGTAATGTGTGCCTTAGTTCATAACGCTGGCCTTTCTTTGCCTTCTGTGCATCGGATTAGATGAGCGACTTTTTTAAAAGCCAATTTGCCCGACAGATGGAGGAATTGCATTATTACCGTGGCAAAATTAGCCTGGGAATTCTCCAGGGATGGAGCTTGGATTGTGATGTGTGATGGATTATGGGGAGGTCACTTCAACAAGACTCCACTGCTCAATCTGTTCACTGTAGCAGGCAATTAGTGGCTTCTTTTAACACATCAGCAACATCAGCTGAGAGATTCAAACCTTCTCAATACATTATCAGTGTTCGCCTTTCATTTCGATTTAGCCAAACCTTTTCAAAACAGCAGTCGCTGAAACCTTTATCCTGCCACATCTTTCACATGGGTGGATATTTAATTGGACTGATTTTCAAATAAACATTGTCGCTGGAGGTCCCCATTGCGTACAGAACAGTTACCGGTATCTCCAATGTATCTCCAAGCAAGGGTGAGTTTTAGTGGGACAACTGTCCTACCACAAGACCCTGGAAGTAGCAGCAAGAGTAGACCACCTAATCCCACCAAGTGACTCCACTGATGCTGTTATGATGTTTTTCACTCTGAGCTTGCGGGCTTAGGAGAAGTGGGTAGACTGGGACTTCATTCTTTGAGTGTTAGAGGCTGAGGGGTGACCTTATTGAGGTGTACTAGATCATGAGGGGCATGGATAAAGTGGATGCCCACAGTCTTTTACCAGGGTAGAGGATTCTAAAACTAGAGAGCACAGGCTTCAGGTGAGAGGGGCAAGTTTTAATAAGAATTTAATAAGGACCTCGAGGGCATTTGTCATTCACTCAGAGGGCAGTTCGTATCTCGAATGAGCTGTCAGAGGAAGCTGATATCTGGATACATTTACAACTTTTTAAAAGACCTTTGGATAGATGTATGGATAGAAAGGGTTTAGAGGGATATGGGCCAAATGCAGGCAAATGGATATAGCTCAGTCACCATGGACAAGGTGGGCAAAAGGGCCTGTTTCTCTGATATTGTGATTGTGACTCCGTGAGTCCATGACTCTGTGACACTATGACTCAGTCTGTGACTCCATGACACTATGCCACACATACTGAGCATAATGGACCTGATCTCCTCCTCCAGGTTTCCTACGCCCGTCCCAGCTCTGCCTCTATCAGAGACGCTAACCTGTACGTCAGTGGCCTCCCGAAAACCATGAGCCAGAAAGAGATGGAGCAACTCTTCTCACAGTACGGAAGAATCATCACCTCCCGTATCCTTGTCGACCAAGTTACAGGTAGGATACAGGTGTGGTCTCTCCAGTAGGACCACTGGGAACAGAGACCGTGATCTTGGATGCAGTTTTGCTCACTGCCGACACCATCACCACATAACACAAAAAGCTGGAGTAACTCAGCGGGACAGGCAGCATCTCTGGAGAGAAGGAATGGGTGACTTTTAGGGTCGAGGGTCTGAAGAAGAGCTTTGTCCCAAAACGTCTCCCATTCCTTCTCTCCAGAGATGTTGCCTGTTACTCCAGCATTTTGTGTCTATCTTTGGTGTAAACCAGCATCTGCAATTTCTTCCTACACATAATCAGATATAAAATACGCTCATTCCACCATGTTCTTGTCTTTAGAGAATGGTGTAAAGAATTGTTCATTCTTGTTACCATGATGCTGTTTTATATAGACCAACCATGTCATGGCAACCATGCATTGGGGATTACAACATTTAGTTTACCAAGGCTATTTCTACAGTTATATATTATTGTGGTGATGTATTGTTCCTTGTCTTTGCCTCATCTTCAATGAGATTCATTCCATGTTGGATCTCTCTTCACTTAAAGAGATTTAAATTTACTCTTCACTGTCTTAAACCTTTGACATCTTGTGTCTGTCTGAGTATATGTTCAGATTCCACTCACAGGTCTTCCTGTACATTCACTGTTCACACCTCTTCATGAGGATCTTTCAGTCTAATCAAAGTTAAAAGACAGCCAGCAACCAAAACTTCACAAACCTTGCAATGTGGTGGAGCCGTAGCCTCAGCAAGCAAGGATCAGACTGCAACTCAGCGGGAAGTTTAAGGAGAGAATGTAAACTATACCCCCATGAGGTAGAGGGAGAAGAGGAAACATTGGGAGGGTAGGAAGGGAAAGAGACAAAAATAAATTACAAAAAGAAAAAAGAAGTGAAAGACAAAAGTAAGTAATGGAAAGAGAGAGTTTAAAAAAAGCGAGATAGAATGAGAGAGAAAAAAGAGATAAACCTTTTGAGAGAAGATTGTAAGGGTCAAGAAAGAAAGAGGTTATTTCATGCCTTTGGGGAACGCTGATGTGTTCTGCAGAAAGATGAGTTACTGAAGTCTAGGCAATGGTGTTGTGATGGAACTGTGAGTAGGGGCGACGTTTATGTCGGGAGGTCCCAGACACTGGCTACCAAGGACAGCTCCCTGAACATCTTCATCCACGCACGTCCACCAGAGGGGGCCAGCGAGGCCTGCTTGTCACATCTTTAGTTTAGTTGAGGGTTAGACAAAAGGCTGGAGAAACTCAGCGGGTGCAGCAGCATCTAAGGAGCGCAGGAGATAGGCGACGTTTCGGGTCGAGACCCTTCGTTTAGTTGAGTCTGAAGGGTCTCGACCCGAAACTTCACCCATTCCTTCTCGTCAGAGATGCTGCCTGAACAGCTGAGTTACTCCAGCATTTGTGGCTATCTTCGATGTAAACCAGCATCTGCAGTTCCTTCCTACATGTTCAGTTTAGTTTATCATTGTCACATGTACCGAGGTACAATGAAAAGCTTTAGTAAAAGACAAAGTACTGGAAGAACTCAATGGGTCAAACAGCATCTGAGTGGACGTTTCGTGTCACGACACTCTAACATCTCCTGCCATCCCCAGCCATGCACGCACTCACAGAAGCATCTGTCTAGATTTGTATCAATAGCCAAGTGGGCAGGATAGAAGTATTTGACAGAGGGATTAGAGGGGTATTCAGGCAAACTGTGTACACCCAGAGGGTTTGGTGACCTGGAAGCTGTGGCTTTAGAGAGTGGTGGTGGAGCTCAGCACTACTGCCATGTACCTCGATCGACATATCAAGAGCATTGACCTGTGTGGAGAGGATGTTTCCACTAGTGGGAAAGTTGAGGACTAGAGGTCACAGCCTTAGAATAAAAGGATGTCCCTTTAGAAAGGAGATGAGGAGGAATTTCGCTAGACAGAGGGTGGTGAATCTGTGGGATTCATTGCCACAGACGACTGTGGAGGCCAAGTCAGTGGGTATTTTTAAAATGAAGATTGACAGATTATTGATTAGTAGGGGTGTCAAAGGTTATGGGGAGAAGGCTGGAGAATGGGGTTGAGAGGGAGAGATAGATCAGCCGTGATTGAATGGTGGAGTAGACTTGATGGGCTGAATGGCCTAATTCTGCTCCTATCACTTATGATTTAAGAAAACCACACCCAGAATTGAGATTAGAGCTGACAGCTTCTCCTCAGCTAGCACAGGCACAGTAGGCTGAATGGCCTCCTCTGTGACAAACATTTCTCCTGAATCTATAATGTTTCTGGAGTGGGGCTTGAACCCACGATTAGGAGCCAGTGGAGACTGTGCAACAATACACGAAGGGGTACGTTATAGAATAATGAAGGGGTTCACACAGACCATGTGTGCAAGGTATTCCTCCTGTTCACACCGCTTGCCTCTCCCCCTACAGGAGTCTCCCGAGGCGTGGGTTTTATACGATTCGACAAGAGGATAGAAGCAGAGGAAGCAATTAAAGGGCTGAATGGCCAGAAACCCCTTGGAGCAACTGAACCAATCACCGTGAAGTTTGCAAACAACCCGAGCCAAAAGACAGGCCAAGCGTTGCTGTCTCAACTGTACCAGTCGAGCAGCCGGCGGTACCCAGGCCCACTGCACCACCAGGCACAGAGGTTCAGGTAAGGCCACACTGGTGCTGGCTGGCAGTGCACGACCTGTACTCAACAGGCCCCTGGTCTATGATAAAGATATCCTCCATTGTCCAGTGTTACTGCTACTCAGTGTCCACCATTGGCCAGTGTCACCCCTCTGGTCAGTGTTGGACATGTCCTCCATGGCCCAGTGACATCATCTAGTTAGTGCCAAGATGTCCACCGTGGGCCACTGGTACTGCTGGCCCTCTAAGGCCCAGTAGATTGTGAATGCTCTTCCCCACCCCCAACACCCACCATTCCTGGGGAGTGACCCGAATGGCCTGTTCCCATGGTGTACCGTACAATATAATCGGTTCAAAGCCGGCGTGCTTTGTAACTTTGTCAGTGCCGGAGGTGGCCTCTATTTGTAGACATTGGGTTTGCAGTACAGAATCTCACTGTGTCTAGTCACAGGTGACAATAAAATATTCCTATTCCTAAATGTACGTTTCAGAGATGCTTTTGGTAAGAGATGATTCAACAGGTTAACAAGAAAGCAACTTTAAAACCGTTTATAATTGCTGCGACCAAACAGTGTTTGTGTTAAACCTGTTTAATCAACAATAAACAGTCTGTCGTTTTATATTCAGAAATCATGTTTGTGTTATGATTCTAAGCTGAAGTGAAAGCATTGATGTGCATTGATACTTCTATCGCCATGTATCTGTTGTTTGTCTCTGTCTCTCTCTTTCACTTTCTTTGCTCAATCTCTCTCTCTCTCTCTGTCTCTCTCTCACTTTCTCTCTCTCTGACTTCAGATAAAACTGCTGCATTTTCACAGTTACTAACATCCGCCCTTCCCTCTATTTCCCTTTCCTTCACAGGCTGGACAATTTACTTAACATGGCCTACGGCGTGAAGAGGTAATAAATGTTCCAGCAAAGATCTAGAATTCAACATTTGCCTCAGTAATCTAGACAGTAAATGTTGATGCCTTTTTTCACATGTTGTTAGCTCTTGTTTACCAGTCAACACCAGACACCTTGGTCAGTAGTTGGTTACATTAGCTGTGTCACACCAAACTGCCTCGTGGTCTCCTGTTCCACCTCACCAGTGATTCTCAACATTCTCTTCAACAGACAAACGTTCTTGTCCCTTATTTCTTTCCTCAGGTTTATGTTCTGTTGGATTCGACTACTCTTGTTTGTGTGAAGTCATCTTGCTAATTTTTCCCCAATGGATGCCAGTCACAGGATTGCAGAGACCTCTGCCCAGTCTGAAACCCCTCAGCCATGTTGCTTCAGTTTAGTTCACACACTGTGGATAATTTCCGCACCACACCAGGTTAACACACACACACCCCTGAGCCCCCTCAACAACACGGGGACAACCCCTTCCCCAGAGACGGCAATAGCGTCACGGTGGTGCAGCAGGTAGAGCCACTGCCTCAAAACGCCAGAGACGCGGGTTCCATCCTGACCTCGGGTGCTGTCTGCGCGGAGTTTGCACGTTCTCCCTGTGACCACGTGCTTCTGGTTTCCTCTCACATCCCAAAGACGTGCAGGTTTGTAGGTTAATTGGTTTCTGTAAATTGCCGCTAGTATTTAGGGATAACATAGAACTAGTGTGAATGGGTGATCGATGGTCAGTATGGTCTCAGTGGGCCGAAGGGCCTGTTTCCGTGGTGGATCTCTAAGATAAACTAAGCTGATAAGGACAGGAAGGCTGTTCCCAGGGTTGCTTCTTTACTATTCTTTGCCCCAAATTCCTCTCTACATTCCTCGGGAGTCTTCCTCTTCACATCCTGTTACCTTTGAATAACTCACTGTCTGAAGGGAACAGGTCCCACCTTCATTCTTCCAGTAAAAGCCTCCCCCCCCCCTCCCCCAATATCCTCAAGATCTCCCAGACAAAGGTTGGGAACAGACAACAGAAACCCATCACTATGAGGTTTACAGCCAGTATAATCTCTCTGTCCCATCATTGCTGTTAGACGGACAGGTCCGAGTCCAAGCCATTCTTGCTGCTCCCCATTAAGGATGCATCCAACAATCTTCAGAAAGTGAATCTGTTGAATATTCACAAGTTATAGGAGCAGAATTAGGCCATTTGGCCCATCAAGTCTACTCCACCATTCAATCATGGCTGATCTATCTTTCCCTCTTAACCCCATTCTCCTGCCTTCTCCCCATAACCCTAATACCCGTACTGATCAAGAATATATCTACGTGTCTGCCATAAGAATATCCATTGAATTCCATAAATTCACCACCTTCTGACTAAATAAATTAATTTTCATCTTCTTCCAAAAGGAACGGCCATTTATTCTGAGGCTTTGACCTCTGGTTCTTGACCCACTCGTGCAAACATCCTCTCCACATCCATTCTATCTCCAGCGGTATGAATATTGACATCTAACTTCAAGTAACCTTTGCTCTCCCTCCATCCCTCCTAACAATCTTCAGAAAGTGAATCTGTTGAATATTCACGTTCACAAGTTATAGGAGGAGAGTTAGACCATTTGGCCCATCGCGTCTACTCCGCCATTCAATCATGGTTGATCTCTGCCTCATAATCCCATTTTCCTGCCTTCTCTCCGTAACCCTTGACACCCGTTCTAATCAAGAATCACTCCTTCATGCAATCCATTCAACGTCACCACTGTTGGAAGACTGGCTGCACAGCTCCCCTCTGGTAGCACTAACCCCTCATCTCCCCTCTAATCCACTTGCCGGCTGCCTGCAGAACAGACCATCCAGTGCCTGACCACCTGTCACCAGGTAGCCTCATGTTAATCTTGTCCCAATCCTCACCTACATACCTCCCCTCACTCACGCCCCTACACTGTGAACTAGGATGCCCAGATAACGCAGTCTTTGTCATTGTAGTTATGAGATTGACTGGATTACTGACAAAGTCAGTGCCTTTGTTATATTTCTGAACAAACCTTCTCTTCCCCCAGCACGGGTGGGTTTTAGTTCCAAGAAGCATGGTCTTTTTTTCCCTGTGGCTCATTTGTATGGCTGGACATTCTTACACCCCTGCTTTTATTTAAGTGCCTCGTTCTCAGCATCTCACACATTTATTCTTCTCAGTTAATGGTTTACAGTTTCCATTCCTGGACCTTTCTCATAACGCATGCCTCGATATGTTATCTGTTGGCTTTGCTGCACACTTAAGAAATAATGTGTTTCTAAACATTGCAAAAAAATGTGAATTTGAGGTAAATAGTTGAGTTTATGGTTTACCTGAATATCTCATCCTGAGACAGAAGGGGTACGGTATGTTTGCCTTCATCGGTCAGGGCTTTGAGTGCAAGTGTCAGGAAGTCATGATGCGGTTTGGTTCGGCTGCAGCTCCTCTCACCCCCTTACAGGAAGGATGTGGGGGCTTTTGAAAGGGTTCACGGGAGGTTTACCATGATTCTGCCGGGATTCCAGAACAAGGGGGTCACAGTCTAAGGATAAGGGGGAATTCATTTAGGACCGAGATGAGGAAAACATTCTTTACACAGAGAGTCTCTGGAATTTTCTGCCACAGAAGGTAGTTGAGGCCAGTTCATTGGCTATTAAGAGGGCGTTAGATGTGGCCCTTGTGGCTAAAGGGATCAGGGGGTATGGAGAGAAGGCAGGTACGGGATACTGAGTTGGATGATCAGCCATGATCACATTGAATGGCGGTGCAGGCTCGAAGGGCCGAATGGCCTACTCCTGCACCTATTTTTCTATGTTTCTATGTTTCTATTAGAAGCTATAAATATGAGGAGAGGTTGGACAGACTTGGATTGTTTTCTGTTGAACGTCAGAGGTTGAAGGGAGACCTCACAGAAGTATATAAACATTTGAGAGACATGGATAGGGTAGACAGCTAGAACCATATCACAGGATGGAAATGCCAGAGATCAGTGGGCACAGCTATAAGGTGAGAAGGGGGGATGTTAAAGGAGATGTGCAGGGCAAGTTTGTTTTCTTTTTAAACAGAGTGGTGAGGGCCTGGGAGGCGCTGCCAGGGCTGGTGGTGGAGGCAGATACAATAGTGGTGCATGAGGCCTTTACATCGGTACATGGATACGCAGGGATTGGAGGGATATGGGTCACTTGCAGGCAGAGAAGATTGGCATCAGGCTCGGCATGGACATTGTGGGCCGAAGGGCCTGTTCCCTTTCTGCACTGTTCTATTTTCTATATTCTATACCTGAGTTTTCTCTGTTAAATGGTGACCCAACAAGTTGTCCTTGGAGAGGCAGTGAGGGAACCACACCCCTCTGTTCATTCTCCTGTTGATTAGGAATGATGTCCCATGATTCAGGACCAACACCCATATATCATGTATCATACCACGTACGATATTTCCCCACTGAGAGATGACCTTGGTTGCATTGAGAGATGGTGGAGGCCAATTCTCTGGATACTTTCAAGAGAGAGTTAGATAGGGCTCTTAAAGTAGCAGAGTCAAGGGATATGTGGGGAAGGCAGGAATGGGGTACTGATTGTGGATTTTTCAGCCATGATCACGTTGAATGGCGGTGCTGGCTCAAAGGGCCGAATGGCCTACCCCTGCATCTATTGTCTATTGTCTGTATGGGAGAAGGCAGTAGAATGGGGTAAGGAGGGAGAGATAGATCAGCCATGATTGAATGGTGGAGTAGACGATGGGCCGAATGGCCTAATCCTGCTCCTATCACTTATGAACATGAACTAGTGGGAGATTCTGGACCATGTGGACTGACCTTCAGACAGGGCTGGAGGGATGGCGCTAGTGTATGAACTTCCTGCTCAGTTCGGTTCATTGTCACGTGTACCGAGGTACAGCAGAAAGACAACACATGATTACAATCGAGCCATTTACAGTGTACAGGTACATGATGAGGGAATAGTTTAGTGCCAGGTAAAGCCAGCAAGGTCCGATCAAGGATAGTCAGAGATAATTCTGCTCCTATAACAATGTAGATGCTGCTGATGTTTGTGTGGTGCAATGTGGAACAAGACGTGATTCACACCCAAGCAGTCCTCTCTCTCTGTCTACCAGGTTCTCCCCCATCACCATCGAGGGCATGACCAGCTTGGCGGGCGTCAACCTGTCTGGTCCCACGGGTACCGGCTGGTGCATCTTTGTTTACAACTTGTCTCCGGAGGCAGACGAGAGCGTCCTGTGGCAACTCTTCGGGCCGTTCGGGGCCGTCACCAACGTCAAGGTGATTCGCGACTTCAACACCAACAAGTGCAAAGGCTTCGGCTTCGTCACCATGACCAACTACGACGAGGCGGCCATGGCCATCGCCAGCCTGAACGGCTACCGCCTGGGAGACCGCGTTCTGCAGGTCTCCTTCAAGACCAGCAAGACACACAAGTCGTGAAGGGGCTCCCGCCCCCCCCTCACCCCCCCGCCGCCGGGAGAGAGAGAGAGAGAGAGAAAGCAACACAAACACGCGCCCCTCCGCAACACAAAATGATCAGTACTTCACCAAACACACTCACAGCAACAGAACAAAACAAAACAAAAAAAAAAAAATATCCATTAATATACCTGGGCTTACAGTGAAACAAACAGACTTTTTCAAGAGCCAGTGTTAGCGTTATATTGATACAGGACATCTTACAACAAATAACCAGGAAGCTATTTCATAAACAACTTTGAATACTTTTTTCATAGCTCTTATTATATGAATATAATACCTATAAAACAATACTACGCAGGGGGTTTTCAACCCAGCCTAATATTAATAATAATACTTATAACTGCCTTCTTTGAAGGTGATTTTCTCTTGTAATGATGGGCAGAACAGAAAGCTGGGAAACTTAGAACATTTTCACTAAGACCTGTTTTCAGAAGTGTCGTGTGGTTGCAATTGACAGAAAAACAAAATATTTTGAAGGGGAATATTTATGAATTGCAGCTCATAATTAATTTACCTTTTTTTCTCTTTTTCCTTGTTCCTTCCACGGTTTCATTAACCAAGATCAACAAAAAGAAAAATGTGCAATACCTTACAGCTAAAGCATGGGCTGTAGTCTGTCCACCACTAAAGTGCATTTACTGTAAATCAATTTCCCCAAAGTCGTGGCCGGTCGCCGCTGCCAAGTGACTGCGATGCAATTGCAACCTCCTGCAGTTTGTCGCCTGCAACTAATAGGCCGCAGTCTGGGATCTCGATTAAGGAATAGTTTGGGTGTGAACTATTGTGCTGTGATATTATTGATAGAATTAGTATTTTGTAACGATGCTTACACGAAGAATCTTGGCGTTGCTCCCGTGCAGAGGCGTTAAAGGACATTGTCGGACAGGGAATATCTGCTGGATATCTCTGCCCTTCAGTAGCAAGCTGCACATGGACTGTGTCTGTGAGTTGAACTATTTATTTTCCAATGGGTTCCCCTTTAATGATGAAATGCCAGTAAAGTGGCGGCGCCCCCTGTTTTAAAACTACTGGCGAGACGCGTTTATAGCTTCTTAATGATCGTTATGTGACCATTCTCTGCGTGAGAACCGTGAAGGATAATGTTTCTGGCGTTCACCAAATAACTTGCGAGTGAGCGGAGTACTTTGTAGCCGGTTGCGTGTTCGTGCCTTGATGGCACAGTTTGACCGGAATCTTTTATACTGGCACATTAATTCCGAGGCTGCAAGTCGTGGAGGCTGGATCTTTCAACCCTCTGCCTCTCTGCTCAAAGAATAGAGTTTGTCTCCGCTGGAGACACGCCGCGCATTTGTCTTTGTCCCTCTCTAAACCTTCATTCAAACGCGACCATCGCCCCGCATACAGGTTGCTGAGATGATGTAGAATGTGCTTTGATGCCTCCATATATTTATAAAGTAAAATTGAAGCATGCGATTCTTTCATATTTAGAAATAAGCTGTTTACATGATGGTCTTCGTCAGTTTAATGAGGCGAGAATGGTTAGCCTGCGGATGCCTTAGCGGGAAAGCTTTGCACTTCTCACCCCCCCCCCCCCATGGTGTGGAGCTGGAGCGGCTGTTCCCAACCCTGCATGTGACTGGACCGGCCACCTGTCCTCACACTTCCTATCTCACCTGTCACACGTCTCCTCACCTCTCCAGGTCACAGCTCCATGGTGGTCAACTATCTCTCTTCCCCAGTTCTCTCTGATAAACCTCACACCTCTGTGGTCACTCCGAGAATGGGCAGCAGACCCTCAGTCAACTCCTGGTCAAGTTCCGAACAACAGCCAGACACAGTCTGAAGAAGGAAGGGTACCAACCCAAAACGTCACCTGTCCATGTTCTCCAGAGATGCTGCCTGACCCGCTGAGTTACTCCAGCACTTTCTATCTATCTTAGGCAGAACGCAATGGCAATATCAAACTGGGGGAACTCCAGCCCATTCCTGACGGCGAGGTCCATGTAAACCTGGACGGTACAACCTCTCACCCACAAGTTGTGGCCAAGGTGAACCCTGATTCAACCGGCAGCCCAGCGCCGCACAGCGGGGAGCTCACATATCAGTTTACCACAGGATGGAAGGTGACAAAAGAGTTGTCCCTGTAGGGACTTCACGGGCACTGACCACCTCTCTGCTCCACCATTGTGGGACAGGCATGGACCTCTTCGTGGGGATGACAGGTCAAGAGGCGTGAGCCTTCGTGTCTATCCCATCCCACCCACGTCCCCTGATGACTGTGGGTCAGTCATCACCTACACTTGAAGAAGAATGGTCCCGTCCCGAAACGTCGCCTGTCCATCCCCCCCCCCCCCCCCCAGATGCTGCCCGGCGCGCTGAGTTCCTCCAGCTGTTCTCTAGTTTTGAAATCACCCACATTTCCCCGTGTGTATCTTGCAGCCCATTAGTCCCACCCGGTGCCAAGTCAACAAAGACTACCACCGTCTCCTGCTCAGTGTCACCAAATGTCCGAGAGAGTTGAGAATGATAACTACACGACAAGTCATGACAATACCGCCTCTCCCACACACGCAGCAGTGGCCAGCACAGCAGTAATGTCCACAGACACAGGACCATCGCCACAGTAAGGTCCAAGCAACTAGCCCAGAGCCTTCCTTGATCAGGTACACGGACACACACACACACAGATGTTCACGTACATATCAACACCTAGACCACAAACGACCACAGGTACAGAACCCTGAGCTTCCCTCCTGCACCCATTGCATCGTGACCCTGGTCTTGGCCCAGTCACTGGGGAAGGTACAAACTCATCACATTGAGTGAAACAGCGTGGGACCAGCCCCACCCCTCGGCCCAACTTGCCAACACCGGCCAACAGGCCCCAGCCACACTAGTCCCACCTGCCCGCGTTTGGCCCACATCCCTCCAATCCTGTCCTATCCAGGACATCTGCATTGACAAACGCCTTTCCATTCAAAGCCATGGGATGACATTGGCTGGGAGCCGACAGTAGATTGACAGTGGAGCCCCTACATACTGACCGGCGGGGCCTCTGCACGGTACTCTCCCCATGTAACAGTCCATGGGCTTTCACCACATGGCATGGTTTATGTCAGTAAAGGGACGGATATTCCAATCTGTGCACTGAGCTGAGGGATTGCAGATCACCATTTCACAGGCAACTTTCAGCACTTGACATCCAACCGCGTAGCAAAGGGGCAACGTTTATCCTTCACCGCCAGCGGCAGACAGGGGTTAAAGCGATAATCCCACCTCATCCCCACGTCAGTGTTAGTTCCAAACCTGCCCACGTTGCACTGCACTTAAAACTGAATAGCGCCTCGTTCTTCCACGGCTCGTTGAAGCAGGTCCAATATGTCTATCTGTCTACGATGAGGTAGGGATGTGAGTAGCGACAGGAATGAGACAATCAGCAGTATTGTTGCCGTTGGGAATGGGAAGATTCTATCATGTATTGTGTGGATGGGAATTTTTGAGTGAATACATCTTGTGTGGAGATGTACCTTGCACATGTATATAAGCTTCATGTCAGAGACCTTGTGTTCCTCTGTTGATGTACTAATGTATCGTGGTGATTCACGGATGTTTCTTATCCTGGCTTGGGGCGGTGACATCATGCCCCAACCGAATGGAAGCCGTTCCAACCAATCCTACAGAATGCTGAAGTGATCAATCACTTCCCTCAGTCGGAGAGCATCCAGCCAGCACTGTGGTGGCTGTAGAGGCGAGCTGGGACTGAGCTGGGCTGTGGGGATGTGCTGGGACTGAGCTGGGCTGTGGGGATGTGCTGGGACTGAGCTGGAAGTGATCTGGGCTGCGGGGATGACCTTGGACTGAGAACACCAGCAGGGTCAGAGCTGGAACTGAGCTGGGATTGATCTGGGGTTGAGCTGGGCTGTGGGGATGTGCTGGGATTGGCTGGGCTGTGGGGAGGTGCTGGGACTTATCTGGAATTGATCTGGGGTTGATATGGGCTGTAGGGATGTACAGGGGCTGAGTTGGGATTGATCTGGGGCTGAGTTGGGACTGAGCTGGTCTCTTCCCAAGAGTGGGAGGTTGGGAGTGGATGGTTGAGACTTGTGTTGAGGGCAGCCACGGTGTTCCATGTGGAACCTTGGCCAGGACTCGTCACCTTGGAACTGGATTTGTCTTGGCTTGCTCAGCGATGGGTTTTAGTCTCTGTGCAGCTTCATGGTAACTCTGGTCTGGGACCTACAAAGGGCAGACCTCATAGCCACTGTCACAGTAAGCCAGCTCTTCACTGTCACATTCACTCATTGATCTTCACCTCTTAGTTTGCAGTTGTTTGTGGCTCCCTCTGACCAGAAAACCAAATTAATCACTGTTCTCTCGCTGTAATGCACAACCTCAGTAAACCCTATCAAACATTATTCTATACATTACGTTAGTGATATGTCAGCACCATCAATAATGTAGTCTATAATTCCATTACTAATAGGCACAATTTAATGCACGCCACTAACAAATGGTTTAGCACCATTGTGATATAATACATAACGTGCAGCTTAGAGCCCCCTAGTTGATGTCGCAGCCATTTAAGCCAACACCTCTCACTATAACACACTTTACTACTCTGCATGGCTACTGAAGAGACTATAATAATGCAGTCCAAGTGTATGAGAGGTCCATTGTATCACCACAGCATTTATTGGTGATGATCATCAATCTGATCAGCAAACAATTCAGCAAGAAGGGCTGTTTATGTGCCTGAGAGATTAGTTAGCTGTTGGAAAAAACATAACCAGAAAGCCTTGTTTGTTTGTATGTGTGAAGTCCCATCAAAGATTAGACAGTGTACGTATTGCACACAATGGCTCCACACTCACTCACTCACCTTTACGCTTCCTAAGGTCTTCCCTTTGCCCTGTGTTAGGTTAGGGTGCTGGCCAGAAGTGCCCACATCTCTCAGTCCGATGCTGTGTATAACGAGGGCTTCATGCATTGGACCCGTTCTATCTATGGTGCCATGTGTGGGGAACAATGCTACCAAAATATATACAGACACCAAAACGGAAGCTCAGACTTGACAGCAATAGTGTAGAATCTTTCTTTGAACATTTCTCGATTCAGCTCAATGTACTTTCCCGCTCAATTGGACACAACATTGGTTTTCCAAACAACTACAGATTGATGCGATTCCACCCTCCCCAACATATTATGGAGTTGTTTTGAAAAGCAAACAAATTATCTCCCCCTCCCACTTAACATTGGGTCCTTCATGCCTTGTTGCGATTGGCATTAATCACCTTCCAATCATGCATTCTACCATTTAGTTGAACAAATACAACCAGAATACGGAATGTGTTGCTGCATTCAAGATAGAAACGTATTCTGGATTGTTATCAAGATCAAAAACCTCATTGCATCACAGGTGGAGATGTATCATGTCCATTCAACCATTATATATAGGATACCTTGCAGATAGTTCTAGAGAGGGTCTAGTGTATTCGGAGCAACATAAATCTCTCAAATAATCCTTTGAGTGTGGAAGGACTGACAAAAGAGAAATGAAAGGTATTAATGTATAGGCTTTTTTTTTAAAAAGGAAAATTCATAAGTGATTCCCTTTACAATGTATCTAAAAATCCTGAAGACCTGTTGAAAGAATATGATGCAGACTTCTAATCATTTGTCTCCGCCCTTCCAAGCTCTTCCTATTTATTGTGATAGATAGAATATTGTAAAAAGTCCTTATACCAAGCTGGGATGGGAGGGTTCTAACAAAACAACATTGGCAAAACATTTGATGACTTTTCATATTATAATAAATCTTGCCAAAGAGGTGATCTCTTTGATGTGAATGGGTTTAAAAAAATCTATTTTTATAAAAAAGAAAAAGACCTCATTGAAAATTTTTACAGAACCTTGATCGAAAAAAAAGAGAATATTTTGACAGGCTATGTTCTTTTAGTGGGAGGGTTGGACAGTTTTGTCACATGTGCTCTAGGCTGATAAACTTTTTAAGACAAAAAAAGGGAGCATAAAACACATTGTTTTCGAGCAAGAATTGTTGATACTAAGTTTGTACTCAGTAATACTGAGAGCATATAGTTTGCTGGGGAGCGCTCTCTCAACAGAACAGGTTCCACACAGTGACATCATAACAGCTGACAAGATTTCGTTGAGGCCTTCCTGTTTAATTGCTGTAATAGATCGACATTTTTAAAGAGAAGATTGCCAAAAAAATAAAAGTCAATTGACTTTCAACTAGCTGGCATTGCCAGCCTTGGAAACGTTTGATTTGAACAATATGGACAAATTGCCTTGCTCGCAAAGTCCTTTTTAGATTTTGTTCCTTTTGGAGGTGTAAGTTTTTTTTAGGAAAAGAATTTAACATTTCTTCTGAAGCATGCACGGTATTCCCCCCTCACCGCATTTGCAAAGTCATTCATTATATACGGAGGGTTGAGCTGTTTTTGATAGACCCAGTAAGATGCTATTTAAATACATGTATTACTTATCCAATTTGGATGTCTGGCCCCAAAGATGATTTATGGCAATTTATATAACGCAATGTCAACACCCCTCCCATCAAAATGTATTGTTTAGTTTCACAGTTGTAGAGAAGTGTCAAACTTCAGTTAGATCTTGTCATGTTAGTTAGTAGAGTCAAGCAGATATTGTCCAATATGTGGACAACTATCTGGTGGTAGACGCCACCAACTGTCCCCATGGTGAAGAGCAGCATCAGTCATCACTGGTCCTAAAGGGTTTTTCTTAAAGTCAAGGAAGACCCAAGTGGATATGCTGTCTCTGCGGTGAGGTCTTGGTCTTAATGATTCATCCAGGACTGGCCTCAACACCACACCTGTGCTGTGGCTTATGAAGGAAGACCAAACAACAAGCTCTGTCCACGGACTTTGCTGATCTCAGCAACCTGCCGACGGACAAGAAAGGGAGCAAATTGGGGTCTTTGGTAAAGAGTCCGGATAAAACTTGGCCCAGTTACTGAAGTTGTAAGCAAGGGACAAAATGAAAGGAAAACCCAATGATGTCAAGCTTTTTATTTTTGACTCTATTCTCTTTAATCCAAATAGTTTGATCATCTGTTTGAGGGCCTCACTATATTTATTTAACTTTATCACCTCTTTAAGATACGTTATTCTTCCTTTGTTGGGGAAGGTAGGTGCTAGTTGACCCTTTGTGTGTTCCTAAGGAAAGGTTTTCAGAAAGCTACTGACGCAAGCCCTACCAATTTTCAAATCCGAGCAAAGCACGAAAGGCTCTGTTACCTTTTGATTTTCAACCTTGCTTCGACCCATGTTGACGTTGTGTGCGGGGGGAGGGGGGGGGTGTGGGGCTTTTAAAAATGTCCCCGTCCTCTCCCCCAAGACCCGACTATTACCAAACCTGCCAGTTAGTTTGCATTCTCACTTTTTTGCTATTATTTTTCTCTCTTTAACGTCAGACGTTTCTTTGTGTCTGGAACTCTATGTGTAAAACATGGGTCTCATTTTGTTAGAATAGTTTTTAAGATTAAAAAAAGTTTAAAAAAAAGATTTTCTATTGTTTTAAAGCCGTGTTACGTGTATTGTACGAATCTGTGGTAGCTTACATTGCAGAACAAAAAAAATGTTAAAAAAAGCACCATGACCTAGTTAATATTTTGGCAATTAATAGCTTCTTGTAGCTTAACTTATTCAGAGGTTGAATATATATTATCGCATTGTAAAAGTCGTTCTGTGTATATTTATGTTTCCTTTATATTTGCAAGTTTTAAACAAAAAACGACTTTAATTTTACCAATAAGTGGTTTAGCTTAATTTATTCTTAAGGGAACAAACTTAAAAGTTTGAGGATGGCTTTCCTTCGTCAGATGCCCTGATTATGTCGTGACATACGGAACAAAAATATTGAGTATTAGGAAGTTACTTTGTGTGATAGTTGTTATAACTTTGCTATTACTTTTGTCTTGTTCAACATTTTGAGTCTTATCCGAATAGTAGTGTCAATGGATTTTAACATGTTAATGCTTGGTATTTCTTTAGTTTTATTTGACCTCTTTACCAATCCTCTAATGGTGCAATGAGTGAATGGTGGCAACCAAAGGGAAACTTTAACACAAACTCACATCTCGGAGATACTCATAGATGTTTTCCAGATGAGGGAGATCCAGTTGACTGGATTGTGAAGGATGGAATGGGATTGGGAGGGGGGGGGGGGGGGGGGGGGGGGGGAAAGAAAGTCCAGGGGTTCACTCGAACCGTGAACCCCTGAACTTGGCGGCTGGAATGTTCGAAGCATTAGCGGGGAGGCACAGATCTTTTTTCTCTTTGGTGTATTTAGTTGGGGGAGAGGGTAAAAGTTCCTACGATCCTTTAACTTAATATTTATTTCGATGGTAAATTATGGCTGATTTCTTGTTGGAACAAACTTGCTAGTTTAGAGTATTTATTACTGGGAATACAAATGTGAAAGCTGTAAACATTTTTCATTGAACTGTTTGATTATTTGTACTTTTCATGCCAGACAATAAACTTCAGAATCTTATTGCAGAGTTGCTGTTCTTGTCGTGTAATTGAAGCAGTCAACAAGTCTTCACACCCTTATACACTGTGAAGAGAACTTAGTCTTCATCTTCCCTCCATGGCTACTCCTCACCCTCTTGCACAGCTATTGCACAATGAGGGCTAAGGACACATTTAATAAAAAACTAGGAAGCATACACTCGGCTGATAAATGGGTGCTAAGGAAGTTGGTGAAAATAATCTAGATGATCAGTGAGAAATGTTTTCACCCAAACAGTGAGTAAGTAGTAAGGGTGTGGAACTCCAGTGCCCTTAATTTCACTCTGTAATTTGTCCATGTTAGTATGTGTGTGGAATAAACACACATGGATCAAACTCTCGTCACCACACCTGTGGAGTGGAATATGAAATGCACCAGAAACATGGGCACTCTGTGTAAACTACTCTTCCTACAGCCTTGTGCTGATGTATCATTCTGCCTGTTTACAGTAAGATTATTAGTGATTTTGTGTAGAAATGGAGTTGCAGTGACAATAATGCGTCATTGATTCCTACTGGGCTATATTGACCAGGACGGGCAGCAGCTGCTTCAGGCCAGTGATGTTGTCTTTGGAGATACTGCTAGTGTTGGCCTAGAATCACCATGGACCACACTCTGGCCCCATTTACAAGCTGCTATCCACCCGAGATTACCATCCCACAAGGAGCAGCATTAGTCACAGCAACTTGCTGCCTCGTTGTTGCGGTACGACTCTGCAGTGAATCTTTCCTTACCAGCGAGTCCGGGCTGAGCAGCACTGGGGCTACACTCTCTAACCCATCCCACCGACGCTTCCTACGATTAAATAAATGGAAGGAAAACACATCAGGTCCGGTTCCAGCCACCTGTTTATTTCTTATCACCAGAAGATAGTTATTTAATACAATTTCATTTGACCAGGGCAGCATGTGATTGTAAACAGCTGACAAGACAGCCAGCATGAAAGGGCAACGACCAACGCCTTTGGTCGCCTCTGGAAAGACAGTCTAGGTTAAAAAAAAAATGATCCCACTGACAATTTGTTAAGACACGATTGCATGGATAGAGACTAGAGGTCAGTAGAAAAACTGGGTGTGCGATACAACTAAACTGGGCTGCTTGAATGGAATCTGCCTGGATGCTGGTGGGGAAGGAAGTTACAGGAGCAGCATATCAACAAACAGCAGCTCGATGGCGAAATACCCACTGTCACCACACCTGCCCCTTGCAGAAGATAAATAATGCCCCGTGAAATGTTCACTCGCCTGAATCCAGCCAGCTAAGTACAGAGAGACACCGGTTAGAAAAACCCACCCTGTAACTGCCTTGGTCTCCTGCCGGGGGGGGGGGGGGGGGGGGGGGGGAGTTCACAGTAGAAACTCCACACAGACAAGGGCTTGGTATTTTGCTGCTTTCACATTTAGGATATTTCCAACAAAAAATAGAGAGAGAGAGGGAGAGCGGGAATGGGGATGGAGGAGGTAGCAAGTCGGAAAGGAAATGCCAGACACACTGAAGCTTAGAGGCAGCAGCCCACAATAGAGTCCCGAGCAGAATAAGACTTACTTTAACCCACGTATTAATTGCAACCCACGTACCACAGCTCCAATCAGCCCATTGATTTTTTTTTCCCCCTTTAAAGTTTTAAAATCACTGAAAAGTTCAACTTAATTTCATAGACCTTTGCAGCGTGCACACTGGGCACCACTTTGTGGACTCAATAACCGGAAGGAGAGGAAAAACCCAGGTTAAAAACCAGAGACTTGTAAAGGTTTGATGAGGTCTGTGATTGGAAAGGGAGGTGAGATGCCCTGGGGACCGAGGGAATATTTTGCAAAAGTGCCCATTGGGAGGGCTGCAACTAAATATAAAAGTGAGTGTGGGAGAGAATGAGCTCGCTGGGTCAGCAGTGCTGCAAGCTCCTCCACTCTTCTCAGCCACTTCTTCACCAAGACAACTGTCCACCTGCGGGAGAAAGAACAGTAACATTGGGAACAGGGGTTCACAAGTTCCCCTTTCCCCGACTCTCAGTCTGAAGAAGGGTCTCGACCAGAAACTTCCTTTCCCTATCCCCGACTCAGTCTGAAGATGGGTCTCCACCCGAAATGTAATCTATTCCTTCTCTCCAGGGGTGCTTTGTAACTTTCAACGAATTTCACTGACTTGTCACATGTGACAATAAAGTATTCATCCATTCTTTCCTGACCCGATTCATTACTCCAGCTATTAGTGTCTTTGGTTCAAACTTTGGTGTCTTCTGTTGATGGATTGGGTGAACAACTCCTCAGCCTCAAGAAATGCTCTGTTCAGACACAAAGTTATGAAAACAGATCTAAAAAAGTCTAGTGTGGGTACCTAATACCTGCAATGTCTCCCCCATGAGATCGACAGAGTGTAAAGTGAACAACCATTGTTAAGCAAGGTGCCATTAGTGTAAGTGTGAGTTAGACAATAAAGCATGTTGCTCTTTAGTCCTCTCCCAGATGTGCGGTTTCACAGCCTCCTGGTTAGAGGCAGTTCTATCAGTGGACAGAGGACAATAGACCATAGACAATAGGTGCAGGAGTTGGCCATTCAGCCCTTCGAGCCAGCACCACCATTCAATGTGATCATGGCTGATCATCCCCAATCAGTACCCCGTTCCTGCCTTCTCCCCATATCCCCTTACTCTGCTATTTTTAAGAGCCCTATCTAGCTCTCTCTTGAAAGCATCCAGAGAACCTGCCTCCACCGCACTCTGAGGCAGAGAATTCCACAGACTCAACACTCTCTGTGAGAAAAAGTGTTTCCTCATCTCCGTTCTAAATTGCTTACTCCTTATTCTTAAACTGTGGCCCCTGGTTCTGGACTCCCCCAACATCGGGAACATGTTTCCTGCCTCTAGCGTGTCCAAACCCTTAACAATCTTTTATGTTTCAATGTCATCCTTCTAAACTCCAGAGTGTACAAGCCCAGCCGCTCCATTCCCCCAGCATAGGACAGTCCCGCCATCCTGGGAATTAACCTTCTAAACCTAAACTGCACTCCCTCAATGGCACGAATGTCCTTCCTCAAATTAGGGGACCAAAACTGTACACAATACTCCAGGTGTGGTCTCACTAGGGCTCTGTACAACTGCAAGGACAGAGGACTGGAACCTGCGCGCAGTTTTTCACCTGTTACGTCCACTGCCCGCAGCTCACAGCTCATCGTGGTCACTGCCATCGTCATGAACGCCCTCCTGACAAAAGGCTGGGGTTGAAAATTCCATCAGGTATTCACAACGGCTCGGCTCAGAGGTCGACAACACCATCGTCTCTCTACCACAAGAAAGCTTCACCTGCAGGTAATCAACAATCACTGTTAGAGCATCTGACCCAACTAAATATTAAACTAAACTTGTAGAACACAAACACAACAGTGCAGCACACACAACAGTGCGACACACACACACACAACAGTGCGACACACACACACACACAACAGTGCGACAGACACACACAACAGTGCGACAGACACACACAACAGCGCGACAGACACACACAACAGTGCGACACACACACAACAGTGCGACAGACACACACAACAGTGCGACAGACACACACAACAGTGCGACAGACACACACAACAGTGCGACACACACACACACAACAGTGCGACACACACACACACAACAGTGCGACACACACACACACAACAGTGCGACACACACACACACAACAGTGCGACACAGACACACACAACAGTGCGACACAGACACACAACAGTGCGACACAGACACACAACAGTGCGACACAGACACACAACAGTGCGACACAGACACACAACAGTGCGACACAGACACACAACAGTGCGACACAGACACACAACAGTGCGACACAGACACACAACAGTGCGACACACACACACAACAGTGCGACACACACACAACAGTGCGACACACACACACAACAGTGCGACACACACACACAACAGTGCGACACACACACACAACAGTGCGACACACACACACAACAGTGCGACACACACACACAACACACACACACACAGTGCGGCGCACACACACACAGTGCGGCGCACACACACACACTAGATATAAACACTGCGTGCCCCATATATTGTCAAGCTTGAAAGGGTTCCAAGAAGATTTACGAGGATGTTGCCAGGACTAGAGGGTGTGAGCTAGAGGTAGAGGTTGAATAGGCTGGGTCTCTATTGCTTGGAGTGCAGGAGGATGAGGGGAGATCTTATGGAGGTGTATAAAACCATGAGAGAAATAGATCGGGTAGATGCACAGAGTCTCTTGCCCAGAGTAGGTGAATCAAGGACCAGAGGACATAGGTTCAAGGTGAAGGTGAAAGATTTAATGGGAATCTGAGGGTTAACTGTTTTACACAGCGGGTGGTGGGTGTATGGAACAAGCTGCTAGAGGAGGTGGTTGTGGCTGGAACTATTCCAACATTTAAGAAACAGTTAGACAGGCACAGTGCCCTCCATAATGTTTGGGACAAAGACCCATCATTTATTTATTTGCCTCTGTACTCCACAATTTGAGATATGTAATAGAAAAAAAATCACATGTGGTTAAAGTGCACATTGTCAGATTTTAATAAAAGGTATTTTTTTTAAATAAATTTTGGAATAAAATCCTATCTTGCTCTGACTTCTCCATATAGTTTGTGACCTCTAGTTCTGCCAACATCCTCGTAAACTTTCTCTTTACTTTTGTTAGCTCAACATCCTCCCTGTAGCAGAGTGACCAAAACTGAAGACCATGCTCCAAATGTGGCCACAATAATGGCTTGTACAACTGTAACACAACATCCCAACTTCTATTCCTAATACCCTGACTGTTGAAGGCCAATGTACCATAAGCCTTCTTGAAAACCATGTGTTTTGTGCTAAACACCCCCCCCCCCCCCCCCCCCCCCCACAGAGGTAAACTGACTGTCCACATATTCCAGACACCGAGGTAAACCACTGCCCAGACTCCCCACAAATGGGGTATACTGACTGCCACACACTGCTGTAAAACTACTGCCCAGACTCGGACACCCGCTGCTTGCAGTACAACTACTGCCCCTGGCTTAAGCACCACTGACCTCACATGACACAAGAAACCATTCACACTTGTCAGAACTTATCCAAATGCACTGACCATGGTGGATCTGTTGGGGCCCTGCCAGCAGCCAGTACCATGGTCGAACTTCATCATACTGAACTTGTTGTTCTCTGGTCCGGCCCAGGAGCTCCACACCCTGCCAGAGTTAAATAGTTAACATTATTTATCAGTTCTCACCCTCACTGCTCCCATGTACTCAATGAGCAGGTAACTGTGTTTACAGCTTCTTCCCGTGGGCGCCCGGCTTACATCCCCCTCCCTCGCTCCCTGCATCTCCGGAAGATTTCTGCATTTCCTTTTCCCAGTCTATGGCCACCAACCATCCCCCATGGAGTAGCTCTATGTTCTCCCACTTTCACATCCAATGCACGAGTGAAAATTTACAGGCGCCAATTAACCTCCAAACCCGCGGGTCTTTGGGATGTGGGAGCAAACCGGAGCAGCTGGAGGAAAGTGACGCGGTCACAGGGAGAACATGCAAGCTCCAAACAGACAGCACCCGTAGACAGGATCGATCCCAGGACTCTGGTGCTGAGAGCCTGCAACTCTACCGTTGCGCCACCATGTCTGTTGTCCGTTTCTTGTTTTTGTTTTAGAATCAAAGTGCTCTAACACACATCTAGTGTGATCGATACAAAGCTAAACTGGCACAAGGCATCACACCATCCTCCATTCAGTGAGTTTGATCGATCCGGTCTCAATACCCTGGAATAATCCCAGACAGCCCACATTTTCCCCACAGCTGCAGTCTGGCGTCAGCTCAACTCCACACCCCTGGCCCACCGGGTTATCCAACCATCAGGCGGCATGGACGGTGAACAAGTAATCGGACTTGAATTACTCTGATTTGTTGCCGTTCATGTAGAGAAGGGACTGCAGTTCTGACTGCCTCAATCCCACAGCGTACTACAGAATGCTAGTGTACTGTTAAATACTGCTCCAAGCTTTCCTTCTCGCCTACAAATATCAGCCACACCATCCAGTCATGAATAAGCATACAATCATCTTACCCAAGGTTAGTTTCGGAACCCCCCTGCTTTGGTTTCTGGGCCACTTTGTTAAACGGACAGAGTTTGTAGACATACCTGGAAGAAAAGGAACCTGTAGTTAAACACAAAACCCCAAACACTGGCTTCATTACTCGCACACATTGGCTGTGATGACCCCATCCTCTTGTTTATATGGTTTGGTTTCTGTGCTTGAATATCGTAGAACCGTAGTTTTGTAAAACACTGCCTTGAGAAAGGCAAAGTTTAAATTAAAACAAAAAGGATCCATCAGTAACAAGAAACAAGGACATCAATCAGAATTGGGGTACATTGCCTGCTGAATTAATGTACAAAAGAAAAGTTTTGGCACCGGGAGCTGTAGTTTCTCCACACCTTCACCGCGAGAGGTGGTGCTTTGTAAAGGCAGCTTCACACACCAGAGTATTAACTCCATGACAGCTCGTCCTGCCCCTGGAAGCAGCTCACACCAGAGGTTTGGGAAAATATTTTCTTCTTATCACGAGAATGATGAAATTGCATTTATAAAGCATCAAGATATTTTGCTCGGTAGACAGAAATGCTGGAGGAACTCAGCGGGTGAGGCAGCATCTTTGGATGATATTTCGCTGGTTTCACAATCACATGCTGTGCTTGGTGATAAGCACTAGACTTTAGAGATGCAGCGCAGAAACAGGCCCTTCGGCCCACCAAGCCCATGCCGTCCAGCGATCACCCTGTGCACTAGCACTATTCTACACACTAGGGACAATTTAAAAAAAGTTTTACAAGTTAATTAGCCTACAAACCTGTACGTCTTTGGAATGTGGGAGGAAACTGAAGCACCCGGAGAAAACCCACGCTGTCACAGGGAGAACGTACAAACTCCGTACAGACTGCACCCGTAATCAGGATCAAACCCAGGTCTCTGGCACTGTAAGGAGGCAACTCTACCGCTCTGCCATCGTGTCGCCCTGCTAGTTCCCAAATCTCCTCCTTGTTTCTAAGTCCTTCCATGGGTCCAATCCTCCAAGCCCGACAAAATTCCAGGATATCACAATTCCTCCAATACCATCCTCATCACACAATTTAATTACCCAGTAGCTGCCAGTCACACTTTCACAGCAAGGGAAATTAAAAACAAGACCTGCAACAAATGCAAACGTTTGTCCAAGCTTTCATCTTGCTCTTGAATAATTATTTGTCCATGGTAAACTATTTGCAACCAATCCTATGAAAAGCACGCAGATTTTACAATGTTAGATATTCCATGGATTTATAGCATTAAAAAATGCATATTAAAATCTACACGTTGTGAATTTACAAACTCGTATGATGAGAGGTTTTAATGCCATCTCAAGTAGAAACCTCTTGACACATTTTGTTAAAATGGACTCCATGGTCAGAAAAGCCATCAAGGATTATTTTGCCATCTGCGATTTTATAACCTACAGAACCTATTGTGAACATTTGTTGGTAGATGCTTCAATAAAAAGGAACAAGTACACGTACTGTAAGCAATAACTGTCACAAACATCATAGACCGACCGGGGTAATGCTTCGGTTTGTGCAAACTTGCTCCCGTACATTGAGCGCACGGGTGGACTGGACTTTGAATAATGGCGCCAAAATATGTGGTCCCCACATGTGTAATATATGCACCGTACAATTGCAAATGCGTGACAAGTAAAATGCCATTGCAGCAATTAACGAGCAGGCCTGTTCCATCGCATGGTGTACCGAACTCTAGGTGACCACACCCCACATCAAGGAGACTACAACACTGCTTCTATCAATACTTCAAGAGGAGCTGCACAACATTATCAAATTTAAACTTTGATTGTGCCAATCTAAAGTCATCGTGAAGGATCCTTCCACAATACAGACCGAGCCATCCAGGACCACGTCTTATTTCAAGAACCTTTTGTTAAAACTAGAAGTGATAAACTAGGCATGTGAACTTGCAGAGGGGTCAGGGTGGATGGATTGTGTGCTTACACTTGGGGTCAATGTCTCATGGATGACCACCCACACCTCTGTGAAGCTGCCTGAAGGCCACAAGAGAAACACTAAACCACCAATGATGATTAAACCTCAAGGTGTGGGAGAAAGATTGACACAACCCACTCCTAATGCACAAAATAAATTATCCAAACTAACCAATTATCCAAGCATTTTGACTCATTATTCATAGTAGAAAGACTGAACCACCCCACCTGAAAACAATGGTTGGCCAATTTATCCACTTTAAGTGGGCCTTTGAAATTGAACATGCTGACAAGGCCAGAGAGGATGAAGAGGCAATGGAAAGTGCTTCTGAATGCAGCGGCTCTGTAGTGGATTTGTGATCCCAAGGCCCAGCACAAGTGTGCACTTCAGCCATGGCCTCACCAACATTGAATTACAGGTAATCATAACCCCGTCACAACTGGCCATGTAACAAGGGCACATTCCTTGTTGAACTATCAATACAATTACTGAACACATTAGCAAAACAATTAGTTTCACATCGCTCAAACCGGTATTTATCTACGTTATCTGATAGATTCCCACATCTGTCTTCTCATCTCTTCAAATACATTGCCCCCCAAATATCAAAGTGAACCAGTAGCTCTGGTAAAGTCGACATCAGGAGGGTGGAGGGGAGAGACGTTCTTCTATCCACACTGGTTTGGGAACAGGGAGGTAGGGAGGAATGTGACAACAGGTGCCTCATGAGTTTGAACCAAGTTTTACTTTGCTGTGGATTAGGACTGTGAAGATGAATTAGAATGCACATAATTACAACTGTGACAGATGATCAAGCACTCCTAGTTTTGCTGATCTAGACATATACTCGAATATATCCATCTGTGAATCTGGAGAATTCTTTGCCACAGAAGGCTGCGGAGGCCAAGTCAGCAGATATATTTAAGGCAGAGAGATAGATTCTTTATTAGTTCAGGCATCAGAGGTTATGGGGCGAGGCAGGAGAATGGGGCTAGAAGGAAGAGATAGATCAGCCATGATTGAATGGCGTAATAGACTTGATGGGCCGAATGGCCTAATTTTGCTCCTCACATGAACCAGAATTACCAAAGACAATATCCATTGCTTAACACCTGCCATTAAAATAACTTCTCAAAACAAGGCTGCTATTCTGAACCACAGACATGCAGGATTGATTGAGATGAAGATATGTTAGTGTGGTTGGAACCTAGAATGTATGACCTCCAGATGTGGTGGAGGCTGGGTGCAAGATAAAGCCCGGTAAAGTCCAATGGTCTCCAATGAGGTAGATGGTAGGTCAAGACCGCTCTCTAGTTGGCTGATAACAGCTGGGACGAAACTGTCCCTGAATCTGCCCACATCTTACAACATCCACAGGGACACAAAGCCAAGACAGGGTCCCGACAAAAAGGAGAGAGTGTAGGGAAAATGAATTAAAAAATGCCACTTACTCATTTGTTGTCATTTCATAGCATTGATCGAACATGTATGCGTATTCTCCATCAGGTCCAAAGTCAACCAGAAGCTCCTTCTCAATGCTCCTGCAAAAACAGTGGGAGGGAAATTATCATTTTACAGCTGCAATACAACTTTACAATAGAACTTTTAATGTTTGAACCTGCAATTTAAAGCACTCCAAACTCCTGTCCAGTGCCAATAACCAAAACAAACATCACAAAGGAGAAAAAAAACCAAGAAAATACATTTAGAGATGTGTCTTTCAAATAAAATTGTCAAATGGCTTCAGTTCCAGGGTATTGTTGTACCCAAGTAAGTCAGAGTTAAAACAGTCCCTGTCCTGATGGAACTGCAGATGCTGGTTTAAGCCGAAGATGGACACAAAATGCTGGGGTAGCTCAGCAGGACAGGCAGTATCTCTGGAGAGAAGGAATGGGTGACGTTTGGGGTTGAGGCCCTTCCGATTTGGAAGATTATTGTAACTAAAATCCCTTAATGCTTAGCGTTCCATTATCTGGGCAACTTCAACACCGGGTGACAGACAACATCAATCCATCATCTGGTGCTCAGCAATCTGCCAAGCAAAGTGTTCACTTTCCAGTTTGCTTTCTTATTTGGTTTATAATATCCGAAGAGGATAGATAAGATGGATTTTCAGTCTTTCTCCTGGGGTAGGGAATCTAAAACTATAGTGCATACATTTAAGATGAAAGTTTTAAAATAGAACCCAAGAGGCAGGTTTCTCCACACAGGTTGGACATTGCTGGATTTATTGGCACTAAACGTTATTCCTTTACCATATATATACACTGTAAATAGCTCAATTGTAATCATGTATTGTCTTTCCGCTGACTGGATAACACGCAATAAAAGCTTTTCACTGTACCTCGGTACATGAGACAATAAACTAACTGAACAGCATGGCTGGCATGAACTATAGGGCAGAAGGGTCAGATTCTGCATTATGACAATGACTTTCTTTGGAGCTTGGGTAGAAATCAATTTACATAAAGTGCCACTTTTTTACCGTGTGCATTTACTGCACCAAATAACTTTAAACTTGCTATATTCTGATGCAAGCTAAGATGGTAGTTTAGAATACATTAATTGTCCATCGGCAATGCTGTAGAAGCAGGGCAATTAGCTTCTGTTGATTCAAAGACCCGACAAGCCTGTGGCATCTCTGCCACTCCAAAAACATCCAACCATACTCGTGCCTGGTTACTATCCAGCACGCAGGCCAGCCCAGCCTCAGGCAAGGAGCATAGCAACAGCTCGTCACCACTTGCTATCTAATCTGGAGCATGAAGAACAGTCAGGGTATCCGAGCCCATGGCACGTGGCCAACCAGAGTTCCAAAGCAATCATCACCCTCAGCAGACAAAAGGAAATAACTTTCTTTGACACAACGCTCTGGAATCTAAAAAGCAAAGCTAAATACTGTCCAATTTATGGTGAGAATAATCCTACATGGAATCATGTTCGTCAGATATTCTCCCGCCTCCTGCATCTCATTTGGCAGCTCTCTCCACTCACACATGCTCATTCATCCCACCCCAGGGACTGCAGAAGGAAATTAGGTCAGGACAGAAACAAGGGAGCAAATTAATCATCTCTGCAAACTTTGTGTGAGCAAACTTACTTGGTTCACATAGTAGAGGTAAGTAAAATCGTGAGGGTGATGGGGGTGAGGGCAGCGACATTCCTATACGCATTCTGGCATTGAGCTATTCACAGCCAGTGAGAGGCACTGACTTGCCATAGAGTCAGAGTGTAGAAACAGGCCCTCGGCCCAACTTGCTTACATCAGCCAACATGCCCCAGCAACACTAGACACACCAACCTCCGTTTGGCCAATATCCCTCTAAGTTAGCCTATCCTTGCCGATGAATTCTCATCCCTCACCTGTCCCACATTGGGTTTTCCAGTTGAGGGAATCATGGAGATAGTTTGGCATCAAAATGGTGTCTCTCCATTTAATCATTCTGGGCCATTTATGACAGATCCCATACACAAGCAGTGAACACATCTGGATACAGATCGCTCCAACTTTAGGACAGCCCATACATACAACATTGTGTTTAGTTTGGAAATACAGCGTGGAAACAGTTCCTTTGGCTCACTCCAATCATCGATCGCCCGCACACTAGTTCTATCCTACACACCAGGAACAATTTACAGAAGCCAACTGACCTACAAACCTGCATGTCTTTGGAGTGTGGGGGGAAACCGGAGCACCTGGAGAAAGCCCACAGTGTCACATGGAGCAGACAGAGAGCACCTGTGTTCAGGATCAAACCCAGGTCTTTAATGCTGTAAGGCTGCAACTCTACCACTGTGCTGCCAAAGCAGGTTATGGAGACAGTGGGAAGGATTTGCCGGCTGCTGCAGGGTTGCCGTCACCTCCCACATTGTGTAAACTCTGTCCGAACGGTTGAGAAAAGGCCTTGGCTTCCCTATGTCTTCACATAAATCTCCAGGTAGTCACATTTCTGACCTGCGACTGTCCAGGTTACAGGTTATTCTCAGGAACAGAACTCTGTCGTAACCAGGGGACAAGAATTAAAAGCAGCCAGCAAAAGTGCAAAAGGAAAATGAAGTTTTATTTTAAAAACCGGTTCAGCCAAAACAGTAGTATTGTCCAATTCTGGTCACAGGACGTCAGATGTGGGTAGGATCTAAGTAGGAATTAATGCTCAGGAGATAAGACAAAATGCTGGAATAACTTAGCGGGACAGGCAGCATCTCTGGATAGAAATGGGTAACGTTTCGGGTCGAGACCCTTCTTCAGACTGAACATCAGGAGTTACAGAGATAAGGAAGTGCAAGAGATTAAAAGAGATGCAGAACAAATGTAGACTAGACCATTGATAGCTAGAAGAAGGTGAGAACAAAGCAAACAGAGATAAAATGTAATCAGAGAGACAGTCAGACTGGTTGGAGAACTGGGAAGGGGAGGAATGGAGAGAGAGAGAGGGAAAGCAAGGGTCACTTAAAGTTAGAGAAGTCAATATTCATACAGCTGGGTTTTAAGCTGCCCGAGCACAATACGAGGTGCTGTTCCTCCAATGTGTGTGTGGCCTCACTCTGACAGTTGAGCAGGCCCAGGACAGAGATGTCAGTGTGGGGATGGGAAGGGGAGTTGAAATGGATGGCACCCGATTATTGCAGCTTGCCAAGGGACAAGGGAATGAAACTCCAGGGTGGCCGAATACCTGGAATTAATTTCCTTAGAGGAGTATGATAAACCAACATGCAAGTCTAAACAATAGATAGGGAAGAGCCATTCCCATTAGTGTAAAAGTTGAGAACCAAAATGTAGATTTAATTCAGGAAAACAAAGACACAAGACTCACTCCAGTTTATTGTGTCTATCTTCAGAGTAAACCTGCATCTGAAGTTCCTTCCTATACGTGCAATATCAGGCTCTGGCTCCATGAATTAGATGATCCAACTTATTCACCGCACGTTAGAAGGTCCCCAGCTCCAATACCCCAGGTGTCTCCACCCACCCAAGATTGTCAGTTCATCAGCCCTCTCCCTGCAGATGACAATAGGAAGCAAGTTGTACACTTCTGCCACTTTGTTACTTCTGTGCTCAACTTTACCACCATTTTTGAAAAACTCACCCTAACATTTGGTTTGGACTTTTGAAAATGCTGGGAGCACTAAGCATGTTTTATTTATTTTTCATGGACCTTTTTATTGTGCTGACAGGAGAATACAGAATTGGAAACTGGCCATTCGGCCCTATGCCAAGTTCCTTGCCGATGATGAACAGTGTTCATACGCAGTGTGTTCAGAAACCCCAGGATTCAGCTTTTCCTTAAATTTCAGTTGTATCGTCGAGCAAACATCAGCAAAACCAAAGTGACAGCCCATCTCAGGAGTCCCGAGCAGAGAGTGTAATGCCGATACCCTCAATCGTCACTCAGCACTCTGCCTTAGTTCAGCAGCTTTTCCCAACAGAATCAGGGAAATCAAGAGATCTGGCAAAACTATATCAAATTCTGTGGATTGTAAATCCCTCAAATAAACCATAATGTAATGACATTCAAGTCAAAAAGGGTTTGACATTTCAGCTATTTTGACCTCGTGCTCACATTCCAATCTTTAATTTGTTCTCTGCAGAACATTGAATCAACTAAAAACTGAGCTATTCCTTGCTCGTTTGATGCAAAAACTCAACAGGATTGGGCACTCAACCACTTTCATGGCATTAGTTATTGGATGCAGAGGATCATGACAATCGATATGGGACAGTAACTGCCCAGACCAAAGATTGCTGTACCTTCAGGGCTAATTTCAGAGCCAAGAGGCAAGTTCTGTCAGGGACTGGAAAATTCTGTTTCACTGAATTCCTTTTTAAAATGTTCAATGTTATCCATATACAAAAAGGTCTCTTTGAAGACATCCTGTTCAGATGAGGGTTGACAACTTCAAGGAGAGTTAGAGATACAATAGTCCAACCCAAGAAGAATCTCACCATTGTATGAAATGCAAGGAAACTTGAAGCCAGTCAATAACAGTAAAGCCACCAAAAACAAATCAATTATATTTCCTATAAACAAGGTACAAAAGCATTGCACAATTGGCCAGATCTGAATGCAACTTTGCAAATCCATGTCCTCCCAATTCAATTCTTGCATCAGCAATTTAATGCAGCATCATCACATTAAGACCAATGTCTTCAGTGACAGCCTGATGGAATATTTCCCCACATCTTAGTCAGTTACAGGACAAACTAATGCATTATAAAAAAAGATCATCTATGGTAGACACAAACTCAGCGGGACAGGCAGCATCTCTGGAGAGAAGGAATGGGTGACATTTCAGATCGAGCCACTACTTCAGACGAGTCTTGCCCCGAAACATCACCCATTTCTTTTCTCGACAAATGCTGCCTGTCCCGCTGAGTTACTCCAGCATTTTGTGTCTATCTTTGGTTTAAACCAGCATCTGCAGTTCCTTCCTATACTAAATAATTTGTGTGCCTTGCTTAGTCTTTCCAGCAAGGAAAACCCTTTTTTTTGCTATTTCGTTTTCCTGCTCATCAAACAGTGGGTCATATTCCTGTTCTTTCTTAACGGTAACTCCACTTTTTAAAAAAGGAGGGAGAGAGAAAGCGGGGAATTACAGACCAGTTAGTCTAACATCAGTAGTGGGGAAACTGCTAGAGTCAGTTATTAAACATGGGATAGCAGCGCATTTGGAAAGTGGTGAAATCATTGGACAAAGTCAGCATGGATTTACGAAAGGTAAATCATGTCTGACAAATCTGATAGAATTTTTCGAGGATGTAACTAGTAGAGTGGATAAGGGAGAACCAGTGGATGTGTTATATCTAGACTTTCAGAAGGCTTTCGACAAGGTCCCGCATAAGAGATTAGCATACAAACCTAAAGCACACGGTATTGGGGGTTCAGTATTGATGTGGATAGAGAACTGGCTAGCAGACAGGAGGCAAAGGGTAGGAGTAAACGGGTCCTTTTCAGAATGGCAGGCAGTGACTAGTGGGGTGCCGCAAGGCTCAGTGCTGGGACCCCAGCTATTTACAATATATATTAATGATTTGGACGAGGGAATTCAATGCAACATCTCCAAATTTGCAGATGACACCAAGCTGGGGGGTATAGTTAGGTGTGAGGAGGATGCTTGGAGGCTGCAGGGTGATTTGGATAGGCCGAGTGAATGGGCAGATGCATGGCAGATGCAGTATAATGTGGATAAATGTGAGGTTATCCACTTTGGTGGCAAAAACATGAGGGTAGACTATTATCTGAAAGGTGGCAGATTAGGAAAAGGGGAGATGCAACGAGACCTGGGTGTCATGGTACACCAGTCATTGAAAGTACGCATGCAGGTGCAGCAGGCAGTGAAGAAAGCAAATGGTATGTTAGCATTCATAGCGAAAGGATTTGAGTATAGGAGCATGGAGGTTCTACTGCAGTTGTACAGGGTTTTGGTGAGGCCACACCTGGAGTATTGTGTACAGTTTTGGTCTCCAAATCTGAGGAAAGACATCCTTGCCATAGAGGGGGTACAGAGAAGATTCACCAGCCTGATTCCCGGGATGTCAGGACTTTCATATGAGGAAAGATTGGATAGACTCGGCTTGTACTCGGTGGAATTTAGCAGATTGAGGGGGGATCTTATAGAAACTTACAAAATTCTTAAGGGGTTGGACAAGCTAGATGCTGGAAGATTGTTCCCAATGTTGGGGGAGTCCAAAACAAGGGGTCACAGTCTAAGGATAAAGGGGAATTCCTTTAGGACCGAGATGAGGAAAACATTCTTTACACAGAGAGTGGGAGAGTGGTGAGTCTCTGGAATTCTCTGCCACAGAAGGTAGTTGAGGCCAGTTCATTGGCTATATTTAAGAGGGCATTAGATGTGGCACTTGTGGCTAAAGGGATCAGGGGGTATGGAGAGAAGGCAGGTACGGGATACCGAGTTGGATGATCAGCCATGATCACATTGAATGGTGGTGCAGGCTCGAAGGGCCGAATGGCCTACTCCTGCACCTATTTTTCTATGTTTCTATGTAAAAGAATAATGGAACGTTAATGGAAAGATTTGCAAATAGCTTCTGAACTCTGAACTTCAGTGATTTACTCAGCTTCCTTGTGTCAATTGTTTTTTAGTTGCTTTTTCTTAATCATATTGCTAAACTGTTTATTTTAGATACTTTACCCAATCGAACTCTCCACCTCTTTCAGCGATTTTTCTGCTTCGGAGAATTCATTCCTGGCTTTTTCAGCAACTGAAAGAAAATGAAAGATAGATATTTGGTCTCCAAATCTGAGGAAATACATTCTTGCCATAGAGGGGGTACAGAGAAGGTTCACCAGACTGATTCCTGGAATGTCAGGACTTTCATATGAGGACAGACTGGATAGACTCGGCTTTTACTCGCTAGAATTTAGAAGACTGAGGGGGGGATCTTATAGAAACTTACAAAATTCTTAAGGGGTTGGACAGGCTAGATGCAGGAAGATTGTTCCCGATGTTGGGGAGGTTCAGAACAAGGGGTCACAGTCTAAGGATAAGGGGGAATTCCTTTAGGACCAAGATGAGGGAAACATTTTTCACAGAGAGTGGTGTCTCTGGAATTCTCTGCCACAGAAGGTAGTTGAAGCCAGTTCATTGGCTATATTTAAGAGGGAGGTAGATGTGGCCCTTGTGGCTAAAGGGATCAGGTGGTATGGAGAGAAGGCAGGTACAGGATACTGAGTTGGATGATCAGCCATGATCATATTGAATGGCGGTGCAGGCTCGAAGGGCCAAATGGCCTACTCCTGCACCGATTTTCTATGTTTCTATATAACGAGGCTGCAGGTTTCATGTCACATTGAGTAAGAATCACAACAAGGCTGATACAACTTCCACTAGAGTGGCTCACAAGTTGTGTTACTGAATGAGCTGTCAGAGTTTAGTATCGTCAATGCAGGGAAAAGTCCAAATCTTTACATGGTACCATGGGATTTTTTAAATCCAAAATGAACAAAGAAAAAGGACCCAGTAATGGCAGCTATGAGACTACAACCATAACCCCCCCCCCCCCCACGTCTGTTTTATCAGTGACCATGTAGAAGCAAGTGTGATGACATTTCCAATCTGGGTCTAGACTCCCGAATGTGCTAGGAGTATACTTGATAGGCTGAATGGCCCCAATCTGGGCTGCACGTGCCTCTAGACTCGCTAATGTGCTAGTAGACCTGATGGGCCCAATGACCCAAATCAAGATTCATTAATATGCTAGTAGACATGATGGGCCGATTGGACCCAATCTGTGCTACGTGTGCCTTTAGACTCTCACTACCGTCGCCGTTTAGGTGCAAGTTGGAATGGATAATAAATGCTGGCACAGCCAGAAATGTCAACACCTTAAACATAAATAAATATGAAGAGCAAACTTGTTTAGTTGGCTTTGGTGAGCATCACCATTTATTCACAAGAATGAAGGTAATTGTAGCATAAATAGAACAGATGGCACATTAAAATGCCTCAAAGAGCTTTATACAATTATAACAGAGATACAGTTACATAAACTGTTGTTGTGTGCTGACATAGTACACTGGCATGTCAGCACTCTGCACTAGTTATACATCTGCACAGTGCAAAAAACAACAGAGGAAGTTAGTAAGTCATCGCAAGCATTCTTTAACATCAGAGGAAGTGGCTAGAGTATCAAGGCAGGACAGATCAGCCAAACAGCACTGTCTCGGCTATGCCACCTCCAGCATCAAGGATCAGTGACACCCCATTTACCCCCTCTCCCATCAGGAAAGAGGTAGTGTGAAAGTGATCAGGGTTTCTGCTTCCACCAACCTTTCCAACGGCAAATTACAAACCCCAGGCCAGTCCCAGCCAAACTATTTATCCTCGTCTCTGTCCAAATCCTCCTATCAAGCAGCATCCTCCCCGCCACCCTCCCCTCCTCCTACCTCCACTCCAGCCTGGCCTCTCCTGCCTTGCCCACCAAGCTTTGTACACTAAATGCTTTGTTGCTCACAGCACTCTTGGATCTCTGAATGTCCTGGGGCATTTGTATTTTATAAAAAGTAATCTCTTGTTGAGGCTGCCAAAGCTGTCAATTTGCAGGTCCGTAATGTATAACCAGTTTAATTAATTCTGGTGATGTTGATTAGAGCGCAAGTATTGTCCACGGCTCCTACATAACTTCACAAGTGATAGGAGCAGAATTAGGCCATTCGGTCCATCAAGTCCACTCCGCCATTCACTTCCAGCTGATCTATCTCTCCTTCTTAACTCCATTCTACATCAACACCAGCTGTCTCAGCGCCGCTCACAAGGGTGGGGTTGTCCCCGCCAACATGAGAGGGGGCTGTATCAGCCCAGGATGGCACTCCACATAAAGATTACCATGCAAATCGTCAGCACTTTGGGCAAATTATCAGCACTCTATGCAAGGCAGCAGCCGATTTGGTAATTGGTCTAAAGAGCTGAAGACTAAGCAGGAGGGATATTGGGTGGCAACAATAGGAATAATGAGAAGCAATTAACCAAAGACCTCCAAAGAGATCGGCAGAACGGGGATTGCTCCACAAAGGACATAATGGGTTAAATTAGAGGCTGTGTCAGGCGGGGTCTGAGTGTGTAATGAGTGAGTGTGTGCGCGGGGAGCAGGGCACCGCTCCAACCTGCTCTGGCGCCACAAAGACGGCAGCCTTGAGCAGAGAGGCAGCAATACAGGTTAGAAAATGCAGCATTATCCTCCCAGCAGGAAGCAGCACCTGCCCTCCTCTGAGACAATGACACCAGCTTCATGCAAGCTGCCGTAGCCACTTACACAAACACCACCTTCTCCACTGGGACCACAGCCACTCCATATTTCATGACCAGACATTTTTTTTTTTATAAACAGTCTCACTACACAGTTTAAAAAAAAAATAGAAACATGGCAAATCCTTTTTCCAATTTAAAAATGGTGCAAGTTTACAGAATGATTTATAATATTAAATAAAGCGTTGTGCTGACTAAGATCAGGAGCAAATTTAATTAAAATGGGTTATCTCAAGCATGCTGTGCTCCATTGCAGTAATGTGCCAGGCTGCTGACTAGTAAAGTGCCAGATTGATGGGTCTGAGTGAGGATCAGCAACTGGGGCAGAATTTCAGGGGACAAGCAGGTCACAGAAACCGATGATTTTACCCTACATGCGAGTGACTAAATATCCGGCAGTCTCCTGTGATTAGCAATTAGATTGTTCAATTATAATGCTCAATATGGGGCTCCCGTTTCAGTGAAAGTGCATACAGGCACTGAGGGGGAGGGGGTGGAAAAAGCATGCTCCTCACCGATGGCTATCAATGGTCTGAGGAGATCTAACCCGTACCCCACCAACACATCTGCCAATGGTGCTGAGAGAAGATGAGGGAGATCAAATGCACCCTTTCCCATAACAGTGCAATAAAGAGAGCTGCAGTCAATCTACATGTGCAAACAAGGAACTGCAGGTGATAGTTTACCGAGGAAAAAAAACAAAATGCTGGAGTAACTCAGGGGGTCAGGCAGCATCTGTGGAGAACATGGATAGGTGATGTTATGGGTCGGGTCTGAAGGTGTTTAACCCACTGTTACTTCAGCATTTTGTGTCTATTTTCGCCGAAAGCAAGCATCTGCAAATCCTTCCTATGCACATATTAATGAGCTTGCCCTTTCCATTGCAACCTCCTAACATTGGGGAACGCTCGCCTCTTCTCCCTATCAGCACTCATGACACTTGGCAATATTTCCCAGTTGCAGCTCATTTGGAATAAGATCACCAGACAACAGAATCTGTAGCATTACCACAGTACAATCCAAGATTAAAGAATTGCTTTACACTTCAATTGATTCTTAAAATATGTTATTCACACTCTCCATTTTGAAAGTAAAATGTGTTGGAAATGGTTTGATAAAAATCCAAACATATTTACGGTGCAAATAAGCCCAAAGCAGAAAGAAGGACTCACTCTCATTGTCAATTCTGTGCACTCGATCAAAAAGATTCAGATAAGCCTTTTTGCTCATTTTGTTGTTTCAGGCCTTGAACTTCAAAAAGAAATGAACTGATGTTTAGCGGACAGCTCACTAATCTAGGTCACTTTCATAGATGGGGGCTACCAACCCCTGGAAGGATGAGGCTGGCAGAAGCTGCTGCCTCAGCTCTGACTTATCCTTTCATCTGTTTAGACGAACAATAAAGATGATAAAGCAAGAGAGCAGAAAAAGGGGTAGTTAGTGCCAGCAGTTTTCTGCTGAAATAGAACCGTCAAATCTGCAGTGGCCTCTCCACGTCCTCAGCTTGCACATCAGCAACTTGCTCAGCACGCAGACAAAACTACCCAAAACATATTGGTCTTTTCCCTTCTTGCAAAGTCAGGCAGGGGGCTATTTTTTTCGCATATATCGACACTGTAGGACTGTTTGTGCAGAATCTTTCACAATAAACAGTGGCGCACCAGTAGAGATGCTGCCTCACAGCGACAGAGACCCAGGTTCGATCCTGACCACGGATGCTGTCTGTACGGAGTTTGTACGTTCTCCACACTGACCGTGTGGGTTTCCTCCCACATTCCAAAGATGTTCAGGTTTGTAGCTAATTGGCATGGTATAAATGTTAAATTGTCCCTAGTGTGTGTAGGATAGTGTCAGTGTGCAGGAATCGCTGGTCAGCACGGGCTCAGTGGGTCGAGTGGCCCGTTTCCGTGTTGTCTCTTAACTAAAATTATTGATCATGTAAATTTCTGATTAATCGCTGGTAAAGTGATCCCTGCCATTACACCAGGAGGTCAAGACGGTGCCACCATTCGATCATGGCTGATCTATCCCTCTCACCCCCAGTTTCTGCTGGTTACATTATTTTGACACTATAGTGAGGCCATCTGGCTGATTGCAGAACTCCCTTCATGTCGTATTTCCGACGTGCGCTTATTTTGAACTACAAGCAATTAAGTTCCATTTTGACTCATTTAAATTTGGCTTGGACACACGGAGACAGAGGTGGTCGGGTGGATGATGAGAGCGACGTGGGTCGGCGGGCCGAACGAGCCGAGGGTGATGGAGGAGGCCCTGCAGCAGCCTGGGGCTCGCCTCGATCGGGAGCCGCTCCAGTACATCCAGCACGTGGCCAGAACTCCGGACTTTTGTAACTTGCGCCAACACACGGCGACTCGTGCATGTGTGATCCACGCTAAAGGAAATTTAACTGCGCGGTGCGTACGTGACAATAAAGAACCATTGAATCATTAATTGAGCAACGCTTTAACTTGTGCATACCAGCTTTGTACACAATAAGAAAAGGATTAGGAAAAGGGGAGATTCAACGAGACCTGGGTGTCATGGTACACCAGTCATTGAAAGTAGGCATGCAGGTGCAGCAGGCAGTGAAGAAAGCGAATGGTATGTTGGCATTCATAGCAAAAGGATTTGAGTACAAGAGCAGGGAGGTTCTACTGCAGTTGTACAGGGTCTTGGTGAGGCCACACCTGGAGTATTGCGTACAGTTTTGGTCTCCTAATCTGAGGAAAGACTTTCTTGCCATAGAGGGAGTACAGAGAAGGTTCACCAGACTGATTCCTGGGATGGCAGGACTTCCATATGAAGAAAGACTGGATAGACTCGGCTTGTACTCGCTGGAATTTAGAAGATTGAGGGGGGATCTTATAGAGACTTACAAAATTCTTAAGGGGTTGGACAGGCTAGATGCAGGAAGATTGTTCCCGATGTTAGGGAAGTCCAGAACAAGGGGTCACAGTTTAAGGATAAGGGGGAAGTCTTTTAGGACCGAGATGAGAAAATTATTTTTCACACAGAGAGTGGCGAATCTGTGGAATTCTCTGCCACAGAAGGTAGTTGAGGCCAGTTCATTGGCTATATTTAAGAGGAAGTTAGATGTGGTCTTTGTGGCTAAAGGGATCAGGGGGTATGGAGAGAAGGCAGGTACAGGATACCGAGTTGGATGATCAGCCATGATCATATTGAATGGCGATGCAGGCTCGAAGGGCCGAATGGCCTACTCCTGCACCTATTTTCTATGTTTCTATAGGCCTCCAATGCAAGTGCTACCTGGTTGTGGTTCTTGCGTAGGGATTGTAAACAATACAGGTGCCAGCAGCAAGTCACATCCTGCACATGACGGCGTGAGGCAGCACAAACCAGAGAAAGCAAATGCCCCGTTAATCTATACTTAGCTCGCCTCCATGCAGTTTATTTGGGATGAAACCTGAACTGGGAGTGCGCCCAGCAAACATGCCTCAACCTGCAGCCACACTGGTTTCATTTTGAGGCTGCATTGTGTAAACAACCATCAGACACCCATATGAATTCAAAGGAGACACCTGCAGATTACGAAGAGCAAGACAGATGTAAATAACGTAATGATGCACCTGCTCCTCAAAGTGTGGCTATTTATTACAGGTAGAACTAAAATATGTCGAAGACGAGTTGCCCCCAAAGGTAATCCTCACCTCATGTTTTTTTTCTATAATTGCAGGGACAAGCCCCAATGGCAAATGACACTTAATATTTGCTGAATTGTCAGTTCTAATCTAATCGCTGTTGTGACTGTTATTACCCAACGGGGAACTTTGGTAAAAAAAATGTTTCCACCTCTCGTGTTAAGCCAAGTTGTTTACTTTCCAGTCAGAAGCCTATCCCAACGGCCTGGTGGGTACGAGCATTATTTGATATCTCCCTGTGTGAACTGACCCTGGCATGGACAGAAGAATACCAGTGGGCTGAGACCCAGAGGCAAACATGGTCCTCAACTCCAAGAGCAGTGGCTGTTTCTAGCGAATAAGCACAGCTGGGACTCAGCTGCGATGCCTCCTGCAGCTCGACATCCAGACCTCAGCACCCACGGTCAAACAATTATTCCCAGTGACATAGGCATTCCTGGTAGAACCTTTCCCAGCAGGAGTGGTGGGACTGCCATGCAAGGCAAGAGGAAGAAGAATAAATAGGGCCTGTTTCCGTGCTGTATCTCTAAACTAGTGTGCAGAGGGGATCGCTGGTTGGCACGGACTCAGTGGGCCAAAGGGCCTGTTTCCGTGCCGTATCTCCAAACTAAACAAACAATAAATAACTATTTCCTTTGGCAGAGGCTAACAATTCAGATTGAAGTACGCTGGTGGAAGGTGCAGAGGGAAAATTGAGGAATCACAATTTCAGCTGCAAGTAGTGCAAGCTTGAATTTATTATCAGAAAGGGCAGAAGTAGAAATTCCTAAAAAGAAAATCTGAGAAGAATTTCAGACTTCTGATTGTGAAAAGGGAACTACAATTTCATTGGACAGCTCTTTTTGGCCAACATTGTCAACACAAGTAGAGACAAAATGCTGGAGTAACCCAGCAGGGCAGACAACATCTGGAGAGCACGGATAGGTCTGAAGAAGGGTCCGGATCTGAAACATCAGCTATCGGTGTTCAGAGATGCGGCCCGAACTGAATTACTCCAGCACTTTTTTTGTTATAAACTCGCATCTGCAGTTCCTCATGTCTTACTTTTGACAAAAAGTATTTTTTTAGAAGGAGGGTTTCACGAGGTGCTCTGTTCCTTTGAATGCTCGTACAACAGGAAAGAACAGGAGAAAATGCCCACCAACAAACTCTGCAACACCAGAGTACTAGTTAACTGCTGGAACTTCATTTGTCTGCTTTCTCTGCATGGCTTTCACAGCATTCTTGCAACTATCGCTTCATAAGTTTATTTTCTTAGCTGTATGTGTTTGTTCCAAGCACCAGAATGTCTGTATCATCAACACATGCTAAAGTTGTGGGGAATCTTGTTCAGCAATAGCCTTTATAATCACCAGATCGGAACCTCGATCGCACTGACTTCATTAATAAAAACGTAATTTCCTTGCAAATAATTACCATTCTGCACATATCTCAGTGTTTATCTGTCGACGGCTAAAGGGAAATACATCCCCTCATTACACGGCAGTGGGGAAATGTGAAGTCATGCACTTCACAAGCAGGTTTATTTCTAAATGAAGAGTGTGCAGAGGGAACTAGGTGTTCCCGTGCATGAGTCATGTCAAGTTAGCAGGCAGGTCTAGCAAGTATTAAGCAGGGAAAAAAAAAAAAGCATGTAGATTCTACTGAGAAAAGGCTATGGTTGGAGATCAGGGAGGTGTTCTTGCACCAGTCCATGGTGTGGACGAGGCCACACCAGGAACACTGTGCAGATTTGGCCTCCTTGCTAAGAAATGATAGACTGACATTGGAGGCAGTGCGGAAAGATTCACCAGGCTAACTGCGGGGATGAAAGGGTTGTCCTATCGAGAGAGGCTGGATACTTTGGGTTTGGACACCATGAGGTTCAAAAGAACAAGGGACACAGGGACCCCTCCTGATAACCGTTTTAAGTCAAACAGTTCGTAAGATGGAAATGCAGACGCCAGTGTAAACCAGCATCAGTTGTTCCCTCCGACACAAACTCAGTGTGGCACAGTGGTGTAGCAATAGAGCAGCTGCCTCACAGCGCCAGAGACCCGGGTTCGATCTAGACTAAGGGTGCAGTCTGTACGGAGTTTGTACATGCTTCCCGTGACCTGCGTGGGTTTTCTCCAAGATCTTTGGTTTCCTCCCACACTCCAAAGCCGTGCAGGTTTGTAGGTTAATTGGCTTGGTAAAATTGGCTTCTCGGGGAGAGACAGAGATGGGCGCCAATTGCTGGGCTTCTCAATACCACACCCCTAGGCTTGATCATAAAAAGAGGAAGGTAATAGCTTGCAAGGTTTAAAGTGAGGAAACTACAGATGATACACACAAACAGCTTAATGCACAGCCATGGAGTGAAGGCAATTAAAATCTGTCTTTTTGGCCCTATGATATGTTGTGACAACATGCCACCGGGGCAAATCCAAGACAGAAGAGAAACAAGAGTCACAGAGGAGTCAGTTATTGAGAGGTTTGTCACAGTGAAGATGTAAAGACACCAGTCAGTGTTGGTAGACGGACTTTAACAAGGATCACTTCATAGTGCATCTGTCCAGAGAAGGACATAATTCACACATGAAACACAGCAGAATCATTTAACCAGGTTCTCAGGTGGAATCTGCACTTTCACAATTAAATAGCTTAATTGGAGAGACGTTCGTATCTTCAGTGAAAGGTTCAGAGGCAGTTAGAGTACAGACATCACTCCCCAGAAAGCAAGAGTTTGTCTGCATCAAGTCAGAGTTAGTTTGGGTCAGTAACGTACCGTCAATCAGCATCTGAGTTTCTTCATCGTATGCTGGCATCTTCTCCTCCTCCGTTCCCTCCTTTTCAGGCACATAACTCTGTCGATTCTACAAAGAGAAGGATCATTACCTGTCTAACAGCTTATAAAATGTCTTGTCATATGTGGATAGGTTTAGAGAGACATGGGTCAAAAGTTGTTCACAGTAGGAAGGGGCTGCAGATGCCGATTTAAACCGAAGATAGACACAAAATGCTGGAGTAACTCAGCGGGACAGGCAGCATCTCTGGAGACAAGGAATGGGTGACGTTGCTGGTCGGACATCTAGTCTGAAGAAGGGTCTCGACCAGAAACATCACCCAGTCCTTCTCTCCAGAGATGCTGCCTGTCCCACTGAGATACTCCAGCATTGTGTGTCTATCTTCAGCTTTTCACTGTACTTACAATAAACCAAACTGAACACGGAAATGGGATTAGTGTAGATGGGGCATGTTGGTCAGCACTGGCAAGTTGGGCTGAAGGGCCTGTTTCCACACTATCACTGTGACTAGTGTAGATGGGGCATGTCGCTCAGCATGGGCAAGTTGGGCTGAAGGGCCTGTTTCCACACTGTATCATTGTGACTAGCGTAGATGGGGCATGTTGTTCAGCATGGGCAGGTTGGGATGAAGGGCCTGTTTCCGTGCTGTATGATTCTATAACTCTAAACTACAGGTGACAAAAATAAACACAAGCTCAACTGACCCACAGTTGTGGAATATTAGCGCACCAATTAAATCAAACTTGGGAGATGATGAAGGAAGTCTGAAGCTCAGAAGCAGAGTGGGTGAAAGTCAATAGGAGCAGTCAGTGGCTACGCTACTGTTGAAATGTTAGTACTGCAAAACAGAAGTGCCGCCAGCCCGCTGACAGATTAAGAATTTACATCAAAGCAGATCACAAATCGTGTTTTGAAATACATTTTTACCTTAAGTGCACAGAAATAAAATGTTTTTAGACTTCAAGGTTTTTAGATTTGACAGCCAAATTGCAAGTTGAAGAATTGCCAAAGTAAGAACACCAAGCTGAAACTGTGACTAAAATAATTCTGCATGCTCATCATGACTTTAACAAAACATTGTATTGTGTTGTTATCAACTTGTGCCGAAAGTTTCCGCACTGACTGTACAGCAGCTATAGAGATAGAGTGATACAGTGTGGAAACAGGCCCTTCGGCCCAACTTGCCCACACTGGCCAGAATGTCACAGCTACACTAGTCCCGCGTTTAACACATATCCCTCCAAACCTGTCCTATCCATGTACCTGTCTGTTTCTTAAACGTTGGGATTGTCCCTGCCTCAACCACCTTCTCTGGCAGCTTGTTCCATACACCCATCACCCTCTGAGTGAAAAGGTTATCCCTCAGATTCCTATTAAATCTTTTCCCCTTCACCTTAAACTATGTCCTCCGATCCTCGATTCACCTTCTCTGGGCAGGTGACACCGTGCATCTACCTGATCTATTCCTCTTGTGATTTTATACACCTCAATCGGATCACCCCTCATCCTCCTGCGCTCCAAGGAATAGTCCCAAAGATATAAAGATACGCGAGCTGCCTCTAATTTAAAAAAATGTAACAGTGCAGGGTTCAAAAGGAATCAGACAGGGTTGTGATGGGTAAAGATATGCAACGAATACTGCTGTTTGCACATGGATTAGGTTTCACTTTCAGCTGATCCAGTAACACAGTGGATACAGTGAAAATTCCCACAAATGTTTAGACAGTTTATATAAGTTTTTCAAAGCTTCACCCTCAGGCACTCTTGAATTATTATATAAAACAAAATTACTGACTGGGAACGAATTCAAAAAGAAAATTTTCAATTCATACAGAACTGTGACAATATCACATTGTATTAGCTGTGGTGGGGACTGAGTTTAATAACAACAACCCTATTCCATCACTGAAGTCGTTACATTTGAAGGCTGAGAAATTGCTCCATCGTTTAGGTTTGTCAGGTAGCACTGTAGGTGCTGCTGCAGTAGCTGTATGGCACGGTGGCGCAGTGCCGGAGACCTGGGTTCAATTCAGACTACGGATGCGGTCGGTACGGAGATTGTACATTCGCCCCGTGACCGAATAGGGTTTCCTCAGAGATCTTCGGTTTCCTCACGCACGCCAAAGACGTACAGGTAGGTAGGTAAATTGGCTTGGAAGATGTTTTTAAAAAATTGTCCCTCGTGTGTGCAGGATAGTGTTAATATGCGGGGATAGCTGGTCGGCGTGGACCAGGTGGGCCAAAGGACCCGTTTCCACGCGGTATCTCTAAACTACAGCAAGAACCCTGAGCAGCAACATAAATATTCTCATTGCATGAGCTCCCCAGGAGACATCAGTAGAGAAATAGACAGGTCCATGATTGGAAGGAAAGGAGATTTAAGATGCATTCCAGTCTACAGGGAACATGAAGTGACCGTGGGGGTCTCTTGTTTCCAGGTGACCAATGACTGTCACTCCCCAGGATGCTGGACCAAGAATGGCAATGGTACAGCAACAACATCCCTGGTGTCAGCTATAATTTGCTGCATGAAGGAATGCTGGATACAAGGTGAGAAGGTAGCAGAGAGGCCCAACATTCTCCAGGTTGTTTCACTAACGTTGAGCATAGAGGATAACCAAGAGATGCCATAACCATATGCCATAACCATAACCAGATGCTTATGCAGCATCTTCGAGGTGCTGCCCCACATGACCATGGCAGATGATATACACTGTATGGAACCAAACAGCAAGGTAGGAGGCATTCCCTCAACCTGCTCATTGCTGGTTCCCAGAATCACCTTGTCCTCGACATTCCACCCCTTTCACTCCATTAACTTTGCAAAGGGAATTGAATAGGCTCTTTGTGAAAATTTGCAAAGCACTCATTGAACTTGGTTTCTACCATCACAACAGGAAGTGAACTCCAGAATAACAAGGCTGCGTAAAGACATTTATCTTTGTATTTCCTAACACACGTCAATTGTCCAAAGATCTCAGGTGGGATCAAGGAACTTTGAGAACATGCAAGTTGTGATCTTGTGAAGTTGTGGAAGAGTCTAGGACTAAAGGTCGTAGCCACAGAATTAAAGGACGTTTCTTTAAGAAGATGAGGAGGAATTTCTTTAGTCGGAGGGTAGTGAATCTGTGGAATTCTTCACAGAAGGCTGTGGAGGCCAAGTCAATGGATATTTTTAAGGCAGAAATAGATAGATTCGTGATTAGTACAGGCTTGGGGAGATGGCAGGAGAATGGGGTTAGGAGGGAGAGATAGATCACCCATGATTAAATGGCGGAGTAGACTTGATGGGTCGAATGGCCTAATTCTGCTCCTATCATTTACGACCTTATGAACTGGAATGCACTTCCTGAAAGGACAGAGACACCAGCTCAAAACTACTGTCAAAAGGGAACCAGAGCAATAGTTGAAAGTGAAAATATTTGCAGGGAGGAGCAGAGTGGGACGGCATGGATATCTTCATCAAAAAGCAGTCACAGCACTGCAGGCACTGGTGTTCATCCATGCAGTATCCTCCTGTGATTCTATTAGTTATCGTTTAGCTGGTAGTCGTGAAGAAAGTAAGATTCTATTTGTGGATCGGTCACACAGTGCCACTGAGATTTTACTCCCCTCGCTCTTCTGCCGAGAAGCCGGAATGCTTTGGGGGCAGTCACGGCTAGATAACTACCATGGTTACAGTTGGATTCGAGAGAGAGTGCGCAGTAGCTGCCAAGCAGCTCCAGATGGATCATTATCTCAGCTATAAAGGGCAACTATCCACTGCCGTTTTGGGTCTCAATGTGTTGTTCTCTCATGAATCATGACATGTTACGTGTGCGAGTCCTACTGCAGTACAAATATCCAGCTGGTCTTCAATTACCTTATAATAATCTTCCCCAGCACCATCCTCCTCCTCCTCTTCCTCCTCTTCACCATCATCCTCACTGTCGTCATCACCCACACCGTCATCTTGGCCTTCCCCATAATCATCTTCATCCTCATCCTTTCTGTGATCTTCGTGGTCCACTTCCCGACTGCTATCTGCTCCACCTTCCACCGGAACCACTGGGACAATTGGGGTCTCAGTTACTGCCTGTCATGGAAGAGGAAGGATGACTTGAAGAGGCTCAATGCATCTTTTATTATTACATGTACCAAGGTACAGATCAGTAAGATCTCATAGTCATAGAGTGATACAGTGTGGAAACAATGCAACTTGCACCACACCAGCCAACATGACCCAGCTACACTAGTCCCACCTGCCTGTGCTTGTTCTATATCCCTCCAAACATGGCCTATACATGTACCTGTCGAACTGTTTCTTAAACATTGGGATAATTCCAGCCTCAACTACCTCCTCTGGCAGCTTGTTACATACACCCACCACCCTTTGTGTTACCCCTCAGATTCCTATTAAATCTTTTACCCTTCACCTTGAACCCATGTCCCCTGGTCCTCGATTCCAGATCTCAGTGAAACAAAATATGGGTTAAGATGCAGATACACAGAACTAAACCGGATTGCTTCTGTGAACACTTTTAGGGAAAGGAACCTGCCAATGTTTGGTGTGGCACAGTGGCGTAACAGTAGAGTTGATGACTTAAGAGTGCCAGAGATCCGGGTTCGATCCCGACTATGGGTGCTGTCTATATAGTTTGTACCTTCTCCCCGTGACCACATGGGGTTTCGGTTTCCACCCACACTCCAAAGACATTCATGTTTGTAGGTTAATTGGGTTGGCATGAATGTAAAACATGTCCCTAGTGTAGGATAGCATTAACGTGCGGGGATTGCAGGTCGGTGCAGACTCGGTGGGCCGAAGAGCCTGTTTCCGTGCTGTATCTCTAAACTGAACGAAACATTGGACCAAGGCGTACGCAGCAGAAAACCTCGGCTTAGATTCTCTCTTGAACCAATGTAACCAAAATAAGGAGAAATTAATTTAAGTGGATGACTCTCAGTGTGCACGTTGAATGGGAACAAATTAAGTTTGGGCACCATCAATCTATGTCTGAAAGCCTCCTCACAAAGGCTGGTGCTCATCAGCCAGATGAGCAGACTTGGGGAAACAGCCGATACACGTTACAAATCAAGCACACCAATAAACTGCAACTTGTAGGCAACCAGGATTTACTAACAGCAGATAGACACAAAAAGCTGGAGTAACTCAGTGGGACAAGCAGCGTCTCTGGAGAGAAGGAATGGGGGATGTTTCAGGTCGAGACCCGTCTTCGGACTGAAGACATTTCTGAAGAAAGGTCTCGACCTGAAACGTCACCCATTCCTTCTCTCCAGAGATGCTGCCCGTCCCGCATGAGTCACTCCAGCATTTTGTGTCTACCTTCGATTTAAACCAGCATCTGCAGTTCCTTCCTTCACTAACCTCGGATTTGTACTTGTCCTGGATTCCAGCCCAGACAACCTCCTGGAAGCTGGCAACATCAACATGACTGGCGCCTCCCAGCAGAGTCTACAGGAACATTAGTCATTTAATAAAGAGTTAGATATTTAATTACCAGAAATAATAATTCCGTTACTTCCCAAATCCTGAAATTCCATCTTCCATAAAACATCATTGAAACTTTCCAGTAATTACGCCAACACATCAGAATAACGAATCTTACAATTTTGAAAATGATAGAAGTAGTGAAATTGGTCACTCCACCCTTCCGTCCCCCCCCCCCCCCCGCAGCTTATATATCGCCAAATCATTTAAGTTCCAATTTGACTCTCCTCGATGCAAATCAAAGCAAAGTACAGAGGAGATTTCCCAGAATGAAGCTTGGATCTGGGTTATCAGCTACAGAGAGATGTTGGACAGACTTGGATTGTTTTCTCTGGAATGTCAGAAGTTGAGGGTGGACTAGAAAGAAGTATATAAAATTATATAGAGGCATCGAAGGGGTCGACAATCAGACCCAGAATGGAAATGTTAAATACTAGAAGGCATAGCCTTAAGGTGAGAGGGGCAAAGTTAAAAGATGTGCGGGTCGAGTTAATTTTGTAGAGGGTGGTGGATGCCTGGAACGTGCTGCCAGGGCTGGTGGTGGTTGCGGCAAATATAAGAGTGACATTTAAGAGACATTTGGTTAGGCACATGCAGGGATTGGAGGGGTGTGGATTATGTGCAGGAAAATTGTAGTTGGCATAATGCTCGGCACAGACATTGTTGGCCAAATGGCCTGTTCTTGCACCGTACTATGTTCCATGAAAGAAAGGGGGTAGAGAAGGGAGAGAAATAGAAAATGTAACCCAATTTGCACGATGATAGTTCGCAAAGGGAACTGGTGCCCATAGTCAGAGATGTAGCCCGATTCACCACTTTCAACCTCTCTAATCCTGACCTGAAGGACAAAGTAACGAGCTAGAGTAATGTGAAAGTTGTCGTTGTACCTCAGCTTCTTGCTCAGAAACCACTCCATCCCCATCGCTGTCCAGCTCTGCATGAGTCTGAATTTCATTCATTGTAATACTGCAAAGGAAGACATATTCTATTCACTTTTTCCTTTATGCTGGTCTCAAAAATCAATGCTGGACAAATTATTGGTCTCTTACACCAGGAACCACAAAGCTAATTTGATTCAATAAGATGCACTTATTCGATTCAATATGCAACGGATCTAAGATTAGAAGCACTATAAAGCAAAAAAAAAATGCTGTTCTTCATTTGAATACCATCTGAATTTTTTTAATACAAAGCATGCATTTAAGCTGCAAATGTACTGAATTCAATGCTTTAATGGCTTCAGTGGCGGTGTGGATTTTCATTATTTTAATAAATGGAGCAGCAAACGCTAGACCATTCAACCATCGTATTCCTAGTCCTGCTTTCTAATCAGTGAAAATATCTACCTCTATTATAAAGAACATCTCCGTTTGTTCGTTTATACACAGGTGTCTAACTCGGGTACACTGCTGCAGCAGCACCTTAAACCACAAAGCCAAGTGACCAGACCACATTTTACAAGAATCTTCAAAAAAAAGATGAAATCCAAATAGCAATGTGTTAGACTCAGGCTGCTGCTTTATCATGAGCTTATTCAGATAAATTATGCAGAGATTTGTGAATAATGGGGTGAGAATAAACACTGCAGTAATTTTGGAGAAAGTCCAATGTTCAGAGAATGAGAAAAGATGAATTGCTTTCAGTCCCCCAAATTCAATCAAAATACAAGGGCAGCTAATTTGTTGAATGGAGAGGGCTCTAGAAAGGGGACTTCTGAAAACACTGATGCACTCACAAGCCATCTTCGTTGTCATCCAGTTCCTTAAATGTTTCAGCAGCCTTGGCTTTGTTCTTCTCTAAGTTGTGTGCAGCTTGGACCTCTGTCAAAGGAAAAACACATTAGGAGGCATCTAAAGAACTGTGGCACGGGATTGAACCTATAAATAAAACGAGTTAGTCATTTTTAGAAAAGGCTTCTCTCTCGTTACCTTCCCTCACACCGTTTAATCGTTCACTCCCAAGGTCAAAACATTGTGAAAGCTCCTAAATTTCAGAGAGCCATCATAAGACAATGCTAACTCGTCTTTTGTCATGATCAAAAAAGCCTTAATACTCTTTGGTGAGCATTCTCTTGTCAAGGACATACTGACAGCTGCAGCAAATGCATAAAAAAAGCTGCAAAACTGAATCGGAAAATACTACAAAGAAACCACAAATTGCAAGTGGAAGTTCAAGGCCATACATTATAATCTTGCTTCAGATGCTGATTTTAAAGCATTTGAGCTTCTCTGCTGCTGCTGGATGTCATCAGAAGACCCCCTCCTCCCCTCAATTAAAGAACGACCACTGCCAGTTTGGCCAGGTATTCCTGAAGCACTCAGTAGAAATATGCTGTACCACGGTACTGAATCATATGCACCCAGCACATGTATAAAAATAATTTGCTTGCATGAATTATTTATTATCTGGCAAGCTGCTCTTCATTTTCCGGAGCCGAAGTGGCACGCGAGGATTTGAGACATCTTTTATTTGATGAGTTAAGAGAACGTTTTTGTGACAGTGATTTCCAGACATTCTCTCACTAATGCAAATGGAATCAGTTGCTCAGTTTTGTAGAAGTCTTTTGTAACAGAGACAAAACAGCAGTAACTTGTCAATGTTAAGCTGTAGGAACACACGTTACCCACTTAGCAATATTCCTGCTCTGTCACAATTAGCATACCACCAGAGTTGCTTGTGCAGCGAGATGGCCGGCTGTTACTGCCCACACAAACAAGGGCAGGCCGAGAGGGCAATGCAAATCCAGGTCCATTGCGGAAGGAGAGAGCAAAAGATCAGAGAGGGGGAAGGAACAATATGTGAAATGCAAAAAACAGCCACTGAACATCTCGTTGTAAGATTAAGTTTCCAAGCTTAGAATGTGAAATGATAACAGTAATACTAAAAGAAAATTATACAGACAACTATGGAGGAAAACTGGCCATCTCTGGACAACACTCAGGTCCAGTGAAACATTTAGATCACAAAGTTGGATTGGTGACTTTCAGCTGCACGCTGTTCCTCGCTGATATAATCAATCAATTCATGACTAAATATTACTGGATAAAATGTCTTCTGTTCTCTGAATTTTAACTTTACGAGATGTCAACTCCTCTCAGAACCTGGCCAGCAGAATACCTTCGATAGACAAAAGGCTGGAGTAACTAGGCAGGACAGGCAGCATCTCAGGAGAGAAGGAATGGGTCGAGACCCTTCTTCAGAGGAGAGGGAGACCGAGATATGGAAGGGTAAGGTGCCAGAATACCATGCTTTGATCTTCACAGGATATGGACAACAAATTCTACAGCCCCAAAATCTGCAGTTACCCATTCCTTCTCTCCAGAGATGCTGCCTGACCCGCTGAGTTACTCCAGCATTTTGTGTCTATCTGCAGCCCCAAAACAATGTTACACACAGGTGATAATTTCTTTGCATAATTATTCCAAAGCAGAATGGTTTGAAATTCCATCTCTCATTATGTTTTTTTCTTTCTATCCCAGCCTGTAAAATGTTCAAACAATTAAAAACACAAGCATTTTATTTTACTTAAAGGTAGACAAAAATGCTGGAGAAACTCAGCGGGTTACTTGCTGGTTTGTTGCCGATGGGGTTTTCAGTGATTGAAATTTGCTGATTCACACCCCCGACCCCTCTCCCCCCCCCCCCCCCGCCCCATTTGGCCAAAGTTAAAGCAGCAACTCGGAGATCATTTGGTCTTTATGGGCAGCTTCCACTGTCAGTCTTAGAGTGATAGTGTGGAAACAGGCCCTTCGGCCCAACTTGCTCACATTGGCCAACATGTCCCAGCTACAGGAGTCGCACGTGCCTGCTTTTGGTCCATACCCCTTCAAACCTGTCCTATCCATGTACCTAACTGTTTCTTTGAGTCCCAGCCTCAACTACCTCCTCTGGCAGCTCGTTCCATACACCCACTACCCTTTGTGTGGAAAAAGGTACCCCTCAGATTACCATTAAATCTTTTTCCCTTCACCTTAAACCTATGTCCTCTGGTCTTCGATTCCACTACTCTGGACAAGAGACTATGTATTTACCCGACCTATGCCTCTCATGATTTTCTACACCTCTATAAGATCACCCCTCATCCTCCTGCGCTCCAAGGAATAGAGACCCAGTCTACTCAACCTCTCCCTCAAGCTCACACCCACTAGACCTGCAACATCCTGTCAGTGGTATACATATAACAGTACAGCACAGGAACAGGCCGTTCAGCCCACAATGTTAAACCAACCACCGCTGCCTGCACATGATCAATATCCCTCCATTCCCTGCATATCCACATGCCCGTCTAAAAGTCACGTTCACACCAATAATCGTATCTGCCTCCACCACCACCTTCGGCAGCACCAATCTCAACTCAAAAGAAAAACTTGCTCCACACATCTTTAAATTCGACCCCTTTCACTTTAATGCTAAGGCCTCTAGTCCTTAACATTTCCTCCCTGGAAAAAAATGTAATGACCATCTACTCTCTCTATGCCACTTCTTTCTGACATCCCCTCACCCTCTGGCGATCCAGAGAAAACAATCCCGGTTTAGCCAATCTCTCGTGGTAGCTAATACCTCCAAATAATGGCAGCATCCCAGTAAACAACTTCTGCACCCCCTCCAGAGCCTCCACAACCTTCCTGTTACGGGGAGACCAGAACTGCGTCGCAATCCAAATGAGGCCGTAAAGTTTTATACAGCTGCACCATGCCTTCCTGACTGTTATATTCCATGCCCCAATTGTGTCGCTGACCACTAACCCAGAACACACGTTCATCATTCAGACATGTGCAGGATCATTTCCTCCTTTGCAATGAAGACAACCTGCGGCCCACAAACAGCAACACGTTTCACGAGCCTGCAAGTTATTGCTACTCGCCAAACACAAGACTGAAATACAAAGCAAATAGCCGTCTTCAAAACTAACTGCTTTTATTGCGGCCATGAAGCAATAACCTTGCAACTGAATTATACACCACCTCCACATGTTCCGGTTACACTGCACCATTCTCCAGCAACGGATGGGTGTGTGATACAAGCTCCTGCGCTCAGGCACCTTGGTCAATGCATGGAGAATCCAGGCATCTAACCTGGAGGACATTGTACAATTGTACACTATTTGCTGGCAAATTAAACTTTAATGTGCCTACTTTTTAAAAATCAAATGAGAATATTGTTTTGATCTTGGGCGTTGATGTACTTTGTAAAACTGTATGCCAGCAGGTTTTATCTTCAATGCTGCAGAAGGCATTTCTATCTAACTCAAAGATAACAGAGCACAACGCCAATCTCTGAAGATAAGCAGTAAACCGCAGGATTATGTAACTGAAATGAACTCATTTTTTATTCATTCTGTGAAGATCAAGGCAACATATTCTGCCAAGCAAGTTCTCAAAGGGACTGGCACTTAGCAACGCTAAAATAAAGAGGGAAAGGGAGATAATATTTTGGACAGTAACGTTTAGCAAGAGCAAAATGTGGTGTTTGGCTCCACCATGTGGGGAGATGGTGTAAGAGGAGCCTGCTTCAGGGCCAGATCCCAGATTCAGAGACAGTTTCTTCCCAGTTTTTATCAGTCAATTGAACCATCCTACCACAACCAGAGCAGCGTTGAACTACAATCTACCTCAGTGGTGACCCTTGGACGATCTTCACGATTTTCATACAGTGAGTTGCGAGTCTGCGGAATTCTACGCCTCAGAGGGTGGTGGAGGCCAGTTCACTGGATACTTTCAAGAGAGGGCTAGGTAGGGCTCTTAAAGATAGCGGAGTCAGGGGATATGGGGAGAAGGCAGAAACGGGGTACTGATCGGGGATGATCACATTGAATGGGGATGCTGGATCGAAGGGCCAGAATGGCCTACTCCTGCACCTATTGTCTACCTTTGATCACTGTGTTGGTTTGACCTTGCACTAAACGTTATTCCCTTATCATGTATCAGTACACTGTGAATAGCTCCATTGGAATCATGTTTTTTTTCCCGCGTGACAATAAACTAAAATGAACTGAAACTGCGCCATTATAATTCAGCAGATATCTTCTTCCACAACTGGCTCAATAATCATATCAGCTCCTTACAACCATGGAAATTAAAACATAATGGGGAAAAAACATAAGGGGCCAAACAGCCCCTGGAAATCACCCCGCATGCCCAGATGATCACGGATAACTTGAACATGGGCCACAGACCTTTCAGATCGATCAGGTCATGATCCCCATTATCCCTGACACTCCGATAGACCCAAAGCAAATCTTAGCCTAGAACATCATTATGTGGAAAAACAGAGGGAGGTTGTCATTGAATGAGGATAAGGTTAAATTTCTCCGAGTAAAGAAAGCACAGCCTGCTGCATCATAAAGGCACCTCACATTTTATGCCTTTTTGATTTATGCATTTATTAAATAACATGCTTATTCCTTCAATACCAAGGCTTGATTTACACGCTGGTATTTTTGGAATAACGCGCTCAAATTTACTGCCGACAGAGTCGTTGTCGTATATGTTTAATTTAAGCGTTTTGAATTACAGTCCACTTTACAAGCATATAACCCCCGCGTAAAATGCAAGGTGCCTGCAATTGCAACTCTAAACAATACTGTTACTGCCACAATTGACACATCCCCAGCATTTGGAGCCTTTAGACTTTGGAACCTTTGTCCACCAAAGTCATTGTGGATAAAAGTAAGAAATATTAAGTCAGATAAACTAGAAAATGGCAGAATTCTTGCTGGTGGTGAGACCTCAGCAGGACATTAGCTGATACAAGTTGATCGTGGTTCAGCTTACGAAGGAAATGGAAATATCTACCCCAGATTATGGGTCTAGCGTGGGCAGGTGGGACTGGAGTAGATGGGGCATGTTGGTCAGCATGGTCAAGTTGGGCCAAAGGGCCTGTTTCTGTGCTGTATGACTGTCACTCTACTTCCAGCAATTCCTGCTTTATGGACACTCGACCAGCACCTGCCTGCGTTTGGCCCATATCCCTCTTAACCACTTTAGAAGATTAATATGGACAGGTATATGTTTAGGAAAAGTCGAGGTATATGGGCCAAACTGACTTAATTTGGCATCTTGGTCAGCAAGAACAAGTTGGGCCAAAGGGGCTGTTTCCATTCTGTACGACTCAGTAAAACACTCACTAAAATGACTCGGTAAAACACCCAGATCAAGCACTGTAGGTTTGGGTTAGGGGAAAATGTAATGTTTCCATTTGAAGGCACTAGATCAGAAGTGAAACATCAACTCATCCTTGCTCCACAGTTGCTGCCTGAGTGGCTTCAGCATTTACAAGTTTACATTACATTTCCAGATTCTGTAGGATTTAGTTATATCCAGTATCAGAGCTGTGCAAGTGGGTGTGGAAAATATATGTCAATGGGTAATGTTGATGGACCTCAAAGTCAATGGCTTCTACTGCTGTATACTGTAACCACATTATTTACTGCAATACTGTGAATCAAAATGTTATGGTTTGCTATCATTTTCATGCTGTTTTTAAATCCAAATTAAATTAAAGTACATGAAAATAATCTAATCTAAATCAGATGTGTTGGCATGTTTAAATATTGAGTATTTGTTCACATGCGTGGTGTGTCAGAGGTCTACAGTGGGTTCTACAAACCACACACTGAGCTGGGCTGGAATGGCCTGGGATGGTCAGCACGCAGTGCTTCTGTGCGGTATTACCACAGCTGTGATTATCCACAAGCACATTAACAGATCCACTGTCATGCTCGCCATCATTCCATGGACACAGCGCAGTAATTATTCTTAGCCTTATCCAGTCAGTGCTGAGAATTAGAGATTACCATCCCAGGCGTTCTTGTGCACTTCTTTGGCCTCCTGCTCTGGCTTCTCTGCAGCTTCCTTCAGTGTTCTCAAAGACTCCACCTGTACCTCCCAGTTAGCCTTCTCCTTCTGCAGCTCGGCCAGCTTTAGCTGTGAAAACAAAAGGTGAAACCAACACCTTTACCATGAGGGGCAAGGATGGTGCAGCGGTAGAGTTGCTGCCTCAGCGCCAGAGAACTGGGTCCGATCCTGACTACGAATGTTGTCTGTACGGAATTTGTATATTCTCCCAGTGACCGCATGGTTTTTCTCCGGGTGCCCGGTTTCCTCCTATACTCCAAAGACATGCAGGTTTGCAGACTAATTGGCTTGGTAAAATTGTAAACCATCTCTTGTGTGCAGGTTAGTGCAAGTGGGCGGGGATCGCTTGTTGGCATGGACTCAGTGGGCCGAAGGGCCTGTGCACAAGGCAGTCCTTTCAGGGTCTCTGTTACCCACAGGGACTGTACACAAGGCAGTGTGTTTTGACAACATGCCTCACACCTTTCTCTGAAGATAAACATTAAAGATCCCCGGGCACTACTTTGAAAGAAGGCAAGGTGGCAGTTGTTGCCGGTGAACAAAATTACAAACTAATCCCAACCCAACCATGATTAAACCATACCCAACATGAACCTAAAGAATCAAACTGTTTGGACTCCGACACATAGTGAGATCCTGTCTAATATCCTGGCTCTTGCATGAATATCTCCTGGCGTTCAGGCCAACATTAGTTATCACCAGAATACATCAACTCTCTCTCCTTGCTGTTTGAGAGCGTTTATTTATTTTGGACTGGGGATTTCAGATATGAAAGGATGAGAAATACACAGTGTAAATGCGAGAGCTGTTGATGGCATGAGGACAGTTAAAGCCCCTCCCTTACTCCCTCTGCCACTGGAGCTTGATATGTGGTGGAAGCCCATGGCTGAGAAACAGCCACACTGCCCAGAGTTCATCCCTTCAAGTCAGTCAGAGTGCCCAGGGTTCATCCCTTCAAATAGAAGGCAAATTCCCTTTGATCAGTCCAGTTACGCACTCCAATAATCCACTACAAGAGAGACCTGCAAGTTTATAATACTGAGCAATAATCTAAGCATCGGGGCATGTGTGAAGAATAACATCCCAGAGTCTGAGAAATTCCCCCGTCCCACAGCAGTGGGCCAGTGCCTCAACACAACACTGAGTTTTACTCAGATGGCGAGAAGATCCCACAGTTATTTCCAGAAAAGCAGCAGAAATAAATTATAAATTGTTTACTTCAACTTGTCTCAACTATTGATCTAGGCAAAGAAAGAGGGAAAGCGCAAGACTTTTAAAATCTGTACAGGGTTGTTGACATTTTACACCCATGAGAATAAATCATTATATTCCCAGCGAACCATTTCCAGCTATTCCCACCTATGATGAGTGTTTGGTGACACTGGACCCGTACTCGCTGGAGTTTAGAAGAATGAGGGGGGACCTCATTGAAACATACAGGTTAGTGAAAGGCTTGGATAGAGTGGATGTGGAGAAGATGTGTCCACTAGAGTCTAGAAGTAGGGGTAAATCAGGTAGTAAATCAGCGGGACAAGCAGCATGTCTGGAGAGAAAGAATGGTGACGTTTCGGGTCAAGACCTTTCTAAGTCTGAAGAAGAGTCTCGACCCGCAACTTCACCCATTCCTTCTCTCCAGAGAAGCTGCTTGTCCCGATGAGTTACTCCAGCATTTTGTGTCTATCAGCCAGTATTCATTAGTTACAGATGTGGGATTCCAGGTGGCAAACCTGTTTGTCTTCTCTGCTTTTCTTTGCGTCTTCAATGAGCTGCTGTTTTAGCTTGAATCCCTCTTTGGCCATTTCTGCCATTTTCTGCAGGGTCTCTCTCTCCTTCCGTCCTTGCTCCCTGCATTGAGACATTGCACCACATTACTCCACATCCTGGGAGCTGCCCTTACTCCGACCCAGGTCATTTGGGGACATCTCATCGGTGGGCTTAACCTCCCCACTCTGTCCAGAGTGTTGCTATGATTCCACAAGATTTTAAGCGATAGGAGCAGAATTAGGCCATTCGACCCATCAAGTCTACTCCACCATTCAATCACGGCTGATCTATCTCTCCCTCTCAACCCCATTCTCCAGCCTTCTCCCCATAACCTTTGACACCCCTACTAATCAATAATCTGTCAATCTTCATTTTAAAAATACCCACTGACTTGGCCTCCACAGTCGTCTGTGGCAATGAATCCCACAGATTCACCACCCTCTGTCTAGCGAAATTCCTCCTCATCTCCTTTCTAAAGGGACATCCTTTTATTCTAAGGCTGTGACCTCTAGTCCTCAACTTTCCCACTAGTGGAAACATCCTCTCCACACAGGTCAATGCTCTTGATATGTCGATCGAGGTACATGGCAGTAGTGCTGAGCTCCACCACCACTCTCTAAAGCCACAGCTTCCAGGTCACCAAACCCTCTGGGTGTACACAGTTTGCCTGAATACCCCTCTAATCCCTCTGTCAAATACTTCTATCCTGCCCACTTGGCTATTGATACAAATCTAGACAGATGCTTCTGTGAGTGCGTGCAAATCAAATCGTGGCTGATCTATCTCTCCCTCATTCTCTGTACTTCTCCCCATAACCCCCGACTCCCTTACTAATCAATTCCTCTCCCCATTTACCCAAAGACTTCCTCTCTCGTGACCAACAATTCTCCCTTGGATGTTTTAACCTATTTACCAAACCAACAGAATAGTTTAGAGGCCAATTACCCTGCCAGCAGGTCTTTGGGATGTGGAATAAACTGGAAGACTCAGAAGAAACTCACGTGGACAGGAATATGGATAGGATGTGTGTAGAGTAATAAAGGCCAAATGCAGGTCAGTGGGACTAGTGGACAGGGGACATCTTGGTCAGCAAGTTGGCTGGAGGACCCGTTTCCATGCTGTATGAATCATGAACTCTAAGAACAAACAAACTCCACACAGACAGCACTGACAACTGGACTGAGCCGTGAGCAGCAATCATATTCAGCAGCCGAGCAGGTTATATTAGAACACTGACTATTTTCTGACCTCCACACCATTGTGCCCTGGTCATCAATAAGAGATTGAACGTTACTTAGCATTTGAACGTCTGGTCCATACATTCCCCATCAGAGTGATGGAGTGGAACAGTGGGTAAAGCAGGTGCATCACAGCTCCACCATCGCGGGTTCAATCCCGACCTCAGGTGCTGTCTGTATGAAGTCTGCATGTTCTCCCTGTGGCTGCGTGGGTTCCCCCCAGGTACTTTAGTTTCCTCCCACATCTCAAAGACAGTGTAGGCACTTCCCTTGAGTGTGTGGGCAACCCCGGGGCAGATGAGGAGAACATGGGGAGAGTGGGATTGGTGTAACTGTGGGCTTGACAGTGGGCATGGACTCAGTGGGCAAAAGGGGCTGCTTCCGTGCTGTAATTTCCATTACAACCAACACCTTGGCGGTCAAGCTTTTGGTCAGCATGGTGGCGCAGCGGTAGAGTTGCTGCCTTACAGCACCATTGATCTGGGTTCGATCCCAACTACGGGTGCTGTCTGTACGGAGTTTGCACGTTCTACCCTTGACCTGCGTGGGTTTTATCCGGATTTCCCCCACATTCCAAAGACGTGTAGGTTAATTGACTTCTGTAAATTGCCCTAGTTTATAGGATGCAAAACTGGGTAACACCGAACTAGAGTATGAGTGATCATTAGTCGGCACGGACTCTACGGGCCAAAGGACCTGCTCCCACACTACACCTCTAAACTAAAACTAAACTAAAGCTTCACACAAACAACCCTCACTGGAGCTTCTGTGGAAGATCAACTCAAATAGACAGAAAGAATAAGTCATTGGCTGAAATTGAAGACATGCCCCAGAAGAATCACCAGCTTAAGGACAGATGTTCAATACACATCTGCAATTCAGACCAAGTTTGAAACCTGACAATCACAGGGGCAGGCCAATAACAGCAGTAAGGATAGGACAGGGAGGGGGTCGTTATCTCGATCTTTTCAGGAACAAAACAAGTCACAGCCAGAGCTGCAGGAGGTATGAGCCAAACTCACAATTATTCACAAATACATGGCGTATGTTACATTAACACTAATCTTTACGCAACAATAAACATACTATTTATATTCTCCATCAAATTCCACCCTTCATGCATTCACTGACAATAAAGGTTTCATCTGGGTCTACTTACTTGCAGGTGTTGAGACACGTAGCACCACTGTTATACTCGTCTGTAGTGTCACAGCAATCTGTAGAGGTGATGGCAGAACAATGTACAATCGCACAATGACAACAGGGTAATCACGCACAGGTCCGCACCGCGCAGTAACCAAAGCAACTTAGGCCAAGTCTGCCACAGTTTACTGGAGAGGACCTGTCAAATTTCTAGAAAGGGCTTCACATGGACTGGAACAAAATCTGAGTCACATCCATTCACTTGGGCAATTCATTCAGACAAGAGCACACAACTCTTCCCAAATACTACTTTCAAGGGATATAAATATGTTTCTCTCACATTAGGACAGTGAGAGCAGAATTCAGAGCCTAGCCTGTGGACTCAAGATAAAGGGAATGAAGAATGTGGAAGAGGTGAGTTTAAAGTGTAAAGGGGAGAAGAGGGAACAGCACGGTGGCCCAGCAGGTAGTGCTGCTGCCTCACAGCGCCAGAGACACAGGTTTGGCTGGGACATTGTGGGCCAAAGGGCCTGTTCCTGTTCTACATTCTAAGGTAATGTCTCCTTTAAACATTTCCTTCTCTCCGTAAAGCTATGCCCTCTGGCATTTGACATATCTAACCAGGGAACAAGGTTCTGGCTGTCTACATCTATAAATAAACCTTCGAGTCCCAGGAAAGGTTGTTAACTGAAGAATCAAAATCTGGAACTGGATTAATATTTCTTTATAAATATTAGTAACCCAATGTGCAGATTGAAACAAGGGTTTCAGTCCTGTAACCCAATCCTACATTACAGTTGGCAGGAGACATCTTATACAATTATATTGACGTTGGAAAGGTTGGAATGGACCACTTATCCTTCATCTGCACCGTGAACGGATTGGTTGTAATCACTTAGTCTTTTCTATGACTGCATAGCACGCAACAAATAGCTTTTGACTGTACCTTGGTAAACGTGACAATGATAATGAACTAAACTTAAAACTGGCAGCAGTTTAAAAAAAACAAATTGGAATATTTTAATCTCCCAATCAGGCACACATATTGCAAAAAAAAGAAAGAAAAAGTGTTTAGAAAATGGATGACTCCGGGCGAGTAGCAAGCTTCAATGTGCGACAATGTTCAACTGACCGAAGCCAAGTCAGGGGTTTAGTTTAGATACAGGCCCTTCAGCCCACCAAGTCCGCACATTAACACTGTCCCACACACCACACCATGGACAATTTACATTTTATACCAAGCTAATTAACCTACAAACCTGCACGTCTTTGGAGTGTGGGATGAAACCAAAGATCGCTGAGAAAACCCATACAGGTCACGGGGAGAACGTACAAACTCTGTACAGACAACAGCCGTAGTCAGGATCGAGCTCGCGTCTCTGGCGCTGTGAGGCAGCAGCTCTACCGCTGCGCCACCATGCTGCCCTAGCGCGATGTCAGTGGTTATGAGAAGGCAGGAGAATGGGGTTGAGTGGGAAAGGTAGATCCACCATGATTGAATGGTGGAGTAGACATGATGGGCCGAATGGCCTAGTACTGTTCCCATCACTTATGAAGACGGGTTTCAAGCAGTATCTCCCTGGGTCACCAGGACTCACATTGGCTGCTGCAGCAACTCCTGTACAGGCAGTTCACAAGCCAGCAGCCAACTCTGCTGGCAGCAGCTCAACCAGCAGCTAAAGTTGTGGAGGTTGCCAGAATTACTTAATCCTACAGTGAATAATCATCGAGGTGACCTGGACCCAGTGACTGCCCCAACAGCTGGCTCTATGCCACATGGCGCAATGAAGGGAAAGGCTGATGCAAGATAGCAGTAAAATGAAAATAAACATATTTTTGTTGAGTTCTGTAACTAAATTCTATTTGATGGGGGGGGAAAAAGTGAAAAAATCATCGATTACTGGATGTCAGTTCAGTTATTTTGTTTATTGTCACGTGTACCGATGTACAGTGAAAAGCTTTTGTTGTGTGCTAACCAGTCAGCGGAAAGACAATCCAGGATCACAATCGAGCCATTTACAGTGTATAGATACATGATAAGGGAATAACGTTTAGTACCAGTAAATCCAGCAAAGTCCGATCAAGGATAGTCCGGGGGTCACCAATGAGGTAGATAATAGTGGGACTGCTCTCTAGCTGTGGTAGGATGGTTCAGTTTAGCCCATTCCCAAGATCAAGTTGCTTCCATTACTGGCCATGCCTGGCACGAGAACTTACCGCAAATGCCATCATTCACGTGGGAAGAGGGAATGTACTGAGACCTGTGGCCAGCGTTCGAGCAGTGGTAGCTGCCGTTTGGACAGGCCGATGTTCCTGGCAAAAAGAAAGAAGATCAGACATTTCCACGGCGACCTTCAAGCAAGTACCTCAGCGAGCCTTCTCAGCAGAAGGGGCAGACTGTGCAGGAGCTGGGCCCACAGAGACTGTTGCCGAGTGATTGAATGGCCAAACCGACATTAGGACAGAGTGCTGGAGTAACTCAGTGGGTCAGGCAGCATCTCTGGAGAACATGAATAATGGACATTTTGCGTCTAGACCCTTCAGACGGAAAAAGGGTCTCAACCTGAAACATCACATCAACGTTCTCCAGGGATGCTGCCTGACCCGCTGAGTTATTCCAGCACTTTGTCCCTTTTGTGTTTTAACCAGCATCCCCACTGTAAGACAGAGGAGACTCACAGTTCTATCACACAACTATCGACCGCGCCACAAGGAACAGGCAGGTTTAATATCAGATACATTAACAAATCTGCAGGCAAATTAAATTTGCACTTGAAAGTAAGCGACAGTCTTACATTCAGACTTCTGGCCAAAAATAAATCTGCAAACACTTGAAAGAACACCAGAAACAGGTTTAAAGATAGCACGTCTGGAAGGAACTTGAGACAATTCAAGCTGCAATTTTAAAAAACTATTTTAAAATTACATGACATCCCACAATTACTTAAAAGTGAATCTTAAGTTTCACATGTAGCCCAGCTGCAAATTGTTGTGAAATCATTTGCCCCAAACTCACCGAACTCAAACTGATAGTTCTTGTTAGGTTTTCTGGAAAGATCATTGATACACTTAGCCAATCAGCTGCTTTATCTTGTAAATATTTCACCAGATGTTGAATCATTGTTTGCCGATCTGACACTTACTGTCTCTGCCCTCGGGTGTTTTAAAAATTAGCTCCACAATGGCCCACGAAGAATGAAACAGGCAATTGCACAGAACTTGATCAAAAAATTATTTACTGAAATTCTAATAAGATCCATTAACTAATTGTTGTAGCGTACTGGCCTTGGAAAATGCCTGTGTTCCAGTCTATTAACAATATTCCTCATTTCAGCAGTTCGAGAAAAGGAAATTCTCTTTCACAGAATTCACAGCTCACTACCCAGTAATTTGAGGTATGGAATAAAGTTTGCTCTCATGGAATCCTCATAAGAAAAGTGCAACTGAAGCATCTGAAGGGTCTCGTCCCAAAACGTCACCCATTCCTTCTCTCATCCTGGTCAAGACCCTTCTTCAGACTCAAACTTCCCGTCCCGTTTCTATCCTGCGGTGCTATTCCAGTAGTTTGTATCATTTTTTAGGGTTAATAATTGATGACCAAGAACACTTCAATTATCCACTGGACATGTTTTGTGCGCAAATGTCAGGCTGTGGGGCAGATTCTCAGATGCTACCTGCAATAATACAATGCGGCACCAGGAGGTGCCGCAAGAGGCAGCACTAACCAGGTTCATCCGAGCCGTCCCTGCAGTCACAGTAATCATCGTTCACCTCGTGGAATGGAATAGTCTTGGAGCCGTCCAAACATGTAAATGGTATGTTCTCCTCATAAAAGTGTCGATCTACAAGGAGAGGAAGAGTTATGGGTCAAAATCTGTTATTTTTCCTTCGTAAATAATGTTTCTGCAGCAGTTCGATTGTGAGAGTCAAAGCACTGAAGGCGACGGTTCAATGCTACTTTGTCACATGTACCAGTGAAATACCTTTTGTACATACAATTCAGTCCAAACCTTATTATACACAGGCACAACATACTCAAGTTCAAGAGTGTAGGTAAAGAAGATCGCACACAGTACAACAGGATTGTCAAATTTCCAGCGCCATTTTGTACGATTTAAACCCAAAGTTTTTTAAAATGTAGTCTTAACATGAGCATAAAGGCCCATTGTCCTGCCCAAGTATTTTTGCTTTCCTTAAACCTATTGCTAAATATCTGCATTCAGCACATAGGCAGGGAATTCCACTATGCGCTCAGGATAAGGAATTTTTAAAATTGCCATTCTTCAGAGTAACGGGTAGAGATCACCGAGCAACAAGTTCGCGTCACTCACAAGTGTAAATGAGCACAAATGTTCGGCAGAGGAGTTGTCGCTTGAGAGCCCCCTGTATGCCCTGCATCTTTCACAACTCCAGCAAAGCCCAAGTGCTGATCCTGCTGATGAAATACCAACTCCACCACATACAAGGAGCATGCTGGCTTTAAGCAAATATCCCACAATAAAATAATATTCAGGTAAATTCCAAAAAAGCCACAAAGCTCTGTCTCATTTCTCAGCGATTCACAGCATCACCATTCTCTTTCAGCAGCTGCCTTCCCTTCACTTACTCAGCTGCATTTTAACTATATTTTGGACATCTTTCCCGCTTCACACTCCTGTGATCGCTGAAGCTTGAAAGCCCAGTTTTGTTCTCAGCAAGAATCTAATTGCACCAACAGTGGCACTTCACAGTTGCAGTACCTACACCAACGGCCGGCCAAGCACATGTGCAGCTTGATAAATCCCCAGATTAACCAGGTCCAGATACCAGCAACTGCATCCCCGTAGTTGCCAATATGCCTCATAAAGAGCACACTATCAACACTCTGGCAACTTACCCGGTGTTGTTTACCTGGAACTGAGATTGAGATACTTTTAAGATTAAGTGCCTCACAATGAAGTACTGCGGCTGTTACACATGCATCAGATAATTAGCATGTTGAAAAGGCTCCAAAACAAAGCCAAGTCCTGGAAACAGAAACATGGACCTGGAGTGGGCTTGGAGCTGCTGCACAGTTTAACATGATCATGACTGATCATCAAAGTTCACTGCCCATTTCCAACTTTTTCCCTTTACCCCTCAAGCCCTCCATCTTTGTTTGGAATACATTTAGTGGTTTAGGCGAGGATTCCACGGGTTCAACGCTGTCTGGGAGAAGAAACTTCTCAGTCCTTCGTAAATAAAGTCCCGCTGTCCCAAAAAGCAGGACCCCTGCTCTAGAATCACCAGCCATGCAAACATTCTTTCGGCATCTAAACTGTCCAGACTTGTGGAATATTGTATATTTCTGAGAATCTATGATCAACATAGGGAGTGTTAGCAGATAATTGGAAGAACATTCTTATTCTTCAACGGTGCTGTTATAAGGCACAAACATCTGTACTTGTTGGAATCTGGTGCAAAACACAAACTGCTGGAGCAACTCGGCAGGTCGGACAGCATTTGTGGAGATTGCATTTTGGGTTTGAGACTGCATTAGGGTAAAGGGAGAAAGTCGGTAGAAAGAGTGGGGGTGAGACAAGGGGCTGATAGATGATAATTGGACCAAGGAGGATGAGGGATGATAGGCAGAAGGAGTCAGGTGAGGCAGGATGGGGTGGAGTTGGGAAATGAGGCAAGTGGGTGATTTTGCATTGGTTCAGATGCTGGGGAGGGGAGAATCCCAGTTTCAGCCACACCTGGAGTCCCCACTACTGACTGCCACACTTCCTAGTTTTGTTATTCTTACAGCTGTGTCAGGAGCAGAGTCCAAAACCAAACGAGGCCATGACACCGCCATCCATGAGGCCTCCATCTGCAACTGGCTTCAGTCGGTCAGAATTGGCCTCCACAGCCTTCTGTGCAAAGGAATTCCAGATTCACCACCCTCGGATATCAATTAGTTCCTTCCTACTCATTTCCCAATACATGGTCCCTCATGCACTTGGCCTGTAGATATTGTGGAGTCCACAGTCCAACTACAGACCCCACTAATAAATTCTGCCTCATCTACGCTTTTCGCACCAAGAAAGTTGCAGTCGGCAAAGCTTTGGGAAAGTTAAAGTCGTCCTTTACGAGGAGCCTGGAGCTTTTGTATCTGGCCAGATATCTCTTCCTCTATCTCCCACTGGGTGTTGAGAGGCCTGTAGTACAATCACAAAGTGCTGGCACCATTCTGATATTTTTTTAAACTGTAATGTATTCCAGATGTGCAGCAGAGTGGGCAAGCTGGCAGCGTTGCATTAGTTGCAATTTGAGGAAGGACATTATTGTTAATGAGGGAGTGCAGCGTGGGTTCACCAGGTTAATTCCAGGGATGGCGGGACTGACATATGATGAAAGAATGGATCAACTGGGCTTGTATTCACTGGATTTAGAAGGATGAGAGGGGACCTTCAGGAACATACAAAATTATTAAGGGATTGGACAGGCTAGACGCAGGAAACATTTTCCCGATGTTGGGGGGGTGTGGGGGGGGGGGTCCAGAACCAGGGGTGACAGTTTAAGAATAAGGGGTAGGCCATTTAGGACTGAGATGTGGTAAAAACGTTTTCACCCAGAGTTGTGAATCTGTGGAATTCTCTGGCACACATTAGGCAGTGGAGGCCAATTCATTGGATGTTTTCAAGAGAGTTGGATATAGCTATTAGAGCTAACGGAATCAATGGATATGGGGAAAGGCAGGAACGGGGTACTGATTGTGGATGATCAGCCATGATCACATTGAATGGCGGTGCTGGCTCGAAGGGCCGAATGGCCTACTCCTGCACCTATTGTCTATGTGTCCATGTGTGCATGCATACCCTGTTCCATCAGTCACTGGCAGCAATGCAGGCCGCTTCCTGCAGTATTGTTACATTCCACCAACACTGCACGGTTGCTAGGTAGCGCGCCTTTAAAATCAACACTAGTTGCAGGGCCCGGGCCCCGGCGTGTACTCACTCTGCAGGGAGACGCCACGGGGCCGCTTCACCTCCAGGGCGGCGACGGCGACGAGCAGCAGCAACAGGCCGAGGCCCAGGCTCCGGCCGCCCAGCACGGCCGCTCTCACCGCCATCCGAGCAGCACGGCAAGGTAACGCAGGCCGAGAGAGAGGGGGATCGACGGGCGAGGCCTGAGGTGAGGGCTGCGGAAGTGAGCGGCCCGGTCCGATCCCACCGGCCCACAGTACGAGCTGACGCCGGAGCGCGAAACACCTCCCTCCACGGCACCGCCCACCCACCGACTGAGCCGCCGCCGTCCGCACGCCGCGTCATCTACCCCGCCGCCGCGCCTGATTGGATCGCAATGAGCATGCGCCTCTGCCACTCGGCATTGTGGGAAATGTAGTTCCATTCGGGGTCTGATTGTGGCCACACAGAGCTGGACATCACATGTTGACCATTCCCTTCCTCCAGTCCACAGATGCCGCCTGGCCCGCTCAGTTGCTCCAGGTTGTGTGTGTTTTAGACAGTCCCTTCTCCAGCTCACCGGCAACATTTTAACTGTCGGGATTGCACGGGCGGCTACACAAATGCAGAGGGTTGTTGTTGTGTCAAACCTGCGCGGGAAATGCTACATCTCAAGCAGGAAGTGGAGGCGGGCGATGGCGGTGGCGCTGCTGCACGTCCTCGGCTCCTTCAGCAGCGCTGACCGGTGGGGCAGCAACTCCAGCGGCTTCGGTAGCACCACAGGTCCCGGAGTTAGAGGCGCTCCCGGGGTATCCGGTACCACTGGAGATCCCGGAGTTGGAGGGGGTCCCGGAGTTGGAGGGGGTCCCGGAGTTGGAGGGGGTCCCGGAGTTGGAGGGGGTCCCGGAGTTGGAGGAGATCCCGGAGTTGGAGGGGGTCCCGGAGTTGGAGGAGATCCCGGAGTTGGAGGGGGTCCCGGAGTTGGAGGGGGTCCCGGAGTTGGAGGAGATCCCGGAGTTAGTGGGGGTCCCGGAGTTGGAGGGGGTCCCGGAGTTGGAGGAGATCCCGGAGTTAGTGGGGGTCCCGGAGTTGGAGGGGGTCCCGGAGTTGGAGGAGATCCCGGAGTTAGTGGGGGTCCCGGAGTTGGAGGGGGTCCCGGAGTTGGAGGGGGTCCCGGAGTTGGAGGAGATCCCGGAGTTGGAGGGGGTCCCGGAGTTAGTGGGGGTCCCGGAGTTAGCGGGGGTCCCGGAGTTAGCGGGGGTCCCGGAGTTAGTGGGGGTCCCGGAGTTGGAGGGGGTCCCGGAGTTAGCGGGGGTCCCGGAGTTAGCGGGGGTCCCGGAGTTGGAGGGGGTCCCGGAGTTAGCGGGGGTCCCGGAGTTAGCGGGGGTCCCGGAGTTAGCGGGGGTCCCGGAGTTAGCGGGGGTCCCGGAGTTAGCGGGGGTCCCGGAGTTAGCGGGGGTCCCGGAGTTAGTGGGGGTCCCGGAGTTAGCGGGGGTCCCGGAGTTAGTGGGGGTCCCGGAGTTAGCGGGGGTCCCGAGGCTCCGGGTATCTCTGACGCCGGGCTGGGGTGGATCCGGGCCGGCAGCAGCTGCCTGGTGCTGGGCCCGCGCTCTGTTGCCCGGACATCCCTGCTGTTCCAGGCGGCGGCAGCAGCGGCCGAGCAGCGGGGCGGGCGGGTGCTATTCCTGGCCCCTCGGCCCATCCAGGCGCTGCCCGCCGCGCTGCTGCCGCTGGAGCCGCGCTGCCTGCGGCGGGTAGAGCTGGTTTACCCGCACTCAGTGCGGGACGTCCTGCACACCCTGGCATCTCTGCACCAGAGCCCCGGACCCCCACCTTCACTCCTGCTGCTCGACGGGGCCGACGAGATGCTGGCGGGCGGCGGCGGGCGGGACGTGGCCGGTAAAGCGGCTCTCCTCGCCGCCCTGCTCCGGGACTGCGCCGCCTGGGCGACCCAGGCTCTGGGACCCTCCACACCGTGCCAGCTCATTGTAGCCCTACAGGTATATCAGAGCCAGCCTCGCCCTCTGCCCCAGTACCTCAGAAGTAAGCGATATTTAGTGGAATTCTCTGCCACAGAAGGCGGTGGAGGCCAATTCACTGGATGTTTTCAAGAGAGTTAGATTTAGCTCTTTGGCATAGCGGAATCAAGGGATATGGGCAGAAAGCAGGAACGGGGTACTGATTTCAGATGTGTAGGAAAGAACTGCAGATGCTGGTTTAAATCGAAGGTAGACACAAAATGCTGGAGTAACTCAGCGGGACAGGCAGCATCTCTGCAGAGAAGGAATGGGTGACGTTTCGGGTCAGGACCCTTCTTCAGACTTAAGAGACGTCACCCATTCCTTCTCTCCAGAGATGCTACCTGTCCTGCTGAGTTACTCCAGCTTTTAGCATCTACTGATTTTAGATGATCAACCATGATCATATTGAATGGTGGTGCTGGCTCGAAGATCGGGGCATGCGGGGTGGGGGGGAGTGAACTTTATATGTCAATCATCCCCCTTATGTGGCGTATGCAAGCAAAGACTTTCACTTGTGACAATAAAATTTTCATTCATTCAGAATTGGGTCATTCAGCCCATCAAGTCTACTCTGACATTCAATCATGGCGGATCTATCTCTCCTTCCCAACTGCATTCTCCTGCCTTCTCCCCACAGCCACAACCCGTGACACCCGTACCAATCAAAAATCTAGTTGGTTGAGTTTATTCTCAAGTGTACCGAGGTACAGTGAAAAGCTTTTGTTGCATGCTAACCAGTCAGCAGAAAAACAATACATGATTACAATCGAATCATCCATAGTATACAGATACATCTATCTCTGCCTTAAAAATATCCATTGACTTGGCCTCCACAGAGTTCTGCAGCAATGAATTCCACAGATTCATCACCCTCTGATTAAAGAAATTGCTCATCTCCTTCCAAAATAAATGTCTAATTCTGAGGCTGTGCCCTCTGGTCCCAGACTCTCCCACTAGTGAAAACATCCTCTCCACATCCACTCTATCCAGGCCTTTCATTATTTGTATGGTGTGTTGTCTCACATGACACGTATGGTCACAGTGACACGGATAGAGTGAAGTCTTTCTATTCAGGTTAGAGGATTCTACAACTAGAGGGCACAGGCTTAAGGTGAGGGGAGAGATTTTGGCTTTAGAGATACAGCATGGAAACGGGCCCTTCGCCCATTGATCACCCTGTTCACGAACACCATCCTATACACTAGGGACAATTTACAGAGGCAATTAATCTACAAACCCACACATGCCTCTGACATGTGGGGGGGGAAACCGGAGCACCTGGAGGAAACCCACGCTGTCACAGGGAGAATGTACTAACTCCACACAGACAGCACCTGAGGTCAGAATCGAAGCCAGGTCTCTGGCACTGTGAGGCTGCAGTTATACCCGCTGTTCTGCACCACTGTGCCGTCCATAAATGCACTTCTGCACCAAACAACATCAATCTCAGTTCATAATTGTAACATGTATGGCATGTTGTTGCACAGGATATATATGGTCATGGTGACATAGATAAAGTGCACACTCACAGTATTTTTCCTGAGGTTGAGGATTCTAAAACTAGAGGGCACAGACTTAGGGGGAGAGATTTACGAGGGACCCCAGGTCACTTAGTGGGTAGTCTGTATCTGGAACGAGCTGCCAGAGGAAGCTATAGAAGCAGATATGATTACGATTAGGTTTAAGATAATTGGACAAATATGGATAGCAAGGGTTTGGAGGTATATGAGCCAAATGCAGACAAATGGGACAGTGTGCCAACAGTTAGCATGGGCAGGATGGGCCAAATGGCCTGTAGCCACGCTGAAGCGTTCCATGACCATGTACTGAGATACAGAGAAAAACTTTGCATTCTCCCAGTCAGCTCAGACCACCCATGACAGACTGGGCAGTGGTCAGAGAAGTGCATCAAGAACAAGGACAACAAACAGTGTGTAACTCTTGCTCTCGACTTGTTCTGAGTTTTCACCCCCTTGTTGCAATTCTCAATTTAAAACTTTGCCTTAAAAGTTTGATTAGGGAAAGATTTTGAGAATAGAAAATGCAATAGAGGTCAATGCTAAACAGATGGAAATATATGGGGGCAATGTAATTACAGGAACACATCTCAGATTGGTTTTTTAGAACATTTTGGACTTTAAGGATAATGTTTATATTAATACATTTGTTACAAGGGATTCACAGAAAAAATCAGCTGTTCAGACAAAAATACTGGAGAAACTCAGCGGGTGAGGCAGCATCAATGGAGCGAAGGAAATAGGCAATGTTTTGGGTCGAGACCCTTCTTCAGACTGATGTGAGGGTGAGGCGGGAAGAAGAAAGGAAGAGGCGGAGACAGTGGGCTGATGGAGAACTGAGAAGGGGAGGGGAAAGCAGGGACTACCTGAAATTAGAGAAGTTCGGGTAGTCCCTGCTTTCTCCTCCCCTTCTCAGCTCTTCCTCAGCCCAATATCTCTGCCTCTTCCTTTCTTCTTCCCGCCACCCCCACCCACCCTCACATCAGTCTGAAGAAGGGTCTCAACCCGAAACATCGCCTATTTCCTTCGCTCCATAGATGCTGCCGCACACGCTGAGTTACACGCTGAGTTTCTCCAGCATTTTTGTCTACCTTCTATTTTCAAACATCTGCAATTCCTTCTTAAACAGCTGCTCAGGCAACGTCTGTGACAAGAGAAAATGAAGTGTTTGAGGTCCAGGCCTTGTACAGAACTGGAAAAGAGAGAAACACAAAGAAGTTGTGTCCTGACCTGAAACGTCACCCATTCCTTCGTATCCAGAGATGCTGCCTGTCCCGTTGAGTTACTCCAGCATTTTGTGTCCATCTATGAGAGAAACACGTTAGTTTTGACAGCAATTAGGTGACGGGGTAGACAAGCATGATAATTTCACTGGGAGCATGAAACTGAATTAATTAACGTAGATAAAGGCAGATGAAGTTTCTTTGGTCAGTATTGTGTGCAGTTCTGGTCACCCCTATTGCAGAAAGGATGTGGAGGCTTTGGAAAGGGAGCGGAGGAGGTTCACCAGGATGATGCCTGACCCGCTGAGTTACTCCAGCGCATTGTCTTTTATTGTGAACCAACATCTGCAGTTCCTTGTGACACCAGGTGACTGTCAAAGGTGGAGGATAGATGTTATCCTCACAGGGAACGCCCACAGCCCACAAACATTTATTGCCTCGTTTTCACACCTTACCCTTCCTTATCTCTGTCTCCGTCTCCCCTCACTTTCAGTCTGAAGAAGGGTCTCACTCCGAAACATTACCTATTCCTTCTATCCAGAGGTGCTACCTGTCCTGCTGAGTTACTCCAGTATTTTATGTCTATCTTCATTGTAGACTGTTCCTTCACCAGTTCGCTTGTGTAAACGTACATTTCACTAGAATGTTGCCTGCATGAGAGAGTATTAACTGCAAAAAGGTGTACAAACAAGATTGGTGTACAAACTGGAGCATCAGAGTCTGAGGGGCACCAGATAGATGTTTATAGAATACATATATGGGAGATGCATAGATAGGGTAGACAGTCTGAACTTTTGTTTTTCCGGGGTGGAAATTCAATGCCGAGAGGCCATAGGTTTAAAAATTAAATGTGGGGCAAGTTTAAATTTTGTAAAATTGAACTTGTTCAAACCAGAGCACAAGAAAGTGCTGGAGGAACTCAGTGGGTTGGGCAACATCTGTGGAGGCAGAGGGACAGTCGAACCTGCTACACTCACCGTTCCTAAAGATGCTGCCCGACCCGCTGAGTACCTCCAGCTGTTTGCGTTTCACTACGGTTTACAACATCTGCAGTCTTGTGTGACTGCAGCTCACAAACCACACTTCGAACCTTGACCGCTCCTAGCCTGTCCCCTCGCTCACCGCTCTTTCAGTCTGCGCATCGGTCACTAACGTATTTTCACTTCTAACCACCCCTCTCCCCCCCCCCCCCCAGACACAGGCTGAGAGGGAGAGCGCAGCAGACCTGGGCCTTCAGGTGATGGAGCGATACTTCCCAGTGAGGTGCAGGGTGAGCGAGCAGCAAAGTGCGGTGGCCGGTGCTCAGAGCTTCCGCGTTTCATTCTCTGGACTGGAGAAGAGTGAGGCCGGAGAGACTAACTCCCCTCACATCGCGGACAACCACACCTGGGAACTGCTCTGTGATGCCGACAACATCTCACACATCCGTTGTGTGACAGGGGAAGAGAGGGGGGGTGAAGTGGCCCAACGTAAGTGAGGACCACAGGAAGGAACAGATGAATGATTTATGGCCCACATCAAAGACAAGAACATTTAGGAACTGTGTAGGAAACAACTGCAGATGCTGGTTTAAACCAATGATAGACACAAACTGTTGGAGTAATTCATCGGGACAGCATCTCTGGAGAGGCCTCGACCCGAAATGTCACTCATTCTTTCTCCAGAAATGTTGTCTGTCCTGCTGAGTTACTCAAGTTTTTTTGTGTCAAACATTTAGGAACTCATTGGATCAGAAAGAAGGTCCCAAACCGAAATATTGTCTGACCATACCCTCCACAGACGCTGTCTGACTCGCTGAGACACTCCAGCACGTTGTATTCAGCTGCAAACCACAACAGAAGAACGTATTTTTCTGCTCCCTCAGTCATTCTCAACTTTAATTACAGACGTTGAGTTAACAGCTATTTGTTTTACAATTACTCTCCCACTTCCAACTCTACCACAAGCCCAGTTTGCTAACACAAGCTCTGAATCCTTACTTTGGAGATAATTAATTTGCTGTGAAGCCCACTGGCGTATCGTTACAGGTTGTTGTTCCTTTCTAAAACCAATATAGATGGGGCAGGGCTGTGGCTTCCCAGGAGAGGTGAGTGATCATTGGAGGATGGTCCGGTTTGGAAGTGTGAACAACTAGGATCAGATTGGTCAACATTCAGACCAAATGGATATTAGAAACTAATAATTAGAAATTGGACAATATGTGCAGGAGTAGGCCATTCAGCCCTTCGAGCAAGCACCGCCATTCAATATGATCATGGCTGATCATCCAGAATCAGTACCCCGTTCCTGCTTTCTCCCCATATTCCTCGATTCTGTTAGCCCTTGATGTAGGAAATATTCTGTAATGCAGGCAGCATTTTAGTAAAATGTAAAAAAGACGAGCCGGAGAAGGAACTGTCTACAATGAAGAAACTGAATGTATCAATGCCCCATGGGACCTCTACTTACTGTTGCCACATGGACAGGCACAAGGCACACGCCGGGTCTAGTATCAGTGGTCAAAGGGGCAACTGTTCACAAAGGGGTAGCTGTTCACAAAGGGGCAGCTGTTCACAAATGGGAGATCTTCACAAATGGGAGATCTTCACAAATGGGAGATCTTCACAAATGGGAGATATCTTCACAAATGGGAGATATCTTCACAAATGGGAGATATCTTCACAAAGGGGAGATATCTTCACAAAGGGGCAGATCTTCAAAAAGGGGCAGATCTTCAAAAAGGGGCAGATCTTCACAAATGGGAGATCTTCACAAAGGGGCAGATCTTCAAAAAGGGGCAGATCTTCACAAAGGGGGAGATCTTCACAAAGGGGGAGATCTTCACAAAGGGGGAGATCTTCACAAAGGGGGAGATCTTCACAAAGGGGGAGATCTTCACAAATGGGAGATCTTCACAAATGGGAGATCTTCACAAATGGGAGATCTTCACAAATGGGAGATCTTCACAAATGGGAGATCTTCACAAATGGGAGATCTTCACAAATGGGAGATCTTCACAAATGGGAGATCTTCACAAATGGGGAGATCTTCACAAATGGGGAGATCTTCACAAATGGGGGATCTTCACAAATGGGAGATCTTCACAAATGGGAGATCTTCACAAATGGGAGATCTTCACAAATGAGAGATCTTCACAAATGGGGAGATCTTCACAAATGGGGAGATCTTCACAAAGGGGCAGATCTTCACAAAGAGGGAGACACTGGTTATTCTTCTCGTGAGGTTTAAAAGAAACCAAATGAGTTTTGTTTTTCCAAGGAAGAGTTGTTTTTGATGTTACTCGTTGACACGACAGTGGAATAAAAACAGCTGTTTGTTCTTTTATTTGTGTGTTTCTCTCTAATGGACATCTGTCACACTTCCCCATCAGCAGCGAGTGTCTGCTCTCTCAGGTCTAACAAACAACATTATAAAAGAAAGTACAATTACACGTGATTTAAAACATCTGAAAACAGCACTAATAAAAAGCATTATAATAAAGTACAATAAGCGATAATATGACGAATCACTTGGGTGAACTAGCCATTGCCATGGGGCTGTGACCTGCCTCAGTGAAGAGGGAGGTTGGACAGGCAGCCCTAGAGGGGAGGAGGGGTGATCATCCCATCGTCTCTGCAGCAGGACGGTACTCCAGTGCGGAGACCAGCTGTGATGACAGTCATACATCTCGCCATTCAAGAAACATTTGGACAGGTACATGGACAGGACAGGTTTAGACAGCTATGGGCCAAATGCGGGCAGGTGGGGCTAGTGTAAATGGGGCATGTTGCTCTGCATGGGCAAGTTGGGCTGAAAGGCCAGTTTCCATGCTGTATGACTCTGACTATACAGCAGTGGGAAGAAACCGGAGCATCCAGCAGTAACCTACTTGGTCACAGGGAGAACGTGCAAACCACACACAGACAGCACCCGAGGTCAGGATCGAACCTAGGTCTCCAGCGCAGTGAGGCAGTGGCTCCATCCGCTGTACCATTATGCTGTCTAACGTCTACAATCCTTGGTTTGGCCGAAACTTGCCACCAGGCCTCCCTGTGCCTTTGGGTATTAAATATCCCAGAAAAAAACGCAAGCAAGTCCTTCATTTCAAGATCCTGAACAACCAATAAGTAAATAAGGAATCTTTAACTGCAGTAAAGGCAGCATGTACACACATGTTGTTTTTCAAATGCTTGACCTCCATCTATAACAACACTGCTGTGTCCTCGAGAGATAACAGCGTCACTCCAGTATTCCTGACAGACATGTTCACAGGAACGTACAATGTGGTCTCATCGACCGACGGCTGTAAAATGGGCACTCGTTATTTCTGTGTTGTGTTCCAGGAATTGAGGTGGGATTTTGACACCACAGAGGTAATTGGTTCATGAGATTTGGGATTTCTACTGTGCAAGAACTCATAGAGAAAATGTTTCATCTTCAATGGCAGGGTTCCTCAGATGTCAGGCCTCTTTCCCGCCACCAGCCTTGCCATCAGAAATGACCTTCCATCTTATCATCATGACACATTTGACCCAGTGCCTCACAGGGGACGAGCGAATGCAGAACTACGAGGGATGTGGGAGGAGGAGATAACCGATCGTGTATGTGAGCACATTGCGTCTGAACACACACCCTGATGTGGCCTCACCACTGTGTCTCATTTAGTTTAGAGATACAGTGCCGAAACAGGCCCTTCGGCCTACCGGGTTCCCTGCCGCCCAGTGATCCCCGCACATTAATACTATCCTACGCACACTGGCCTCGGGACTATTTTACATTTATACCAAGCCAATTAAACTGAAGATCTCAGAAAAAACCTACATGATCACAGAGAGAACGTACAAACTCCGTACAGACAGCACCCATAGTCGGGATCGAACCAGGGTCTCTGGCGCTGTGAGGCAGCACCGCTGTGCCACCCAGCTCCAGCACTCCACTTGCTTTAAACATGTGCTTATTTAAACGGATCATGACATCTTCCTTGTTAATCCTTCCCGTCTGATGGTGTTGGGAAGAGGGAACCTGGCTCATCCTCCCTTCCCTAATTGTGGGAGGGAAGGGGTGGAGGTGCTCCATGGCAGCAACTAGCCATGGAGCTGAACCTCACCTCCAGGTCAGTTACTAGCTAGCAGAAGTGGCCTTGCGATGGAGCCCATGATCAGAAGGTATACAGAACACCGGGGAAGGTGTACAGAACACTGGGCAAGGCCACCCAGTGATGAAAGGCCAGACAACAATATTTCAACAATGCTCACCTGCTGATGAGCAAGATAACAGCATATCCAGGAGTTCAACAGTGCTCTAAATCAAAACATTCTCGTCAATTAAAGATCTGTTGAGAACATGGATAGGTGACGTTTCACAGAGTGCTGAAGTAACTCAACAAGTCAGGCAGCATCTGTGGAGAACATGGTTAGGTGACGTTTCAGGTCGGGATCATTCTTCAGACTTGAAAGGTCACCTATCCACGTTCCCCAGAGATGCTGCCTGCCCCGTTGAGTTACTCCAGCACTTCGTACCTTTCCTTTGTAAACCAGCACCTGCAGTTCCCTGCGTCAGTATATTGTTTTGCTTCACTGCTGTGGCTTGTCCATGGACTCCGCGAGTTCACAGCATGTCCATCTTCCCTCTGTACAAACCTCAGGAACAGAACTGCCCCTCACTGTTTTTTTAAATGACGCAAACATATTTTATGGATTTAAATAAGTGCAAAGATGCGAAATAAATCAATTTCAGGTTTATTTATATAAACAAATCTTTACAAAATAAGGATCAGGCGATAGTTGAATAAAAATATTTACAACATTAAGTTTGTAATAAAATATGTTTTTTAAGAAAATACTTTTATAAATCAGTTATATTTACAGTAATGTGTTCATCGAACCAAATGATGTTGGACTAACAAATGGAAAAGGTTGTTTAAATAGTGAGTAGTCCCTCATCAAACATTTGCTGCTGGACTGACTGGTGGTAGTTTTGTAAAACTCTGCTCTCATTAATGATAGTTTCTTGCTGAAGGTTTGTTGTTACCATCTGTGGAGCGATGGAGAGCTCGCATGGATATTACGCATCTCTGTCCCAGGTTTGAACTGCTGAGTTCCTCCAGTTTGCTTGTTTTCTCCAGCAGAAGGCGGGAGAATGGGGTTGAGAAGGAGAGAAAGATCGGCCATGATTGAATGGCGGCCGATGGGCCGAATGGTCTAATTCTGCTCCTATAACCTATGAACATGAGGTTTAGCTCTGGGATGCAGAAGATGGTTGTGCTGTTTGTTGCTGAGCCAGTAGGACAAGGAGCTAGTTTCCCCAGGTGTATCAGCGTCTCTGTGCAGTGCGCTCGGGATGGTCCACCTCCAGAGAGACCTCACTGAGAGGCAAGAGCTCGCAGCCAAGGCAGAGTTAGCACTGTGGGCTCCCTCCCACTGAGGCAAACGTAACTCCGTCACTCATCCACTGCCAACATCCATGGGATTGGTCCTGAATGTGGTTGATGTGGTGTGGTTTCCCCAGAAATGAACCTTGTCTGCCTGTCCCAGCATCTCCTCGGCATGTGTGTCCTGCAGGTATAATTGTCCATCTCTCACCGTCAGGTTCATGGTGAGGCCACACTCATGGTGGACCATAAGTCTCCATCTCTCCCTCCTCTCCACCCTACTGCACTACAGGACTCGTGCTGAGCAGAATGTTTTCTGGGTGTTGTTTTGGGAAGTTGCTGGTTCCGTGTGGAAGTCCCTCTGTGGCCCAATATTGCAGCTGTCCGCATGTGAGTTGCACAGGTCTATCAACCCTGCACGTCAAGGTGAGTTGGCCACTTCACCTGTAGAGTCCCCAGGTAGCAGGTGGTGCCACCTGTGTGCCCTGCCCACCTCTGGGCCAACAATAGGTGTGAGAGTGGAGTTCAGCTCTGTGTTGCCCCACTGTGGGCATGCTCTCTCTAGCATGGTCTGCTGCCATTCAGGCCTGGACATGGAGGGCATTTGGGGCAAGGATGTTCTCACGTACATCTTCTCTTTTACAGAGATTGGTGTAAATGTCAGAGTCTGACTTACTGATGCATGATGGGAAGTAGTTGAGGCTAAAATCGGCAGAAACTCCCGAGTCCCGCATGAGGAGATAAGGGTAGTTTGTGTTCCCCAGAACTCCCCCCGAGGGATTGGGGTACAGGAGATGTCCAGTGGGATCACACTTGGCATAGTCGAATGTTGCACAGGAGTCTGGACTCTCCCGGCCAATCCCGCTGGACTGTGAGGACTGCAGGGAGAGGGAGGGGTGTTGCAGGGAGATTCCTGCCCGCTCCTCATGGATGGGCTCGCTCCGACGCTTCGTGCCAGGGTTCATGAACAACAACTGTAGTGGCATCTCCTCCTCCGAGACGTCGCTGCTGCCCTGACCGGGGCTATGGACCTCAGGAAGACCGTGGTCACTGGGCAAGAGGTTCTGGTTGAGGACCACATAGGCTGCCCTGCTGTTGGCTGTTGACACCAGGGGGTCTGGGGTCTTGCTCCCATCCATTGGCCCCCACTGATGCTGTAACTTGAAGGCTTCAGACTCACACAGCAGGAAGGTGCGATCATCGTGGAAGATATCGTGACGTTTGCCCCAGGCCAAGCGTGGCGGAAACGTCTTGATCTCGGACAACACCTCCAGGGCCGTGGAAGGGTCATCGGTGCTGAAGAACTGCTGGTTCCACCAGACCTGCACGGTTTTCTGGCCAAGCCACTCCTGCAGAGAGGAAACAGTGCGGTCACTCACAGGGAAAGTGGACACGGAGCAGTTAGCACACTGGAAATGTATCAAATGAGAGACACAAATGCTGGAGTAACTCAGTGAAAATAGACACAAATGCTGGAGTAACTCAGTGAAGATGGACACAAATGCTGGAGTAACTCAGTGAAGATGGACACAAATGCTGGGAGGGAGGGGGATGGGGAGAGGGAGGGGGACAGGGGGAAGAGAGAGAGGAAGAGAGGATTTGGCCATTCGGCCCATCGTCTGCCATTCAATCATGGTTGATCTAACTCTACCTCCTAACCCCATTCTCCTGCCTTCTCCGCATAACCTCTGACACCTGTACTAATGAGGAATCATCCCTCAACCACTGCTTTAAATATACCCACTGACTTGGCCTGCACAGCCCTCTGTGGGAACAAGGTGGCGATGGAGGAGAATGAGAAGTTTTTACCTGAAAATTTCCCTGGTACACGGTGAACAGACCGTCAAACATGTTGTCCGGGGAGGGGATCCGTGGCCAGAAGGCTTCTTTTATCATCCTGTGAATGACAAGGATTGAGTTCAGCGCTGAACCAAGATAAACCTTGCATTTCCCGTCAAGGTTTCTGTAGTGAGAACCACCTTGTACCTGGCTCTCCAATGTAGCGCGATATACTGGGGTCATGCACGTCACAGTCTGGTTTACTCGGGATGCCCCATAATGTGTCGTGTTTTATAGTTGTTGTGGTAATATACCTGTAGCAAGGAAGAATTTCATCCTTCCCCTTGATCTCTGGTGCGTAGAAATAAAGAACTGCAGTTGCTGGTTAATACCTGTGATGGGAGAGGTGTGTGTACCTGTAGTGGAACAGGTGTATGTGCCGGGCAGGGGTGTATCTGCGGTGGGAGGGGTGTACCTGTGGTGGGAGATGTGTACCTGGTGGGGCAGGTGTGTATCTGCAGTGAGAGGGGTATACCTGGTGGGGCAGGGGTGTACCTGTGGTGGGAGATGTGTACCTGGTGGGGCAGGTGTGTATCTGCAGTGAGAGGGGTATACCTGGTGGGGCAGGGGTGTACCTGTGGTGGGAGATGTGTACCTGTGGAGGAGGTGTGTATCTGCAGTGAGAGGGGTATACCTGGTGGGGCAGGGGTGTACCCACGATGGGAGGGGTGTACCTGTGGGGGAAGAAGTGTACCTGGCGGGGCAGGTGGGTACCTGCGTGGGAGGAGTGTACCTGTGGAGGGAGGGGTGTACCTGTGGAGGGAGGGGTGTACCTGTGGAGGGAGGGGTGTACCCGCGGTGGGAGGGGTATACCTTGCAAGGACAAGTGTACCTGCGGTGGGAGAGGAGAACTGTCAGCAACAGCAGGGCAGTGATCAGGATCAACACGGTGGTCAGGCTGATGATCAGCGGGTCCAGGTCTGCAAGACAACAACACAGTGTTAGAGTTAGTGTCAGTGTTAGAGTCCCCCCTCTCCTCTATTCCCCCCTCTGCTCCCTTCCCCCTCCCCCTTTCTGGGCAAGGAACAGGACAGGTCTTTGTCTCTTTCATGAGGAAGTTTGCTGGGAGAGCCAGCCTCACACAGCCATGTGGTGCTGAGCAGTAGATCACCAGGTGAGGTGGCTGAGATCAGTACCTGAATCAGTGAAGGCAGACACTGGCTTGGACCAGGACGTCCAGTATCCGTCCATGGACACTCCATCTGGCTTTGCCCGGATACTGACCACATACTCCGTCTGGGGCTTCAGCTTCACAATGGTGCACTCCGTCTTCCCTTTGACAATTTCCACCTACAGAGGAAAGACGTTACTGATACCTGTTTCCCCATGGCCATGTGCACAAGAGTTCAAGAGACATTCAAGAGACCTCTCTCCTGCATCAGGTGTGGATTTACATATTCACCACACAGCGGGACCCAGACAGGTGTGACCCGCTAGTCCCAGGTACCACAGGTTATGTCTCACTTCCTGCATCAACCCACCTGGTCCCAGGTACATCACAGATGATGTCTCACTTCCTCCATCAACCTACACTGCCTTAATTTTCATAAGTTAATAAGTGATAGGAGCAAAATTAGACCATTCTGCCCATCAAGTCTACTCCGCCATTCAATCATACCTGATCTATCTCTCCCTCCTAACCCCATTTTCCTGCCTTCTCCCCATAACCTCTGACACCTGTACTAATCAAGAATCTATCTATCTAGCAATGTTACAAAATTTTGAGATTTAAAAAATCAATTCTTCAATTTATCCCATCAGATAAAGCATAAAAAGAAGTTTAATTTGACACCTAATTCACTCTCATATCTTCAGTATTAAAGAAGTTATGGTCATTTTCATGCTCAGAAATTAGCATCTTGTTCCCTATTGCTTTTCCATTGACTTTACACAAAAGCTGTGATCAAGTAGAGTCAAAAGCCCATAATTTTCTTAAACATTAAGAGAACTGAATGAAATTTTCAGTTATTATAGATTGATGCATTCTGAAACAAATATGAAAAAATCTTACTTGGATGAGCTGAAATTAAAGCATATAATTAGTTAGTTACCTAATTGTAGCTAATTACAAAATTCAATTACTAGATCTAAACATCTATCAATTTCTTAAGAAAAGGTTAACATTTTTAAAAAGCCTAAGTGTCCAAATAACGTTCACACAAGAATTCACAATATAACATGATTTTTAAATCTCATTGTCATGAATTTATAAGCCAAATTGGAGGAATTTAGTGTTTAATGCCCGTAAATTAATGACCATTTAAATCAACTTGCGAGTGGGTTTTTGTGGAACGGGATGGATTGGAACGTTGCAGTTTGCGGTGAATTTAACCCCCAGTCGGCAGGAAAAATACTGCCGGTTCATATATTTTTTAAGTCACCTTTTCGCAACATGAAATGTTGATTAAAGGCTTCCTAAGAAGCACGTTTTTATGTAAAAATAAACTGTGTGCCTTCTTTTGTCCCCTACGTGAGATCCGTCCCGTTGTCGGCGTTCACGGCTTTAGAAGATGATTTTTAATTCACTCTGGCAATTAAATTATTCAATGCAGTTTAAAAATACCTCCATAAAACAAACGTCGGAGTGATTTCTCTTCAGCAACTAAATCCGCTGAGATTAATTGATTTGAATGGTCTGGAGTAAACGGCATTTTAAACCCGCCCCCCTCTCAAAGGCACCATGGTTGTGCACATGGGCAGTGGCAGAACTGCAGCGCCGCTAAAGGTAAGTTTTGTAACATACCTAATCTATCTCTGCCTTAAAAATATCCATTGACGGCCTCCACAGCCTATTTTGTGTTGATAATTTGCATTGTCCACCTCTCACTGTGGTCCGATGGAGTGAGTGGACGGAGTGAGTGGACACAGTGAGTAGACACAGGCAGTGGATGGAGTGAGTGGACGGAGTGAGTGGACACGGGCAGACTGCGACCAGTACCTTTTGCACACTTGAGCCAACCATGGAGAAGTTGACCTCGTACATCAAGGAGTTCCCCAGGTATTTAAAGGGAGGCGGTGACCAGCGGATGTGAAGCTGACCAGCTTTCCCTGTCGGCCGCACCGTCACATTGGTGAGCGGGTCCAACACCACTGATGAGGAGAAGTCACAGTTAGATACAGAGCCCCACAGCTCGGACACAGCCCTTTCAACCCAATGACCCCTGCCCAACAAGATGCCCCATCTATACCACTCCCACCTGCCCATGTTCAGCCCATATCCCACACCACCCTGGCCACACTCTCATTTCACTCCTGCCATCGGGAAAAAGGTACAGAAACCATCAAGCTATTGAACACTAGAAATACATTTCTAACTACAAACTGCAATGATTGCACCAGGGACTTGGAGTACCATTGGTTTTGGCTACATATAGTATTGTTTGTTTTTATATATTGAACCATTTGTTTTACAACGGTGTCTAGAGTAAGATGTTTACCTTTCTGTTGCGCTGCGCAAGTATCTATTCCATTGTTCCGATTTGGGACTTTGGAAAATTGTGAAGGCAGAAACAATTGTGTGGGAAGGAACTGCAGATGCTGGTTTAAACCGAAGATAGATACAAAATGCTGGAGTAACTCAGCGGGTCAGGCAGCATCTCTGGGGAGAAGGAATGGATGACGTCCTGCTGAGTTACTCCAGCATTTTAAGTCTATCTTTGGTAGCATTGAAGAGCATGTGGGCTGTGTCTGAAGGGAGGTGAATAATGACAGGGCCACAGAGAGAGGGTGAGTGGGTAGGGCGCACAATTGTCCTTTTTGGAAATCAAAATACTGGCAATCTGAAACAGAAACAGAAAATGCTGGAGGCACTGAGCAGGAAACAGAGTCCACGTCCAACTTAGAAAGTGAGAAAACAGCTTGGTTTTAGGTTGAAGAGAGGGTTGGAGAAAGGTGGGACAAAGGGAATATGTCTGATAGTATCGACTCAATGGGCCGAATGGCCTGGTTTCCCAACATCATTTATGGAATGATTCTGGACATTGTGATATTTGTCACTTGGGCCTTGAAGCTTTGATACCTTGTGGACTACAGTCCAACTGAATTGATCTTGTGGACAAAACGTGAACCAAGGGCCGGACCTTGTGATCCCAGGGATTGGGCAGAAGGTCGAGGATGGACCTACCCATGTGGTTTATGTACAAGTCCCTCTTGCTCATGATGATGCTGGTGTTCAGCAACACCTCGATGTCCAGTGGGGCAAACAGAGACACCTCCACTAAGGGCAGAGAGCAGATGTGGCGCCTGGTGTGACCACCAATTGTCTCCACCCACAGTTGACATTCTTTCTTCGTTTCGCCGTCCCTGTGGTAACAAGCAACGTGTCAGAGAGCAGCTGAGAAACGAGGGCAAGGGCAAGTATATGATGGGCCGAATTATCTCTTTCTGTGCTGCTAATTCATAGAGAGACACCAGGTGGATATAAAAATGCTTTAACATCCACCCACTCAGTTCTGTCAGTCTGGAGGATTCAAGTTGACCCCAATTCTTTGGTTTAGCATTGCTCAGTCTAAGAATAAAGGGTAGGCCATTTAGGACTAAGGTGTGGAAAACCTTTTTCACCCAGAGAGTTGTGAATCTGTGGAATTCACTGCCACAGAAGGCAGTGGAGGCCATTTCACTGCATGTATTCAAGAGAGAGTTAGCTACGTAAGCAGAAATAGGGTGCTGATTTTGGGTGATCAGCCATGATCATATTGAATGGCGGTGCTGGCTTGAAGGGCCGAATGGCCTACTCCTGCACCCATTTTCTATGTTTCTATGTCACGAGAGGTTCCAGAGCAGCTTTTATACTTTCACCAGATATGGAGATTGCTGCCAATGCCAGCCTTTATTGACCACCCCGAGCCGTCCCCAAACTGGGCAATCCTACAGGTGAGTCTGGGAGTACCTGTAGGTTAAGCCATCGGCTGCCCTTCCCTGGTGTGAGAGGGAGCCGGTCACTCAGAGTCACGCTGGTATCGCCCCGTGGCAGGGGCTTGTGTCAGACTGGGGCAGAGGTTCAGACTGCAATAGACAATAGGTGCAGGAGTAGGCCATTTGGCCCTTCGAACCAGCACCAATCAGTACCCTGTTCCTGCCTTCTCCCCATATCCCCTGACTCCGCTATTTTTAAGAGCCCTATCTAACTCGCTCTTGAAAGCATCCAGAGAACCGGCCTCCACCGGCCTCTGAGGCAGAGAATTCCACAGACTCACCACTCTCTGTGAGAAAAAGTGTTTCCTCATCTTCGTTCTAAATGGCTTACTCCTTATTCTTAAACTGTGGCCCCTGGTTCTGGACCACCAACATCGGGAACATGTTTCCTGTGTCTAGCATGTCCAAGCCCTTAACAATCTTATATGTTTCAATGAGATCCCCTCTCATCCTTCTAAACTCCAGAGTGTACAAGCCCAGCTACTCCATTCTCTCAGCACATGACAGTCCCACCATCCCGGGAATTAACCTTGTGAACCTACACTGCACTCCCTCAATAGCAAGAATGTCCTTCCTCAAATTAGGGACTACCTACTGGTACTGGTAGAAGAAGTGGTACTGCATGCCGTCGTTCCAGTCCTGCTCGTCCCACACGCACGTGAAGTCCTCCAGCGTCTGCGTGAAGCATTTCAACTTGTCCGCTGCTGCAGTCGTTACCTGTAGGACTGGTGAGAGACGTTAGGTTACGCTTAGTTTACAGATACAGCGCGGGTGGGAGGTGGGATGTGGGGGAGGGGAGAAAAGTGGGAGGGGAGGGGTGGGAGGTGGGGGATTGGGGTGGTGGGATTATCTGGGTGTCAGGGAACAGCTCGCATTGTTTTCAATGACAAGCAGACCTTGGGATATACAGAACACTCCAGCACAAGAACAGGCCCTTCGGCCCACAATGTCCGTGCCAAACATGATGCCAAGATATAGTAATCTCCTCTGCCTCCCTTCCATTTTCCTGCATATCCATCTGCCTGTCTAAAAGCCTCTTAAACGCCACCACCCCACCACTTGTGTAAACACAATCTTGCCCCACATATCTCCTTCAAACTTTGACCTGAAAGCGATGCCCACTAATAAATGACAGTTCCACCCTGGGGAAAAGTATCTGGCCACCTACATAAGGGTTCCGTTCCTAAAAGAATTCTCCATCAGTCAGAGATTCCTTGTTTGTATCATCACATGTATCAATAATTCAATTGTCTGAGGAAGGGTCTCGACTTGAAACATCACCATTCCTTCTCTCCAGAGATGCTGCTTGGCCCGCTGAGTTACCCCAGCATTTTGTGTCTATCTTCGGAATACAGTACATACTGTATCCACTTATAGGACCGCAACAGAAAGCCCCTTTTACCCACTTTCTCACTAATCATAATCCGTGTGCAGATAAGGCCAATTAGTGCATCTGACCTTGGAGTTGTTATTGCGTTCTTATGGCTGAACCTTCTCGTGAGGCTGCTGGTGGGTTGCCAGCGGTGATAGGCTGTTTGCAAAAACCAACATGGGCATGAAGGCACCACACACTTGTCAATAAACACCGTTAATATCTTATTATTATCTCACCATCTTGAGAACTGCTTTAAAAATTTGCAGAGTCAAGTTTGTTGTTGTTTACTGATATAGTGTGTAACTGAAGAGTTACTCTGGTACATATCTAGCACGAGGCAACGTGGGCCAAATGGCCCAACCCCACTGGAATCATGCTCTGAATCCCCACTATACAAGGATCTGTATCTCCTGTGTACCTGGACCCGTTTCCTCATCCACACACTGGATAACGCAGATTCGGGGAACATTCGGTGCAGTCCCCGGGGAGAATGTACCGACCACGACTCTCTGTGCCTCTCTGAATGGAAGGTGGAGAGCAGATCATCCAGAGACGCAAACATAAAATCAATTAATTACAACACTGGCCACACTTGTCAGCGAGCCCTTATCCAGAGGCTCCCATGCCCATTCCCAGGCATCAACGGAGACACATGTGTGGTTAGATAAGGCCCACTGCTAACATCACTGCTGGTAATTGTGACAAACAAGCTCTGCTCACAGTTTGTTCTGCTTACAGTTAATTGCGTTATCTTGCTGCAGCAGAGAGAAAACATTCTGCAAACCAAGCGTTTGTGTTTTTGCAAATTGTTGCATTTGTTTTCTGGTTCAAGTCCAGCTGAAGATGTTGCAATCCTGGTCTCCAAAACTACATGCAAAATTATTAATAAATGTACTGCTGAAATGTGACAAAACCATTGTTGTTGTTGGATGGCTCAGGGACTATGTAAATGCAATGTGGAGTTACCATATAGGTGTAACTGAATAAAATAGGGAGCATTTAAAAGCAAACCTTATTGAAAAGAAATAAAACAACAGCCTCTAACAAAGGAACTTCACTCATCTGGTACATTAGCAATTTTACTCCCTGGAACATTGGACTGACACTTCAGTGCTGGAAGGGTATGGAGCCATAGAGAGATACAGTGTGGAAACAGGCCCTTCGGCCCAACCCGAACAACATGCCCCAGCTACACTAGTCCCACCTGCCCGTGTTTGGTCCATAGCCCTCCAAACCTGTCCTATCCATGTACCTATCTAACTGTTTCTTAAACATTGGGGTAATCCCAGCCTCAGCTACCTCCTCTGGTAGCTTGTTCCATACACCCACCACCCTTTGTGTGGAAAAGTTACCCCTCAGGTTCCTTTTAAATCTTTTCCCCCTCACTTCAAATGTTAGCTTTTTTATTGAAATAAAGTCTAGTATCTCCACACCCATATTCCCGTTGTGCTATTTATTGTCAGAGGTCTGGTTTGGGACCAGACAAACAAAAAGTCGTCCCCTACAGGTGGGCCTCAGGTGGTCCACAATTCATGAAGTAATTCTGACCGGGGCCATTTCCAGGTTAGGACAACCAGAGGCAGCAGCAAGCAAACTGCAGAGTGACCGTATAAAACCATCCTTGTTATTTGTCGATTGAGGAATGGACATTGGCCACGGGATCTTTAATATCCATGCTAGGGAACAGGAGAGACCTTGGTGTAACGTCCCATTGAGAGAAGAGCGGACACACCTGTCCTCCTGCAGATTGTCCAGGTCCCTGCACTCACAAACCTACAGCACTGGAGGTCCTGGGCAAACAGGCAGCTTCTGTGAAGGGAATGGACAGGCGATGTTTTAGGTCGGGACCCTGCAGACAGCCCGAAGGTTCCGGCCTTGGGTACTGTCGGTGTGGAGTTTGCACGTTCTCCCTGTGGCCATGTGGGTTAACCCCAGGTGACCTGCAGGCAGGTGGATTAATCGGGCACCAAAAATTATGTTGAGGGGTAAACTCCTGAGGGAGTTGTTGGGAATATAAATAAACCAGATACATGTAGGATCTGGGTGAATGGATGGTTGATGGTCAGCAGGGACTCGATGGGCTGAAGGGCCTGTTTCCATGCTGTACCTTCTCTGACTACACTACCCCAGCTCCTGCAGTCTGGGGCTGGATCCCCTGTCCCAGGGTGCGGTGGGAAGCTGCAACCTTCTCTCGGTCCATAGCTCCAGACCGACTTGGTGAACAGGCATGAGATAGAATGTGTAGGAAGGAACTGCAGATGCTGGTTTACACTGAAGACATACCCAAAACGTCACCCATTCCTTCTCTCCAGAGATGCTGCCTGTCCTGCTGAGTTACTCCGGCATTTTGCATCTACCTTCGGCATGAGGTAGAACATGGAACACGAAACATGGGACACGGAACACGGAACATGGAACATGAAACATGGAACATGGGACACAGAACATGGAACATGGAACATGGAACACAGAACAGTGCAGCACAAGAACAGGTCCTGCGGCCACAATATCTATGTCGAACATGAAGCGTAGACCATCACTTATCTGCCAGCACATGATCCATATCCCTCGATATCTACGTGCGTATCCAAACACCACTATTGTATCAGCCTCCACCACCACCACCACCCCTGGCAACGTGTTCCAGCCCCTCGTGTAAGACGCTGGAACATCCGTGCATATTGCCAACTCACCAACACCATTGAACTGCTGCGGGAAGAAGCTGAGAGAATAAAGATATCGAAGTGCTAGCAGGGGGAGAGGAGCTGAATGGCCTCGTTGGCTTCAGTGTGTCACAACAAAGCAATATTTCTCCAGCAACAGAAACACAAACTAACAGCACAGTCCTCCCACCGAAAGTATTGCTCACTAATTCAAAACATTCTGCAAAGCAATTAAAGAGAAGGGCACCACTTCAGGCCACACTCTCCCACTTGATGTAAAACACGAGAGAAATCAGCCACTGTGCAAAAGCTAGACCCCCTTGTTACAAGTTCAATGCTTACCACGGGCAATATCACCCATATAAACAGGGTATGTTTCACACTAAAACAGCATGGACTCTCTTTAAAATAAAGCACCCTGCCTTCTTCTGTCTGTGCAACATCTCCAACAATGAACAGCAATGCTGTTTGTATTTTCACCTGCAACAATTCAAGTCATGGCCAGCAAACATCAAGGCCCCTTGAGAAGGGTTTTTATCATGAGGCTTACATGGGCTAAGGATCTACAATAACAAACTCACTCTTGACATCCAGGTTGGAAGGTGTTTCCCCCAGAATGGCTGCCACACTCCACATCAGAGGGTAGAGCCCCAGCCTCCACACACAGCTCGCCCCCATGGTCCGAGAGTTCTCGCTGCCGACTACTCTGCTGGTTTAGGAAGGCGCTCTGAGCCCAGTAACCACAGACTGCTTTCCAATCTCTCAGATCTGGAGGGAAGGAGGTTGGGTCACGGGAGGGGTCAGGGCAATGGAAGGTGGAGCTAAAGCCAAGGACTCTTCCAAACCACATCCAAGGTTGCTGAGAAAGTATTCAAATGCCAGCTTAATCTGACCGCTTCTAGCCTGGGTTGGGGTCAGTCATTTTGAAACAGGCTTCCACTAGAGAGGGGAATGTGTTTACCCCATCAATATCAGAAGCACTCAGCAGTGAATAGAGGGCCTTGGGATTGCAATACCATTTCCTAGTGTTAGATTCATAGAGTCACAGTGTGGAAACAGGCCCTTCAGCCCAACTTGCCCGCATTGACCAACTTGTCCCATCTACACTAGTCCCACCTGCTTGCACTTGGCCCATTTCCCTCTAACCCCACCCTATACACCGACCTATCTAAATGTTTCTTAAACATAGCACTCACATCTCACTCACTCGCGGCTGGTGCACTCACAGCTCACTCCCCCCCCTACCCTCCTACCCTTCTTCCCTTCCCCGCTTCACTCTTCTCCCCCTTACCCGCTCCCACCCCTTCCTCTCGCATCCCCTTCTCCCCCTCTCCCTCCCTTCTCCCATTCTCCAACCCCCCCCCCCCTAACTTTCCCCGATGCCCCCTATTTGTGGACGCAGCCTGCGGCAGCTAGATCCCACTAATGGTGCTGCACAAAGGCCACATTGTCTGTGGGATAAATGTAGATGTTGGGGACAATTTATACTTATACCAAGCCTATCAACCAACAGTTAGGGTTAGGGTTAGGGTTATCGTTGGGCTAGGGTTAGCGTTGGGCTAGGGTTATGGCTAGGGTTAGGGTTAGGGTTGGGCTAGGGTTATGGCTTGTATAACTTGTCCCTAACGTGTGTAGAATAATGGGCGGTGGATTGTTGGTCACATATTTTACAGCCTATCTGCGGTCCCTAACCCTGATCCTAACCCTAACCCTGATCCTAACTCTAACACCGATCCTAACCCTAACCGGGCGTCACCCGCAGGACAGCGTGCGTCAGCGTGTACGTCGTACAACTTGATGGTTTTACGCGCGTCAGTCACTGACGCTGGCAGTCGCCACAAAGTGGGACAGGCCGTGTACTTACTTACTGAAGCACCACGGTACTCAAGAAATAATACAACAAATGAACAAAAAAAGAACTTTGACAACTAAAAAAACTCTATACAGTGCAAAAGCTAAACGAAGCCCAAAGTCCGAGTGCAAGCTAGTTTGTAGTTTTAAAGAAGGAACTGCAGATGCTGGAGAATCGAGGGTTACACAAAAAACTGGAGAAACTCAGCGGGTGCAGCAGCATCTAAGGAACGAAGGAGATAGGCAACGTTTCAGGTCGAGACCCTTCTTCAGACTGCTGCTGCACCCGCTGAGTTTCTCCAGCTTTTTGTGTAACCCTAGTTTGTAGTTTGTAGTTTAGTTGGAGTCTGTAGCGTTCTTTTGCCAGATGGTGGTTGAGATAAGCCTTTCCTGAACATGCAGGTCACAGTTTGCACCGTGTTACTAACTCCCCACAGCACTTATGTTTTATTTTTAATTGTCTACTGTATATGGTGTTGTTACTTGTGAGCAAAGCACCCAGGCAGATTCCTCGTATGTATACATACTTGGCTCATATAATTTATTCAAACTTATTCAATGTTGAGTGCCACAGTAACCGTGAATCGATGTATAATCTGCTCAGTAAACACCCCGTGTAAACCCACTCCTGATGAAGCGATGCTGGTTTACACCAGGGTGTTGACTTGTTGACTCGGGGTCTGGGTGGTCACGAGGTTGTGCGGCTGCGAGATGGCTGGGTGGAGATGGAGTTGGAGTTGAGCAGAGGTGTGTGAGAGAGAAAGGGCCTCTCAGCTCTCGTGGGTCTTGTGGTTTTGTCTGGTTGGTAAGATAAACAAAACAACACAAGGGCGTGGCAGTGAAGTACTGAGTCAGAGGCCCTCTCAGTCCCACATAGAACATTGGACAGATTGGTTTAGAGATACAGCACAGAAACAGGCCCTTCGGCCCACCGAGTCCGCGCCGACCAGCAATCCTTGTACACTAGCACTATCCTACACAGCAAGGACAATTTATAAGTATACCAAAGCCAATTAACCTGCAAACCTCGTTGCACGTCTTTGGAGTGTGGAAGGAAACAGAGGCACCCAGTCACAGAGAGAACGTGCAAACTCCACACAGGCAGCAGGAAGAAGTAATTAATTAATATGCCAAACATAATGCCAAAACATAATTACAAAAGACTTTGTAAAAGTCGCTGAAATGCCACTGGTATTGGCCTCCACCACCGTGCATTGGTGACCTCCCCTCACAGCACATTTTTGGGATGCGTCCATCTCCCATCCTGTATCATGATTATAAATTAACTGATATTTTGATTCATACACTTTTATGTTGTTGCAATTAGAGGTTTATTTTTATGTTGTTGCAATTAGAAAATAATTTAAATGTTGCCTGTACATATGACAATTAAATAATTAAAACTGTACAGTATAAGCACTGGCCATTCAGCCCACAATGTTTGTGCGGAACATAATGCTAAGAACAACTGCACAAATTCCATATCCTTAAGTCCTTCCAAATGCAACTTCTTCATCCCCCCCCCCCCCCCCCCCACCCAACCACCGCCTCTCTGCAGTAGATTCCAGGCACTCACCACTCTCTACGTGAAAAAACTTGCCTCACACATCTCCTCTGCTCAATCCGATACAACTGGATCTCCCATTTCCTCATCAGCAGACCACAATCCGCACAAACGGGCAACATCTCCTCGTCTATAACCAACACAGGACCAGCTCAAGTCTGTGTGCTCAGTCCCCTGCTCTATGACCAGGACTGCACAGCCAGACCATTCCAATGCCGTCTTTAAATTTCACCGACGATGCCATCGTTGTTGGACAAATAATGGGTAATGACGAGTCAGCACAGGATAGAGATTGATAATCTGAGGGAATGCTGCCAGTGCAGACGTTTTGTTCTCAATGTCCGCAGGACCACAGAGCTATTTGTTGACCTCAAGAGAAAGCTGTAGATCCACAAACTTGACTTCATTGATGGGACAGTGGTGGAGAAAGTTATGTTCCAAGATCCTGCTTCAAGTTCCTGGGCGTTCATATCTCTGAGGATCTGTCCTGGTTCCGATGCAGTCCCATTTTGTTCCCCACATCACTCCTCGACCGACCACCGGCACCCACCGCGGTCCCGTCCTAGGCTGCCCACAGCCGGGTCCTCTCTTGGGCCTCTCCCATTCATTTACCGTTCTTGATGTAGGTGTGTCGCCCAAGCTTCACTGCTGTACAGTAACGTGTTCAACACTCACGTGTTGTAGACAGTTACCTTGGTCTTCATTGTGAGTTTCCTGTTCTTCCATGTCCACTTCCTTAGTCGCCTGAAGGTGGGTGCTGTAGAGGAATGTGGTTTACTGTACGTTAATTAGTTTCCTCATCCAGACAGTGGCTGTCAGTCACCGTAGATCCTAGGTTGGTGAATTTAAGACATTTTCCAGCGGAGTGGTGTTTATGGTGATTTCAGAGGGGAGTGGAATGCCCTGACCCATGACAACAGTCATCTTAACGCTGATTGCCGGTCGGTCTTTGGTGCGAGCATGAGACAGTCTGTCCATCAGCCCTTGAAGTCCTTCTTCTTTTGGAGAACTGAGTGCAGCATCATCAGCGGGCTGGAGTTCTCACCTTCGTCTTGGCTTTCAATATTGCCACATTGAAGAGCATCCCATCACTTCTGGTTTGAAGATACACGTCTTCCGTGTCTGTTGGGAAAACAAAGCACAGAAGGGCAGATCGGAAGATGCCGAACACCATGGGAGTTGGGACACAGCCTTGCTTCACTCCACTTCTCATGGGGAAACTGTCCGATGTAACTTCATCAAATTCCACTGTAGATGCATGTTCTCATGGAAGGACCAAGTGAGGGTTAGAATACGTGGCGGACATCTAATCTTCTCCAGTAGCTGGTGGAGGCCGTGTCTGTGACTGAATGAAAAGCATTGGTAACATCCACAAAAGCGATGAACAATGGGATTTGCTGTTCTTGACATTTTTCTTGACCGTCTCCGTGCCATCGGTCGGGTCGGCTCCAGCACGGCCGTGCGGTGCTCACCGGGAGGTTCCCTCAGCAACACAGAGGTGTGGTGTGGGTCAGGTGTGATGAGGCTTTTGCGTTCCACACCTTGTCCGTGGCCGTCTCTCCACATCTTGTCCTCTGGTCAATCTCAGGAACTTTCCCTCGAAGACTTGCAGGAAAATGCCACTGGGGCAGATGATGAGTCAGAGCCAGTCGAGTTTGACAAATTTCTTTAAAGCTGTGGATTCTCACGTGCAACAGATCGCTGCCAGTTGTACTGGGAAATGTTGACGATGAAATCCCAAATGGAGACGCGAGTGCAGGCGGGGAAGAGGTTGTAGCTCTTTCTAGTAGTGGCTCTTAAAAGGGCCTTTGTTGGACGGAGTGGGAAATTAAGTGTGGTCCCCACCGATGTGGCTTCATGTCCGATGGTTTTACACGAACGGCATTTGGGGTCCTGACATCCATTTTCAGGCTTTTGTTGCGTGCTATCCAATCCCTCTTGGGGTTGTACAGGGAATCAAAGGCGTTTAAGAAATTTGTCAAACTCATCCAGCTCGGACTCATCATCTGGTCCAGTGGCATTTTCCTGTCTTCAGTGGGTAAGCTCCTCGCAAACAGCTGGTGACCACATCAGTCGGCAGATGTTTCATGCTTTCCACTTCACACCGTCTGGAGGAGATCTGGGGCGACAAGAAGTCCCACCAAGTTGTTCCTCAACAACTTCTCCAGCTCCAGATGTGGAAGGTCGCGTAGAACATGGAGTAAGATTGGGAATTTCGGATCTTCAATATTCTGCCATTCAAGTCGATGGTGACCATCAATCGTGGCCATTTCTTGTCATCATAATCCAACCAGGTAAATGGTCCCGATCCAAACATTGTCTGTCCATTCTCTCCACAGATGCTGTCTTATCCGCTGAGTTTCTCCCGCAATTTTCTGCTCCAACTTCGATGACAGCCGAGCTCTAAAAACACATCTCTATCATGGTCTTCCACTGAGGGCAGTTTACAGAGGATCAGCTCCACATTCCCAGTGACACCAGGTCTTCCTCAGCAACACAGCTGGGTCAGGTGTGATAGGGAACGTGGCAGATGGTCGATGACCTCAGGAGGGGAAAGCCGATGGTCCACAAACTTGTCTTCATTCATGGGACAGCGGTGGAGAACGTTATGTTGCAAGTTCCTAGATGTCCATGTCTCTGAAGATCTGTCCTGGGTCCAGCACATCAATGCAATCACACACAAAACTTATGACCACCTCTAAGCATTCGTAACATCCACAAAGGCGATGAACAATGGGGTTTGCTGCTCTTGACATTTTCCTTGTATTGGACGCAGGGAGAAGATCATGTCCATTGTGGATCTACCTCCATGGAAACCGCATTGTGCCTCAGGTCAGTGCGTCTGTGCAGTCTTTGCAGGATCACTCTGGCAAAGGCCTTTCCTGTAACACTCAGAAGTGAGATGTCCCTGTAGTTGGTGCACTCCCTTGTTCTTGTACAGTGTGACGATGTTGGTGTTACGCGTGTGTTACGCAGAAACTGTTCAGTCCGTCACAGGTGATGATCTCTTCAACATCAAAGGGATCTACAGGAGACGCCACCTGCACAAGGCGGCTAATATCAAAGACCCACAACACCCTACCAGTGTGAAAAGTCAACAGAAGCAGGGAAACTGAACTCCATGTTTAATAGCAGCTCCTTCTCAGCAATTACAAGCCTCCCGAACACAGCACAACATGAACCACAATGATGAGATATTATGGATTGCATCTTTTGCTGCCTGAGAGATATTTTTTACACTAGCATTCAATTATCAATTTCCTGGATTTATAATTTATTAGTTACCTGTGTGTCGTTGCATTACGCTCCCATTATTTTGTTCAGAAGCTCAAAAAACGTGACCTCCAGGTTCAGGAACAGCTTCTTCCCAGCAACCATCAGGCTCTTGAACACTGCCCGACACAAACCACATTCATGAACTGTGAAGAACTATGGACTGAGTCTTTGGTTGCATTACAGACATGTTTACAATTGTATCTTGGGTGTAAATTTACTGAAATGTAAATTCATGCATTTTTGTGTTGTTTAATTACAGGCTTGTTAATCTACAGCAAGAAATACACCCAGCCCTTCCCCACACACAGCCCTCCCCCACACACAGCCCACCCCACACACAGCCCTCCCCCACACACAGCCCTCCCCCACACACAGCCCTCCCCCACACACAGCCCTCCCCCACACACAGCCCTCCCCCACACACAGCCCTCCCCCACACACAGCCCTCCCCCACACACAGCCCTCCCCCACACCCGGCCAACTCATACCACCCTACCACCCACACACCCCTACCCCACAACCCTCTACCTCACCCACACACCCCCTCCCCCCCGCCCGCATCAACTCTCCCCCCACACACAAACCCCGCCAACAACCCCCCACATACCTCTCCCTCACACACACCCACACACCCCCATCTCCGGCTCCACAACGCTCACTGTCCCCTCCCTCCGTACCCTCCCCACACACCTCCCCTCCCCCCACACAGCCCTTCCCCCGCCCACTCAAACCCCCCCCCCCCCCCCCCCACACAACAACACAACAAACCTGCACTTACAAACTGAGACTTGAATAAAGGCACCAAACCTGGCCGCTCTGTCTACTATCCCAATCTACTACTGTAATCTGTTATACACTTGTACCGCATCCAAGATGCTTATTTAAGATTTGTCATAGTGATTATGTATGGTGATACATGTATTAAGCTGTGTACAGAAATGAATTTCACTTTAGCTCGGTCAATAAGACAAATAAAGAACCGTTGGACATTTATACGCACAGTTCTTACCTTGGTCTTGGCTTTCAGCGTTGCTGGAATGAAGAGGTTCCTGTCGCTTCTAGTGTGAAGATACGCTCCTTCTGTGTCAGTCGTGAAGACAAAGGACAGAGGGCAGATAGGAAGATGCCGAACAGCATGGGAGCTGGGACACAACCTTGCTTCAATACACAATAGGTGCAGGAGTAGACCATTCGTCCCTTCCAGCCAACACCGTCATTCAATGTGATCATGGCTGATCATCCACAATCAGTACCCTATCCCCTTGACTCTGCTATCTTTAAGAGCCCTATCTAGCTCTCTCTTGAAAATATCCAGAGAACCGGCCTCCACCGCTCTCTGAGGTAGAGAATTCCAAAGACACACAACTCTCTGTGTGAAAAAGTATTTCCTCGTCTCTGTTCTAAATGGCTTACCCCTCATTCTTAAACTTGTTCTGGACTCTCCCAACATAGGGAACATGTTTCCTGCCTCTAATGTATCCAAACCCTCAATAATCCTATATGTTTCAGTAAGATCTCTCTCATCTTTCTAAATTCCAGAGTTTACAAGCCCAGTCGCTCCATTCTCTCAGCATATGACAGTCCCGCTATCCCGGGAATTAACCTTGTGAACCTACGCCGTACTCCCTCAATAGACAGATCGTCATTCCTCAAATTTGGAGAGCCAAACTGCACACAATACTCCAGGTGTGGCCTCACTAGGGCTCTGTACAACTGCAGAAGGACCTCTTTGCTCCTTTACACAACTCCTCTTGTTATGAAGGCCAACATGCCATTCACTTTCTTCACTGCCTGCTGTACCTGCATGCTTACTTTCATTGGCTGATGAACAAGGACCCCCAGATCCCGTTGTACTTCCCCTTTTCCCAACTTAACGGCATTTAGATAATAATGTGCCTTCCTGTTTTTGCTACCAAAACCTCACATTTATCTACATTAAACTGCATCTGCCATGCATCTGCCCACTCGCCCAACCTGTCCAAGTCACCCTGCATTCTCATAGCATCCTCCTCACAGTTCACACTCCCACCCAGCTTTGTGGCATCTGCAAATTTGCTAATGATACTTGTCATCCCTTCACCTAAATCATTGATATATATTGTAAATAATACGGTCCCAACACCAAGCCTTACGGTACCCCACTAGTCACTGCCTGCCATTCTGAAAGGGACCCGTTAATCCCTACTCTTTGTTTCCTGTCTGCCAACCAATTTTCCATCCATGTCAGCACTCTACCCCCAATAACATGTGCCCCAATTTTTCACCCTGTCACACGCTGACGTGTGCTGTCCTGCAGATGACGCCCGGTTTGGGTTAGGGTTGAGGTTAAGGACCATAGATGGGTTGTGAAATATTCTTCCTTCAATGCATAGATTTTAAACATTAATATATTGAAATTAACAAATTAAAATCAATTGTGCAAATGAAAACATGTCTGAGTCGTTCAGTTTTATTTATAGATGTATTGGTCCGCTTCTAGATCCAATCACCGTCTCTAACTTTTCACAGGGAAAGCCCGCTGCCTCTGGGGGTTTGGAGAGACCATTGGAAGAGAGATCTGCCGTCTGGGACAACTGGTGGCCAACAGTTTAGTTCCCATGAGGAGCGGGCAGAACATTGGGGGTTCGAGTTTGGGGCCCCTGTGTCACATTCAGATATACAGTGCCCTTTGGCTCACATGTCTGCATCGACCAACGATTCCCTGCACACTATCCCACACACACTAGGGATCATTTATACTTATACCAAGCCTATCAACCAAGGATTAGGGTTAGTACTAGGGTTAGTGTTAGTGCTAGGATTTGTATAAATTGTCCCTAGCGTGTGGGATAGTGTGCGGGTATTCGCTGGTCACAGGCCGGGTCCAAAAATGGGGGGAAATCGGGGAAAGTGGGGGTGGGGGGGGTTGAAGAATGGGAGAAGGGAGGGAGAGGGGTAGAACGGGATGTGAGGGGAGGGGGTGGGAGTGGAGGAGGGGGAGAAGAGTGGAGCGGGGTGAAGGGAGGAAGGGGGGGAAGGGAAGATGTGGAGAGGGGAGGGGAGAAGGGTAGGAGGTAGTGGAGAAGGAGGGATGGGCTGGGGGGGGGGGGGGAGGGGGGGGGAACATGGGAGAGGGGAGTTCAGTCTACACTGACTGAATCCATCTCTGTGAAAAGTTAGAGACGGTGATTGGATCTGGAAGTAGATCAATACATCGATAAATGAAACTGAACGACTCAGACATCTTTTCATTTGCACAATTGTTTTTATTGTATTAATTTTAATATATTAATGTTTAAAAGCCATGCATTGAAGGAAGAATATTTTACAGCCCATCTGTGGTCCCTAACCCTAACCGGGCGTCACCCGCAGGACAGCGTACGCCAGCGTGTACGTCGTACAACTTGACAGTTTTACGGGCGTCAGTCACTGACGATCGCAGTCGCCAAAAAAATCGCAAAGTGGGACAGGCCCTGTTACTGCTATCCAAATGTGCCGCTATTTCATCTTTTATAATTGACTCCAGCATCTTCCCCACCACCGATGTCAGGATAACTGGTCTATAATTCAGTTTTCTCTCTCCCGTTTTTCTCAAAACGTGGGATAACATTAGCTACCCTCCAATCCACAGGAACTGATCCTGAATCAATAGAACATTGGAAAATTATCACCAATGCGTCGACAATTTCTCGAGCCACTTCCTTAAGTACCCTGGGATGCAGACCATCAGGCCCTGGGGATTTATCAGTCTTCAGTCCCATCAGTCTACACAACACCATTTCATGCCTAATGTGGATTTCTGTCAGTTCCTTCATCACCCCAGATCCTCTGGCCACTACTATATCAGGAAGAATGTTTGTGTCCTCCTTAGTGAAGGCGGATCCAAAGTACCTGTTCAACTCATCTGCCTGCCATTACCTGGTTCCCCATAATAAATTCACCCGTTTCAGTTTTCAAGGGTCCAACTTCGGTCTTAACTAATTTTCCCTCTTCACATGCCTGAAGAAGCTTTTACTATCCTCCTTTATATTCTTGGCTAGCTTACCTTCATACCTCATCTTTTCTCCCTGTATTGCCTTTTTAGTTATCTTCTGTTGCTCTTTAAACGTTACCCAATCCTCTGGCTTCCTGCTCATCTTTGCTAAGTTGTACTTCTCTTTTATTTTTATACCGTCCCTGACTTCCCTTGTCAGCCACGGTCGCCCCTTAATCCCTTTGGAATATTTCTTCCTCTTTGGAATGAACTGCTCCTGCACCTTCTGTATCATTCCCAGAAATACCTGCCATTGTTGTTCCACTGTCGTTCCTGCCAGGGTATATTTCCAGTCAACTTTGGCCAGCTCCTCCCTCATGGCTACATAGTCCCCTTTGTTCAACTGTAATACTGACACCTCCGATTTACCCTCTCCCTCTCCAATTGTAGATTAAACTTGATCATGTGATGGTCACTACCTCCTAATGGCTCCTTTACCTTAAGTTCCCTTGTCAAATCCGGTTCATTACACAACACTAAATCCAGGATTGCCTTCTCCCTGGTAGGCTCCAGTACAAGCTGCTCTAAGAATCCATCACGGAGGCACTCCACAAACTCCCAACTTGAACACTGCCCGACACAAACCACATCTATGAACAGTGAAGAACTATGGACTAAGTATTGTGTATAAATTTACTGAAATGTAAATTCATGCATTTTGTAATTACAGGCTTGTTAATCTACAGCAAGAAATACACCCCTCCCCCCACACACACACACCTCTCCATTACACACACCGCTCCCCCCTCCCACATCCTCCCTCCTCCCCGCACTCCTTCCCTCACACCTCCCACCCACTTCTCTCACCCACACACCCTCTCCCACCACAACTCGCCCACCCACCTAACCCTCCCAGCACTCCCACACCCCTCCCCCCCACAAACACAGCCCTCCTCTCCTAAACCCCCACCACACACTCCCCCCCCCTACAGCCCCTATCTCCCACAACCCACCCCCACCCACACATCCCTGCCCCGCCCACACACACCCCCACTACCCCCCTACTTCGGCTCAACAATTCCCGCTGCTCCCCCCCACCCACACCCCATCCCACCATAACCTCCAGCCCCCACTGCCCCCCCCCCCCCCCCCCCCACCCCCACCACCCACCACCCACACACACCCCGCCAACACAACAACACAAGAACCCTGCACTTGCAAACTGGGACTTGAATAAAGGCACCAAACCTGGCCTCTCTGTCTACTATCCCAATCTACTACTGTAATCTGTTATACACTTGTACCGTATCCGAGATGCTTATTTAAGATTTGTCATAGTGATTATGTATGGTGATACATGTATTAAACTGTGTACAGAAATGAATTTCACTTTAGCTCGGTCAATAAGACAAATAAAGAACCGTTGGACATTTATACGCACAGTTCTTACCTTGGTCTTGGCTTTCAGCGTTGCTGGAATGAAGAGGTTCCTGTCGCTTCTAGTGCGAAGATACGCTCCTTCTGTGTCAGTCGTGAAGACAAAGGACAGAGGGCAGATAGGAAGATGCCGAACAGCATGGGAGCTGGGACACAACCTTGCTTCAATAGACAATAGGTGCAGGAGTAGGCCATTCGGTCCTTCCAGCCAGCACCGTCATTCAATGTGATCATAGCTGATCATCCACAATCAGTACCCTATCCCCTTGACTCCGCTATCTTTAAGAGCCCCATCTAGCTCTCTCTTGAAAATATCCAGAGAACCGGCGTCCACTGCCCTCTGAGGTAGAGAATTCCACAGACTCACAATTCTCTGTGTGAAAAGGTGTTTCCTCGTCTCTGTTCTAAATGGCTTACCCCTCATTCTTAAACTTGTTCTGGACTCTCCCAACATAGGGAACATGTTTCCTGCCTCTAATGTATCCAAACCCTTAATAATCCTATATGTTTCAGTAAGATCCCTCTCATCTTTCTAAATTCCAGAGTTTACAAGCCCAGTCGCTCCATTCTCTCAGCATATGACAGTCCCGCTATCCCGGGAATTAACCTTGTGAACCTACGCCGCACTCCCTCAATAGCAAATATGTCTTTCCTCAAATTTGGAGAGCAAAAATGCACACAATATTCCAGGTGTGGTCTCACTAGGGCCCTGTACAACTGCAGAAGGACCTCTTTGCTCCTTTACACAACTCCTCTTGTTATGAAGGCCAACAAGCCATTCGCTTTCTTCACTGCCTGCTGTACCTGCATGCTTACTTTCATTGGCTGATGAACAAGGACCCCCAGATCCCGTTGTACTTCCCCTTTTCCCAACTTAACGGCATTTAGATAATAATCTGCCTTCCTGTTTTTGCTACCAAAACCTCACATTTATCTACATTAAACTGCATCTGCCATGCATCTGCCCACTCGCCCAACCTGTCCAAGTCACCCTGCATTCTCATAGCATCCTCCTCACAGTTCACACTCCCACCCAGCTTTGTGGCATCTGCAAATTTGCTAATGATACTTGTCATCCCTTCACCTAAATCATTGATATATATTGTAAATAATACGGTCCCAACACCAAGCCTTACGGTACCCCACTAGTCACTGCCTGCCATTCTGAAAGGGACCCGTTAATCCCTACTCTTTGTTTCCTGTCTGCCAACCAATTTTCCATCCATGTCAGCACTCTAACCCCAATACCATGTGCCCCAATTTTTCACCCTGTCACCCTGCAGATGACGCCCGGTTTGGGTTAGGGTTGAGGTTAAGCACCATAGATGGGTTGTGAAATATTCTTCCTTCAATGCATAGATTTTAAACATTAATATATTGAAATTAACAAATTAAAATCAATTGTGCAAATTAAAATATGTCTGAGTCGTTCAGTTTTATTTACAGATGTATTGGTCCGCTTCTAGACCCAATCACCATCTCTAACTTTTCACAGGGAAAGTCCGCTGCCTCTGGGGGTTTGGAGAGACCATTGGAAGAGAGATCTGCCGTCTGGGACAACTGGTGGCCAACAGTTTAGTTCCCATGAGGAGCGGGCAGAACATTGGGGGTTCGAGTTTGGGGCCCCTGTGTCACATTCAGATATACAGTGCCCTTCGGCTCACCATGTCTGCATCGACCAGCAATTCCCTGCACACTATCCCACACACACTAGGGATCATTTATACTTATACCAAGCCTATCAACCAAGGATTAGGGTTAGTACTAGTGTTAGTGTTAGTGCTAGGATTTGTATAAATTGTCCCTAGCGTGTGGGATAGTGTGCGGGTATTCGCTGGTCACAGGCCGTGTCCAAAAATGGGGGGAAATCGGGGAAAGTGGGGGTGGGGGGGGTTGGAGAATGGGAGAAGGGAGGGAGAGGGGTAGAACGGGATGTGAGGGGAGGGGGTGGGAGTGGAGGAGGGGGAGAAGAGTGGAGCGGGGTGAAGGGAGGAAGGGGGGGGAAAGGGAAGATGTGGAGAGGGAAGGGGAGAAGGGTAGGAGGTAGTGGAGAAGGAGGGATGGGCTGGGAGGGGGGGGAAGAGGGGGGTGGAGGGGAGAGGGGAGTTCAGTCTGCACTGACTGAATCCATCTCTGTGAAAAGTTAGAGACGGTGATTGGATCTGGAAGTAGACCAATACATCGATAAATGAAACTGAACGACTCAGACATCTTTTCATTTGCACAATTGTTTTTATTGGATTAATTTTAATATATTAATGTTTAAAATCCATGCATTGAAGGAAGAATATTTTACAGCCCATCTGTGGTCCCTAACCCTAACCGGGCGTTACCCGCAGGACAGCATATATCAGCGTGTACGTCGTACAACTTGACGGTTTTACGGGCGTCAGTCACTGACGATCGCAGTCGCCAAAAAAATCGCAAAGTGGGACAGGCCCTGTACTGCTATCCAAATGTGCCGCTATTTCATCTTTTATAATTGACTCCAGCATCTTCCCCACCACCGATGTCAGGATAACTGGTCTATAATTCAGTTTTCTCTCTCCCGTTTTTCTCAAAACGTGGGATGACATTAGCTACCCTCCAATCCACAGGAACTGATCCTGAATCTATAGAACATTGGAAAATTATCACCAATGCGTCGACAATTTCTCGAGCCACCTCCTTAAGTACCCTGGGATGCAGACTATCAGGCCCTGGGGATTTATCAGTCTTCAGTCCCATCAGTTTACACAACACCATTTCATGCCTAATGTGGATTTCTGTCAGTTCCTTCATCACCCCAGATCCTCTGGCCACTACTATATCAGGAAGAATGTTTGTGTCCTCCTTAGTGAAGGCGGATCCAAAGTACCTGTTCAACTCATCTGCCATTCCCTGGTTCCCCATAATAAATTCACCCGTTTCAGTATTCAAGGGTCCAACTTTGGTCTTAACTAATTTTCCCTCTTCACATGCCTGAAGAAGCTTTTACTATCCTCCTTTATATTCTTGGCTAGCTTACCTTCATACCTCATCTTTTCTCCCTGTATTGCCTTTTTAGTTATCTTCTGTTGCTCTTTAAACGTTACCCAATCCTCTGGCTTCCTGCTCATCTTTGCTAAGTTGTACTTCTCTTTTATTTTTATACTGTCCCTGACTTCCCTTGTCAGCCACGGTCGCCCCTTACTCCCTTTGGAATCTTTCTTCCTATTTGGAATGAACTGCTCCTGCACCTGTATTATTCCCAGAAATACCTGCCATTGTTGTTCCACTGTCGTCCCTGGTAGAGTATATTTCCAGTCAACTTTGGCCAGCTCCTCCCTCATGGCTACATAGTCCCCTTTGTTCAACTGTAATACTGACACCTCCGATTTACCCTCTCCAATTGTATATTAAGCTTGATCATGTGATGGTCACTACCTCCTAATGGCTCCTTTACCTTGAGTTCCCTTGTCAAATCCGGTTCATTACACAACACTAAATCCAGAATTGCCTTTTCCCTGGTAGGCTCCAGTACAAGCTGCTCAAAGAATCCATCACGGAGGCACTCCACAAACTCCCAACTTGAACACTGCCCGACACAAAACAACATCTATGAACTGTGAAGAACCATGGACTGAGTCTTTGGTTGCATTACAGACATGTTTATAGTAGTATTGTGTATAAATTTACTGAAATGTAAATTCATGCATTTTGCAATTACAGGCTTGTTAATCTACAGCAAGAAATACACCCCTCCCCCCACACCTCTCCATTACACACACACACCGCTCCCCCCTCCCACATTCTCCCTCCCCCCGCACTCCTTCCCCCACACCTCCCACCCAATTCTCTCACCCACACACCGCCTCCCACCACAACTCGCCCACCCACCTAACCCTCCCAGCAATCCCACACCCCTTCCCCCGCAAACACAGCCCTCATCTCCACAACCCCACCACACACTCCCCCCCCCTCCCTTACAGGCACCATCTCCCACAACCCACCCCCACCCACACACCCCTGCCCCGCCCACACACCCGATCCCCCACTACCCCCCTACTCCGGCTCAACAATTCTCGCTGCTCCTCCCCACCCACACCCCATCCCACCATAACCTCCAGCCCCCACTGCCCCCCCCCCCCACCCACACACACCCCGCCAACACAACAACACAAGAACCCTGCACTTGCAAACTGGGACTTGAATAAAGGCACCAAACCTGGCCTCTCTGTCTACTATCCCAATCTACTACTGTAATCTGTTATACACTTGTACCGTATCCAAGATGCTTATTTAAGATTTGTCATAGTGATTATGTATGGTGATACATGTATTAAACTGTGTACAGAAATGAATTTCACTTTAGCTCGGTCAATAAGACAAATAAAGAACCGTTGGACATTTATACGCACAGTTCTTACCTTGGTCTTGGCTTTCAGCGTTGCTGGAATGAAGAGGTTCCTGTCGCTTCCAGTGTGAAGATACGCTCCTTCTGTGTCAGTCGTGAAGACAAAGGACAGAGGGCAGATAGGAAGATGCCGAACAGCATGGGAGCTGGGACACAACCTTGCTTCAATAGACAATAGGTGCAGGAGTAGGCCATTCGTCCCATCCAGCCAACACCGTCATTCAATGTGATCATGGCTGATCATCCACAATCAGTACCCTATCCCCTTGACTCCGCTATCTTTAAGAGCCCTATCTAGCTCTCTCTTGAAAATATCCAGAGAACCGGCCTCCACTGCTCTCTGAGGTAGAGAATTCCAAAGACTCACAACTCTCTGTGTGAAAAAGTATTTCCTCGTCTCTGTTCTAAATGGCTTACCCCTCATTCTTAAACTTGTTCTGGACTCTCCCAACATAGGGAACATGTTTCCTGCCTCTAATGTATCCAAACCCTTAATAATCCTATATGTTTCAGTAAGATCCCTCTCATCTTTCTAAATTCCAGAGTTTACAAGCCCAGTCGCTCCATTCTCTCAGCATATGACAGTCCCGCTATCCCGGGTATTAACCTTGTGAACCTACGCCGCACTCCCTCAATAGCAAAAATGTCTTTCCTCAAATTTGGAGAGCAAATCTGCACACAATACTCCAGGTGTGGCCTCACTAGGGCCCTGTACAACTGCAGAAGGATCTCTTTGCTCCTTTACACAACTCCTCTTGTTATGAAGGCCAACAAGCCATTCGCTTTCTTCACTGCCTCCTGTACCTGCATGCTTACTTTCATTGACTGATGAACAAGGACTGCCAAGTCCCGTTCTACTTCCCCTTTTCCCAACATGACACCATTTAGATAATAATCTGCCTTCCTGTTTTTGCTACCAAAACCTCACATTTATCTACATAAAACTGCATCTGCCATGCATCTGCCCACTCGCCCAACCTGTCCAAGTCACCCTGCATTCTCATAGCATCCTCCTCACAGTTCACACTGCCACCCAGCTTTGTGTCATCTGTAAATTTGCTAATGATACTTGTCATCACTTTGCCTAAATCATTAATATATATTGTAAATAATGCGGTCCCAGCACCAAGCCTTACGGTACCCCACTAGTCATTGCCTGCCATTCTGAAAGGGACCCGTTAATCCCTACTCTTTGTTTCCTGTCTGCCAACCAATTTTCCATCCATGTCATCACTCTAACCCCAATACCATGTGCCCCAATTTTGCGCCCTGTCACACGCTGACGTGTGCTGTCCTGCAGATGACGCCCGGTTTGGGTTAGGGTTGAGGTTAAGCACCATAGATGGGTTGTAAAATATTCTTCCTTCAATGCATGGATTTTAAACATTAATATATTGAAATTAACTAAATAAAATCAATTGTGCAAATGAAAATATGTCTGAGTCGTTCAGTTTTATTTACAGATGTATTGGTCCGCTTCTAGATCCAATCACCATCTCTAACTTTTCCCAGGGAAAGCCCGCTGCCTCTGGGGGTTTGGAGAGACCATTGGAAGTGAGATCTGCCGTCTGGGACAACTGGTGGCCAACAGTTTAGTTCCCATGAGGAGCAGGCAGCACATTGGGGGTTCGAGTTTGGGGCCACTGTGTCACATTCAGATATACAGTGCCCTTCGGCTCACTGATTCTGCACCGACCAGCGATTCCCTGCACACTATCCCACACACACTAGGGATCATTTATACTTATACCAAGCCTATCAACCTAGGGTTAGGGTTAGTGATACAGTTAGGGTTAGTGTTAGTGTTAGGGCTAGGATTTGTATAAATTGTCCCTAGCGTGTGGTATAGTGTGTGGGTATTCGCTGGTCACAGGCCGGGTCCAGAAAAGGGGGGAAATCGGGGAAAGTGGGGGTGGGGGGGGGGGGGTTGGAGAATGGGAGAAGGGAGGGAGAGGGGTAGAACGGGATGTGAGGGGAGGGGGTGGGAGTGGAGGAGGGGGAGAAGAGTGGAGCGCAGTGAAGGGAGAAAGAGGGGAAAGGGAAGATGTGGAGGGGGGGGGGAGAAGGGTAGGAGCTAGTGGAGAAGGAGGGATGGGCTGGGGGGGGGGGGAGGGGGGGGGGGGACATGGGAGAGGGGAGTTCAGTCTACACTGACTGAATCCATCTCTGTGAAAAGTTAGAGACGGTGATTGGATCTGGAAATGGACGAATACATCTGTAAATGAAACTGAACGACTCAGACATCTTTTCATTTGCACAATTGATTTTATTGTATTAATTTGAATATATTAATGTTTAAAATCCATGCATTGAAGGAAGAATATTTTACAGCCCATCTGTGGTCCCTAACCCTAACCGGGCGTCACCCGCAGGACAGCGTACGCCAGCGTGTACGTCGTACAACTTGATGGTTTTACGGGCGTCAGTCACTGACGATCGCAGTCGCCAAAAAAAAAACCGCGAAGTGGGACAGGCCCTGTACTGCTATCCAAATGTGCCGCTATTTCATCTTTTATAATTGACTCCAGCATCTTCCCCACCACCGATGTCAGGCTAACTGGTCTATAATTCAGTTTTCTCTCTCCCGTCTTTCTTAAAAAGTGGGATAACATTAGCTACCCTCCAATCCACATGAACTGATCCTGGATCTATAGAACATTGGAAAATTATCACCAATGCTTCCACAATTTCTCAAGCCACTTCCTTAAGTACCCTGGGATGCAGACCATCAGGCCCTGGGGATTTATCAGTCTTCAGTCCCATCAGTTTACTCAACACCATTTCATGCCTAATGTGGATTTCCTTCAGTTCCTCCGTCACCCCAGATCCTCTGGCCACTACTATATCAGGAAGATTGTTTGTGTCCTCCTTAGTGAAGGCGGATCCAAAGTACCTGTTCAACTCATCTGCCATTCCCTGGTTCCCCATAATAAATTCTCCCTTTTCAGTATTCAAGGGTCCAACTTTGGTCTTAACTATTTTTCCCTCTTCGCATACCTGAAGCAGCTTTTACTATCCTCCTTTATATTCTTGGCTAGCTTACCTTCATACCTCATCTTTTCTCTCTGTATTGCCTTTTTTGTTATCTTCTGTTGCTCTTTAAACGTTACCCAATCCTCTGGCTTCCTGCTCATCTTTGCTAAGTTGTACTTCTCTTTTATTTTTATACTGTCCCTGACTTCCCTTGTCAGCCACGGTCACCCCTTACTCCCTTTGGAATCTTTCTTCCTATTTGGAATGAACTGCTCCTGCACCTTCTGTATCATTCCCAGAAATACCTGCCATTGTTGTTCCACTGTCGTCCCTGGTAGGGTATATTTCCAGTCAACTTTGGCCAGCTCCTCCCTCATGGCTACATAGTCCCCTTTGTTCAACTGTAATACTGACACCTCCGATTTACCCTCTCCCTCTCCAATTGTAGATTAACCTTGATCATATTATGGTCACTACCTCCTAATGGATCCTTTACCTCGAGTTCCCTTGTCAAATTCGGTTCATTACACAACACTAAATCGAGAATTGCCTTCTCCCTGGTAGGCTCCAGTACAAGCTGCTCAAAGAATCCATCACGGAGGCACTCCACAAACTCCCAACTTAAACACTGCCCGACACAAACCACATCTATGAACTGTGAAGAACCATGGACTGAGTCTTTGGTTGCATTACAGACATGTTTACAGTAGTATTGTGTATAAATTTACTGAAATGTAAATTCATGCATTTTGCAATTACAGGCTTGTTAATCTACAGCAAGAAATACACCCCCCCCCCACACACCTCTCCATTACACACACCGCTCCCCCCTCCCGCATCCTCCCTCCCCCCACACTCCTTCCCCCACACCTCCCGCCCACACAACCCCTCTCACCACAACTCGCCCACCCACGTGACCCTCCCACCGCTCCCACACCCCTTCCCCCACAAACACAGCCCTCATCTCCGCAACCCCCCCCCCCCTTACAGGCCCCATCTCCCACAACCCACCCCCACCCACACACACCCCCCACTCCGGCTCAACAATTCTCGCTGCTCCCCCCCACGCACACACCCCCCGCAAACACAACAACACAACAACCCTGCACTTACAAACTGCGACGTGAATAAAGGTACCAAACCTGGCCTCTCTGTCTACTATCCCAATCTACTCCTGTAATCGGTTATACACTTGTACCGGATCCAAGATGCTTATTTAAGATTTGTCATAGTGATTATGTATGGTGATACATGTATTAAACTGTGTACAGAAATGAATTTCATCCACCGCCAGGTCTTCTCTTGGTCCTCTCCCATTCATTTACCGTTCTTGATGTAGGTGTGTCGCCCAAGCTTCACTGCTGTACAGTAACGTGTTCAACACTCACGTGTTGTAGACAGTTACCTTGGTCTTCATTGTGAGTTTCCTGTTCTTCCATGTCCACTTGCTTAGTCTCCTGAAGGTGGGTGCTGTAGAGGAAGGTGGTTTACTGTACGTGAATTAGTTCCCTCATCCAGACAGTGGCTGTCAGTCACCGTAAATCCTAGGTTGGTGAATTTAAGACATTTTCCAGCGGAGTGATGTTTATGGTGATTTCAGAGGGGAGTGGAATGCCCTGACCCATGACAACAGTCATCTTAACGCTGATTGCCGGTCGGTCTTTGGTGCAAGCATGAGACAGTCTGTCCATCAGCCCTTGAAGTCCTTCTTTTGGAGAACTGAGTGCAGCATCATCAGCGGGCTGGAGTTCTCACCTTCGTCTTGGCTTTCAACATTGCCACATTGAAGAGCATCCCATCACTTCTGGTTTGAAGATACACGTCTTCCGTTACTGTTGGGAAAACAAAGCACAGAAGGGCAGATCGGAAGATGCCGAACACCATGGGAGTTGGGACACAGCCTTGCTTCACTCCACTTCTCATGGGGAAACTGTCCGATGTAACTTCATCAAATTCCACTGTAGATGCATGTTCTCATGGAAGGACCAAGTGAGGGTTAGAATACGTGGCGGACATCTAATCTTCTCCAGTAGCTGGTGGAGGCCGTGTCTGCTGACTGAATGAAAAGCATTGGTAACATCCACAAAAGCGATGAACAATGGGATTTGCTGTTCTTGACATTTTTCTTGACCGTCTCCGTGCCATCGGTCGGGTCGGCTCCAGCACGGCCGTGCGGTGCTCACCGGGAGGTTCCCTCAGCAACACAGCAGGGTCAGGTGTGATGAGGCTTTTGCATTCCACACCTTGTCCGTGGCCGTCTCTTCACATCTTGTCCTCTGGTCAATCTCAGGAACTTTCCCTCGAAGACTTGCAGGAAAATGCCACTGGGGCAGATGATGAGTCAGAGCCAGTCGAGTTTGACAAATTTCTTTAAAGCTGTGGATTCTCACGTGCAACAGATCGCTGCCAGTTGTACTGGGAAATGTTGACGATGGAATCCCAAATGGAGACGAGAGCGCGGGTGGGGAAGAGGTTGTAGCTCTTTCTAGTAGTGGCTCTTAAAAGGGCCTTTGTTGGACATTGAGAAATACTGGTGCGGTCCCCACCGATGTGGCTTCATATCCGATGGTTTTACACGAACGGCATTCGGTGTCCTGACATCCATTTTCAGGCTTTTGTTACGTGTTATCCAATCCTTCTTGGGGTTGCACAGGGAATCCAAGGCGTTTAAGAAATTTGTCAAACTCATCCAGCTCGGACTCATCATCTGGTCCAGTGGCATTTTCCTGCAAGTCTTCAGAGGGAAAGCTCCTCGCAAACAGCTGGTGACCACATCAGTCGGCAGATGTTTCATGCTTTCTCCTTCACACTGTCTGGAGGAGGTCTGGGGCGACAAGAAGTCCCACCAAGTTGTTCCTCAACAGCTTCTCCAGCTCCAGATGTGGAAGGTCGCGTAGAACGTGAAGTAAGATTGTCCTTTGGCATCTTCAATATTCTGCCATTCAAGTCGATGGTGACCATCAAACTTGGCCATTTCCAGTCGTCAGAATCCGACCTGGTAAATGGAGACAACAATGGAGTCTTGAAGGATCCCGATCCAAATGTCATCTGTCCATTCCCTCCGTAGATGCCGTGTTCTCTTGGCGGCACGTCCTCGACCGACCACCGGCACCCAACGAGGGCCCCTCCTCGGCCAACCGCCGGCACTCACACATCTGTCATGTTTTTCCTTTCAAACATTCTGGAGGAGATCCATGGCCACAAGAAATCCAACTAAGTTGTTCCTCAACAGCTTCTCCAGCTCCAGGTGCAGAAGGTCGCAGAGAATGTGGAGCAAGATTGGGTCTTCAGGATCTTGAATCATCTGTCATTCTAGTCTATGGTGATCATCAATCTTGGCCATTTCCTGTCATCATAATCAAACTAGGTAAATGGAGATAAGAATGGAGTCTTGAAGGTTCCTGATCCAAACACCATCTGTCCATTCCCTCCACAGATGCTGTCTGACTCGCTGAGGTCCTCCTGCAATTTTCTGCTCCAACTTCACTGACAGCCGAGCTCTAAAAACACATCTCCATCATGGTCTTCCACTGAGGGCAGTTTACAGAGGATCAGCTCCACATTCCCAGTGACACCAGATCTTCCTCAGCAACACAGCTGGGTCAGGTGTGATGAAGCTTCTGTGTGCCAGCCCTGGTCCATGGCCGTCTCGTCAGATATTGTCCTCTGGTCAATCACAGGAAACATGGCAGATGGTCGATGACCTCAGGAGGGGAAAGCCGATGATCCACAAACTTGTCTTCATTCATGGGACAGCAGTGGAGAACGTTATGTTGCAAGTTCCTGGATGTCTATGTCTCTGAAGATCTGTCCTGGCTCCAGCACATCAATGCAATGACACACAAAACTTATGACCACCTCTAAACTTTCGTAACATCCACAAAGGCGATGAACATGGGGTTTGCTGCTCTTGACATTTTCCTTGTATTTGACGCAGGGAGAAGATCATGTCCATTGTGGAACTACCTCCATGGAAACCGCATTGTGCCTCAGGTCAGCGAGTCTGTGCAGTCCTTGCAGGATCACTCTGGCAAGGCCTTTCCTGTAACACTCAGAAGTGAGATGTCCCTGTAGTTGGTGCACTCCCTTGTTCGTGTACAGTGTGACAATGTTGGTGTTACGCGTGTGTTACGCAGAAACTGCTCAGTCCGTCACAGGTGATGATCTCTTCACCATCAAAGGGATCTACAGGAGATGCTACCTGCACAAGGTGGCTAATATCAAAGACCCACACCACCCTACCAGTGTGAAAAACCAACAGAAGCAGGGAAACTGAACTCCATGTTTAAGAGTAGCTCCTTCCCAGCAATTACAAGCCTCTTGAACACAGCACAACATGAACCACAATGATGAGATATTATGGATTGCGTCTTTTGCTGCCTGGAGATATTTTTTACACTAGAATTCAATTATCAATTTCCTGGATTTATAATTTATTAGTTATCTGTGTGTCGTTGCATTACGCTCCCATTATTTTGTTCAGAAGCTCAAAAAACGTGACCTCCAGGTTCAGGAACAGCTTCTTCCCAGCAACCATCAGGCTCTTGAACACTGCCCGACACAAACCACATATATGAACTGTGAAGAACTATGGACTGAGTCTTTGGTTGCATTAAAGACATGTTTACAGTAGTATCGTGAGTATAAATTTACTGAAATGTAAATTCATGCATTTTTGTGTTGTTTAATTTCAGGCTTGTTAATCTACAGCAAGAAATACACCCAGCCCTTCCCCACACACACCCCTCCCCCACACACCCCTCTCCCCCACACACCCCCCTCCACCACACCCCCCGGCACTCCCTCCCCCACACCCGGCCAACACATACCCCCCTACCGCCCACACAACCCTCTACCTCACCCACACAACCCTCCCCCCACACACAAACACCGCCAACAACCCCCCCCACATACCTCTCCCTCACACACACCCCCCATCTCCGGCTCCACAACACTCACTGCCCCCTCCCTCCATACCCTCCCCTCCCCCCACACCTCCCCTCCCCCCACACAACCCTTCCCCCAGCCCACACACACCTCCACAGACCCCCCCCCCCCACATCTCCTCCCCCCACACACACCCCGCCAACACAACAACCCAGCACTTACAAACTGAGACTTGAATAAAGGCACCAAACCTGGCCTCTCTGTCTACTATCCCAATCTACTACTGTAATCTGTTATACACTTGTGCCGTATCCGAGATGCTTATTTAAGATTTGTCACAGTGATTATGTATGGTGATACATGTATTAAACTGTGTACAGAAATGAATTTCACTTTAGCTCGGTAAATAAGACAAATAAAGAACCGTTGGACATTTATACGCACAGTTCTTACCTTGGTCTTGGCTTTCAGCGTTGCTGGAATGAAGAGGTTCCTGTCGCTTCTAGTGTGAAGATACGCTCCTTCTGTGTCAGTCGTGAAGACAAAGGACAGAGGGCAGATAGGAAGATGCCGAACAGCATGGGAGCTGGGACACAACCTTGCTTCAATACACAATAAGTGCAGGAGTAGACCATTCGGCCCTTCCAGCCAACACCGTCATTCAATGTGACCACGACTGATCATCCACAATCAGTACCCTATCCCCTTGACTCCGCTATCTTTAAGAGCCCCATCTTGAAAATATCCAGAGAACTGGCCTCCACTGCCCTCTGAGGTAGAGAATTCCACAGACTCACAATTCTCTGTGTGAAAAAGTGTTTCCTCGTCTCTGTTCTAAATGGCTTACCCCTCATTCTTAAACTTGTTCTGGACTCTCCCAACATAGGGAACATGTTTCCTGCCTCTAATGTACCCAAACCCTTAATAATCCTATATGTTTCAGTAAGATCCCTCTCATCTTTCTAAATTCCAGAGTTTACAAGCCCAGTCGCTCCATTCTCTCAGCATATGACAGTCCCGCTATCCCGTGAATTAACCTTGTGCACCTACGCCGTACTCCCTCAATAGCAAGAATGTCCTTCCTCAAATTTGGAGAGCCAAACTGCACACAATACTCCAGGTGTGGTCTTACTTGGGCCCTGTACAACTGCAGAAGGACCTCTTTGCTCCTCTTTACACAACTCCTCTTGTTATGAAGGCCAACAAGCCATTCGCTTTCTTCACTACCTGCTGTACCTGCATGCTTACTTTCATTGACTGATGAACAAGGACTCCCAAGTCCCGTTGTACTTCCCCTTTTCCCAACTTAATGCCATTTAGATAATAATCTGCCTTCCTGTTTTTGCTACCAAAACCTCACATTTATCTACATTAAACTGCATCTGCCATGCATCTGCCCACTGGCCCAACCTGTCCAAGTCACCCTGCATTCTCATAGCATCCTCCTCACAGTTCACATTGCCACCCCAGCTTTGTGTCATCTGCAAATTTGCTAATACTTGTCATCCCTTCACCTAAATCATTAATATATATTGTAAATAATGCGGTCCCAGCATCAAGCCTTACGGTACCCCACTAGTCACTGCCTGCCATTCTGAAAGGGACCCGTTAATCCCAACTCTTTGTTTCCTGTCTGCCAACCAATTTTCCATCCATGTCAGCACTCTACCCCCAATACCATGTTCCCCAATTTTGCGCCCTGTCACACGCTGACGTGTACTGTCCTGCAGATGACGCCCGGTTTGGGTTAGGGTTGAGGTTAAGGACCATAGATGGGTTGTAAAATATTCTTCCTTCAATGCATGGATTTTAAACATTAATATATTGAAATTAACACAATAAAATCAATTGTGCAAATGAAAACATGCCTGAGTTGTTCAGTTTTATTTACAGATGTATTGGTCCACTTCTAGACCCAATCACCGTCTCTAACTTTTCACAGGGAAAGTCCGCTGCCTCTGGGGGTTTGGAGAGACCATTGGAAGTGAGATCTGCCGTCTGGGACAACTGGTGGCCAACAGTTTAGTTCCCATGAGGAGCAGGCAGAACATTGGGGGTTCGGGTTTGGGGCCACTGTGTCTCATTCAGATATACAGTGCCCTTCGGCTCACTGATTCTGCACCGACCAGCGATTCCCTGCACACTATCCCACACACACTAGGGATCATTTATACTTATACCAAGCCTATCAACCTAGGGTTAGGGTTAGGGATACAGTTAGGGTTAGTGTTAGTGCTAGGATTTGTATAAATTGTCCCTAGCATGTGGTATAGTGTGTGGGTATTCGCTGGTCACAGGCCGGGTCCAAAAATGGGGGGAAATCGGGGAAAGTGGGGGTGGGGGGGGTTGGAGAATGGTAGAAGGGAGGGAGAGGGGTAGAACGGGATGTGAGGGGAGGGGGTGGGAGTGGAGGAGGGGAAGAAGAGTGGAGCGGGGAGAAGGGAGGAAGAGGGGGTGAAGGGAAGATGGGGAGAGGGGAGGGGAGAAGGGTAGGAGCTAGTGGAGGAGGGATGGGCTGGGAGGGGGGGGAAGAGGGGGGAACATGGGAGAGGGGAGTTCAGTCTGCACAGACTGAATCCAACCCTGTGAAAAGTTAGAGACGGCGATTGGATCTGGAAGTAGACCAATACATCGATAAATGAAACTGAACGACTCAGACATCTTTTCATTTGCACAAATGTTTTTCTTGTATTAATTTTAATATATTAATGTTTAAAATCCATGCATTGAAGGAAGAATATTTTACAGCCCATCTGTGGTCCCTAACCCTAACCGGGCGTTACCCGCAGGACAGCATACATCAGCGTGTACGTCGTACAACTTGACGGTTTTACGGCGTCAGTCACTGACGATCGCAGTCGCCAAAAAAATCGCAAAGTGGGACAGGCCCTGTACTGCTATCCAAATGTGCCGCTATTTCATCTTTTATAATTGACTCCAGCATCTTCCCCACCACCGATGTCAGGATAACTGGTCTATAATTCAGTTTTCTCTTTCCGGTTTTTGTTAAAAAGTGGGATAACATTAGCTACCCTCCAATCCACATGAACTGATCCTGAATCTATAGAACATTGGAAAATTATCACCAATGCATCGACAATTTCTAGAGCCACTTCCTTAAGTGCCCTGGGATGCAGACCATCAGGCCCTGGGGATTTATCAGTCTTCAGTCCCATCAACACCATTTCATGCCTAATGTAGATTTCCTTCAGTTCCTCCGTCACCCCAGATCCTCTGGCCACTACTATATCAGGAAGATTGTTTGTGTCCTCCTTAGTGAAGGCGGATCCAAAGTACCTGTTCAACTCATCTGCCATTTCCTTGTTCCCCATAATAAATTCACCCTTTTCAGTTTTCAAGGGTCCAACTTTGGTCTTAACTAATTTTCCCTCTTCACATACCTGAAGAAGCTTTTACTATCCTCCTTTATATTCTTGGCTAGCTTACCTTTGTACCTCATTTTTTCTCCCTGTATTGTATTTTTTGTTATCTTCTGTTGCTCTTTAAACGTTACCCAATCCTCTGGCTTCCAGCTCATCTTTGCTATGTTTTACTTCTCTTTTATTTTTATACTGTCCCTGACTTCCCTTGTCAGCCACGGTCGCCCCTTACTCCCTTTGGAATCTTTCTTCCTATTTGGAATGAACTGCTCCTGCACCTTCTGTATTATTCCCAGAAATACCTGCCATTGTTGTTCCACTGTTGTCCCTGGTAGAGTATATTTCCAGTCAACTTTGGCCAGCTCCTCCCTCATGGCTACATAGTCCCCTTTGTTCAACTGTAATACTGACACCTCCGATTTACCCTCTCCCTCTCAAATTGTAGAATAAGCTTGATCATGTGATGGTCACTACCTCCGAATGGCTCCTTTACCTTGAGTTCCCTTGTCAAATACGGTTCATTACGCAACACTAAATCCAGAATTGCCTTCTCCCTGGTAGGCTCCAGTACAAGCTGCTCTAAGAATCCATCACGGAGGCACTCCACAAACTCCCAACTTGAAGAACCATGGACTGAGTCTTTGGTTGCATTACAGACATGTTTACAGTAGTATCGTGTATAAATTTACTGGAATGTAAATTAATGCATCTTTTTGTTGTTGCAACGCCAGCATCTGCAGTTCTTTCTTAAACATTCCGACAAGATCTCTGTGTGGAAGCACATCTCGGTCGAGGTCTCCCGCGCCATCGTCTTCAAGGCCGGTCGCAGAGCGGTCCAGGGGCTCAGGATCTACTCGGAGCCAACCTGACCTGCAGATGTTTGTGCGCAGCTGGACTTGCGGGAATTAGCGCCAGTGAGTTTGCGTAACCGCGAACACCGTCAATGGAGCAGAAAGACACAAGAAAGAGACTCCCCGCCCTCACCCCCTTCATACTCACCCCTCGTCCGTCGGTCAGCGCTGTTTGGACAGGGCGGGTGGGAAGGAAGGAAGGAGTGACCCCTGAGGGGATATTTTATTAAATTGGGGGAGAGGGTGAATGTCTTTGGCCTTGACCCTTCGCCGTGTCCGGAGCGCAGACCCGGTCCGGCCGGTGAAGCCCCGCTGACCAGTGGGATGACCAGTGGGATGGATTGTGTCTTGGAGGAACCCTGGCGCCGCTGTTCACTCGCGGTGTGGGCGCGCGTCCAGGTTCTTCTCCGGCCACTGGTGGACACTGCGGACGCTGCCCGGACAGCGCCGCATTTTATAGCCACCGCCATGTCCCGCCCCCCTCGCTGACCATTGGACCACGCTCCGGCCACTGCGATGGGCCATGGGGCGGACAGTCCATCCGATTGGCGGAGACCGCTGTCCGTCAGCGCCAAACTTCAGCGCGCCAAGGACAGCTCGTGCGAAGCGATTGTCCGCTCGCTTCGGCCTCGAGCCCGCGTGACCCCCCCCCCATACTGGCGCCAAGCCGGACACTGAGGGAAACTGAGGGAGATGAGGGACACTTGAGGGACCATTGGTCACTGAGGGAATGAAGGACACTGAGGGTCAGTGGGTCACTGAGGGAGCACCGGACACTGACTGATGTTGAGGGGATGAGGGACATTGAGGGGATGAGGGACATTGAGGGGATGAGGGACATTGAGGGGATGAGAGTCATTGAGGGACATTGAGGGGATGAGGGACATTGAGGGGATGAGGGACATTGAGGGGATGAGGGGCCAAGTCCCGAGGGTGACCCCTCATACAAGGGAAGGTCCACTCCCCCAGGGGGCAACATGAGTCCAGGGATAAAGGGAGATGTTGGTACCACTGCGTATAATACAAGCAATAATGGTTTATCCCCAAAGAACCGCAGATGCCGGTTTACAAAACAAGACACAAAGTACTGGAGTAACACGACCGGTCAATCTACAAAAAAACCTACTGAGTTACTCCAACGTTTTGTGTCAACATGAGTTTAGTTCATTATTCTCACATGTACAGAAGTACATTAAAGAATTATCTGTCGTGGTTCAACCGCATTGATGTGACAGCCAAGAAGGCATCCCAACGCCTCTACTCCCTCAGGAGACGGGAAATTCAGCGTCTCCAGCGACTCTAACAAACCTCGACACATATTCCACAGGAAGCAGAATGTTGGGTTGCATCAAAGTAACAGCCCTGCCCAAGACCACAAGAAACTGTAGAGCGTTGAAGATGTGGTCCAGTCCATCACACTCCCCACCATTGTAGATGTAGCCCAGTCCATCACACACAGACCACACTCCCCTCCATTTTAGATGTTGCCCAGTCCATCACACACAGACCACACTCCCCTCCATCTGCACTTAAAGCTGCCTCAGGAAAGCAGCCAACATAATCACAGTGTCCCAGACTGGTCATTCCTTCATCTCCCTGCTGCTGGGAGGTGAAAAGTACAGAAAGCTGCACCACTAGACGGGGCAACAACTACTTCTCACTCTGCTCCTTCCCTTTGCTCTCCCTATTCTACATGAGTTTGACGTGATTATACTGATGTTTACTATTATCTGATCTGATTGGATCCTCAGCCACACCTAGATCAGAATACTTTAGACTTTACTTCAGAGACACAGCATTGAAACTGGCCCCTCAGCCCACCGACTCCACGCAGACCAGCGATCACCCCGTGCACTAACACTACACTACACACTCAGGACAATTTTACAATTTTACCAAAGCCAATTAACCTACAAACATGCACATCTTTGGAATGTGGGAGGAAACCGGAGTACCCGGAGAAAACCCACGCGGGTCACAGGGAGAACGTGCAAACTCCTTGCAGATAGCATCTGTAGTCAGGATCGAACCCGGGCCTCTGGTGCTGTAAGGCAGCAACTCTACCGCTGCGCCACTGTGCCAACAGAAGAATAAATGAATAATATCTAAAAGATGGGTTCTGAAGGAACTGCAGAATGAGGAAAATAACTGCAAATAATGAGGAGGGGATTATCAAATAAAAAGAAAGACTAGCGGAAATGCCATTCGTTATGTAACAATGAATATATATTTTTTATAAAGGCAAAGAAAGAAATTCTCATTGCAGATATCACTCAAATGGCAATATTATTTATTTAAATTTCATTCTGTCACATTCTTTGGGTAAAATAGTCCCTGGGAAGTAAAGTCTAACTTTATTACAGTCTTTATTGGTGAGGAATGAAATTCAGCCCCTTGCGAGGGGTGACATAGAATCAGGAGATGCAGAGATATACATTAATGATTTAGATGACGGGATTAAAAGTAACATTTGCAGATGACACAAAGCTGGGTGGCAGTGTGAACTGTGAGGCGGATGCTATGAGAATGCAGGGTGACTTGGACATGTTGGGTGAGTGGGCAGATGCATGGCAGATGAAGTTTAATGTGGATAAATGTGTGGTTATCCACATTGGTGGCAAAAACAGGAAGGAAGATTATTATTTGAATGGTGTCAAGTTGGGAAAAGGGGAAGTACAACGGGATCTGGGGGTCCTTGTTCATCAGTCTATGAAAGTTAGCATACAGGTACAGCAGGCAGTGAAGAAAGCGAATGGCATGTTGGCCTTCATAACAAGAGGAGTTGAGTATAGGAGCAAAAAGGTCCTCCTGCAGTTGTACAGAGCCCTAATGAGATGACACCTGGAGTATTGTGTGCGGTTTTGGTCTCCAATTTGAGGAAGGACATTCTCGCTATTGAGGGAGTGCAGCGTAGGTTCACAAGGTTAATTCCTGGAATGACAGGACTGTCATATGTTGATAGAATGGAGTGACTGGGCTTGTATACTCTGGAATTTAGAAAGATGAGAGGGGATCATTGAAACATATAAGATTATTAAGGGTTTGGACACGCTGGAGGCAGGAAACATGTTCCCGATGTTGCGGGAGTCCAGAACCAGAGGCCACAGTTTAAGAATAAGGGGGAAGCCATTTAGAACGTAGATGAGGAAAAACATTTTTACACAGAGGGTTGTGAATCTGTGGAATATTCTGCCTCAGAAGGCAGTGGAGGCCAATTCACTGGATGTTTTCAAGAGAGAGTTACATTTAGCTCTTAGGGCTAAAGGAATCAAGGGATATGAGGAAAAAAGCCAGAACAGGGTACTGATTTTAGATGATCAGCCATGATCATATTGAATGGTGGTGCTGGCTCCAAAGGCCGAATGGCCTACTCTTCCACCTATTTTCTATGTCGGTTAATTGGCGTTGGTATAATTGTACGTTGTCCCTAGTGTGTGTGGGATAGTGCTGGTGTACGGGCGATTTCGACCTTGTGGGTCGAAGGGTCTGTTTCCATGCTGTATATCTAAAACTAAACTACTTTCTACACCTCCCCATTCCAGTATTTAACCAACTTCCATCCCCATTCATCAAACCTACAGACATCCCCACTCACCGGGACTTGCTCGTGTTCAATTGCTGTCGGCGGACATTAATGGCGTGCACCATTGCCTTTAAGGGACGGGCGGGCGGGGTTACCTGCGCCAGGTGATGCGCCTCACCTGGGCGGGGAAGGCGGAAGTGCTGCTGGACATGTCAGCCTCGGCCGTCTTCATCCTTGACCTGAAGGGCAAGGTAGGTCCAGAGGGGCCGCATCGCCCCTCTCCCACGTTGGCTCCTGGGTTTGGGCCCCAGGTAGCCCCCGGCCGGAACCCCGCTGTCCCCGCTCCAGCCCGGCCCGGCCGCGCCAAGGGCGGGACTTCCCTCAGTCCAGGTCCAGGGTGAGGGGCAGGGGCAGGGGCAGGGGCAGGGGCAGCAGAGCCACCAGCATCTCAACAAGGGTCTCAACCCGAAACCTCAACCATTCCTTCTCTCCACAGATGCTGCCAGCATTTTGTGTCTATCTTCTGTGGTCTGTATCTCCCACTGCTTTGAAGGCAGCGCGGATTGAACGTGGTGAAAATTTATTTTGCTGAGACCAACATTGGTTGTTCATCAGGGGGGATAATCATGACCTGGGTGATTCTGCAGTTTGCTGTGTTGAATATCTCCCTTTGTGTGGGATGGATCAGGGCAAGGGTGGAGTTGGAGGGCTGAAGGGCCTGGTTCCATGTTGTGTGACTCCATGTGCAAACGTGGTCTTCCTCCGGCCTGGGTCTCTGGCTGGAGATGGATTGCCCCCTCACGTGGAGGAAGTATTGGGGTCTTGCCCCTTGAGGCAGGAAATGATGGAGTGGGGTGTCTGAACCCCACCTTGAGCACAAGAATGTAGATAACAGGAGCAGGAGAGCATTGTTTTAATCTGTCAGGTGGCCTTGAAAGGCACAAAATAAATAAAATGCTTTATTATTATTAAAATGGTGGCATGTGATAGGTTGGACAGAGAAGATTAATAAGAATACAAAGAGATTTTATAAGTAAGTTAATGAATTAATTAATTAAAGCTTCATTGTCACATGTGACAAGTCATAGAAACATAGAAATTAGGTGCAGGAGTAGGCCATTCGGCCCTTCGAGCCTGCACTGCCATTCAATATGATCATGGCTGATCATCCAACTCAGTATCCCGTACCTGCCTTCTCTCCATACCCTCTGATCCCCTTAGCCACAAGGGCCACATCTAACTCCCTCTTAAATATAGCCAATGAACTGGCCTCAACTACCCTTTGTGGCTGAGAGTTCCAGAGACCCACCACTCTGTGTGTGAAAAAAGTCCTTCTCATCTCGGTCCCAAAAGGATTTCCCCCTTATCCTTAAGCTGTGACCCCTTGTCCTGGACCTCCCCAACATCGGGAACAATCTTCCTGTATCTAGCCTGTCCAACCCCTTAAGAATTTTGTAAGTTTCTATAAGATCGCCTCTCAATCTCCTAAATTCTAGAGAGTATAAACCGAGTCTATGCAGTCTTTGTTCATAAGACAGTCCTGACATCCCAGGAATCAGTCTGGTGAACCATCTCTGCACTCCCTCTATGGCAATAATGTCCTTCCTCAGATTTGGAGACCAGAACTGTACGCAATACTCCAGGTGTGGTCTCACCAAAACCCTATACAACTGAAGTAGAACCTCCCTGCTCCTATACTCAAATCCTTTTGCTATGAAAGCTAACATACCATTCGCTTTCTTCACTGCCTGCTGCACCCGCATGCCTACTTTCAATGACTGGTGAACCATGACACCCAGGTCGCGCTGCATCTCTCCTTTTCCTAATCGACCTCCATTTAGATAATAGTCTGTTTTCCTATTTTTGCCACCAAAGTGGATAACCTCACATTTATCCACATTATACTGCTCTGCCAAACATTTGCCCACTCACCCAGCCTGTCCAAGTCACCTTGCAGTCTCCTAGCATCCTCCTCACAGCTAACACTGATCCCCAGCTTAGTGTCATCTGCAAACATGGAGATATTGCCTTCAATTCCCTCACCAGATCATTAATGTATATTATAAATAGCTGGGGTCCCAGCACTGAGCCTTGCGGTACCCCACTAGTCACTGCCTGCCATTGTGAAAACGACCCGTTTACTCCTACTCTTTGCGTCCTGTTTGCCAGCCAGTTCTCTATCCACATCAATACTGAACCCCCAATGCCGTATGCTTTAAGTTTATATACTAATCTCTTATGTGGGACCTTGTCGGAGGTCCAGATACACCACATCCTCTGGTTCTCCCCTATCCATGCTACTAGTTACATCCTCGAAAAATTTCACAAGATTCGTCAGACATGATTTACCTTTCGTAAATCCATGCTGATTTTGTCCAATGATTTCACCACTTTCCAAATGTGCTGCTATCCGATCTTTAATAACCGATTCTAGCAGTTTCCCCACTACCGATGTTAGACTAACTGGTCTGTAATTCCCCGTTTTCTCTCTTCTCCCCCCCCCCCACCCCCCCTTGTTAAAAAGAGGGGTTACGTTTGCTACCCGCCAATCCTCAGGAACTACTCCAGAATCTAAAGAGTTTTGAAAGATTATCACTAATGCATCCACTATTTCCGGAGCTACTTCCTTAAGTACTCTGGGATGCAGCCTATCTGGCCCTGCGGATTTATCGGCCTTTAATCCATTCAATTTACCCAACACCACTTCCCGACTAACCTGGATTTCACTCAAGTCCTCCTTTGACCCGCGGTCCCCTGCTATTTCCGGCAGATTATTTATGTCTTCCTTAGTGAAGACGGAACCAAAGTAGTTATTCAATTGGTCCGCCATATCCTTGATCCCCATGATCAATTCACCTGTTTCTGACTGCAAGGGACCTACATTTGTTTTAACTAATCTCTTTTTCTTCACATATCTATAAAAACTTTTGCAGTCAGTTTTTATGTTCCCTGCCAGTTTTCTTTCATAATCTATTTTTCCTTTCCTAATCAAGCCCTTTGTCCTCCTCTGCTGGTCTCTGAATTTCTCCCAGTCCTCTGGTATGCTGCTTTTTCTGGCTACTTTGTACGCATCATCCTTTGCTTTGATACTATCCCTGATTTCCCTTGTTATCCACGGATGCGCTACCTTCCCTGATCTATTCTTTTGCCAAACTGGGATGCCAATTTTTGTAGTTCATCCTTGCACTCTCTAAATGTCTTCCATTGCGTATCCACCGTCAACCCTTTTAGAATTCATTGCCAGTCAATCTTGGCCAATTCACGTCTCATACCCTCAAAGTTACCTTTCCTTAAGTTCAGAACCATTGTTTCTGAATTAACAATGTCACTCTCCATCCTAAAGAAGAACTCGACCATATTATGGTCACTCTTGCCCAAGGGGGCACGCACAATAAGACTGCTAACTAACCCTTCCTCATTACTCAATACCCAGTCTAATATAGCCTGCTCTCTCGTTGGTTCCTCTACATATTGATTTAGATAACTATCCCGCATACTTTCCAAAAAATCCTCTTCCTCAGCGCCCCTGCCAATTTGATTCACCCAATCTATATGCAGATTGAAGTCACCCATTATAACTGTTTTGCCTTTGTCGCAAGCATTTCTAATTTCCTGTTTCATACCATCCCCAACTTCACTACTACTGTTAGGTGGCCTATACACAACTCCCACTAGCGTTTTCTGTCCCTTAGTGTTTCGCAGCTCTACCCATACCGATTCCACATGCTCCAAGCTAATGTCCTTCCTTTCCATTGCGTTAATCTCCTCTCTAACCAGCAATGCTACCCCACCTCCTTTTCCTTTCTCTCTATCTCTCCTGAATATTGAATATCCCTGGATGTTCATCTCCCAGCCTTGGTCACCCTGGAGCCATGTCTCCGTGATCCCAACTATATCATACTCATTAATAGCTATCTGCACATTCAACTCATCCACCTTATTACGAATACTCCTTGCATTGAGACACAAAGCCTTCAGGCTTGTTTTTACAACGCTCTTACCCCTTATACAATTTTGTTGAGAAGTGGTCCTTTTTGATTTTTCCCTGGTTTTGTCTGCCTGCCACTTTTACTTTTTACCTTGCTCCCTATTGCTTCCACCCTCGTTTTACACCCACATGCCTCTGTGCTCTTGTACCCATCCCCCTGCCACATTAGTTTAAATCCTCCCCGACAGCACTAGCACAGTGATATTCACAGTGATATTGTTAGCAAACCCATGTATGCAAAGAGTTGCTACATAAAGAGCAGCGACTAAGTTCCAGGGAAAACGAGTAACTTGGGAGAGACATCAAGCCCCTCAGTGACCATAGTGGTCATCTATGTGTGGAGCCACAGGAGATGGACCTTGTTCCTAAATTCTCATTTGGCTTTGGTCTAAAAACAGAGGAATGTTGCCAGGACTAGAGGGTGTGAGCTATCAGCAGAGGTTGAGTAGGCTGGGACTCTATTCCTTGGAGTGCTGGAGGATGAGGGTTGATCTTATACAGGTATGTAAGATCATGATAGGAATAGATTGGGTAGATGCGCACAGTCTCTTACCCAGAGTGGATGAATCGAGGACCAGAGGGCATAGGTTTAAGGTGAGAGGGGAAAAGATTTAATAGGAATCTGAGGGTATAATTTTTTCACACAGCGGGTGGTGGGTGTATGGAACGAGCTGCCAGAGGAGGCTGGGACTATCCCAACGTTTAAGAAAAAATTAGACGGGTACATGGATAAGACGGGTTTGGAGGGATATGGACCAAACGCAGGCAGATGGGACGAGTGTAGCTGGGACATGTTGGCCAGTGTGGGCAAGTTGGGCCAAAGGGCCTGTTTCAACGCTGTCTCACTCTATGACTAATTTTGTGCTAGAGACATTTACAAATCTGCTCTTTGCATATCCCACAATGCATTTGGGCAGTCACTTCAGTTTTGAAATAAATAATTAGTAAAATTATTATAATTATAAAAATCAATCTGTAGGTGTTGGAGTCATACAGTGTGGAAACAGGCCCTTAGCCAACATGCCTCATGTGCGTCTAGGACCAGAGGTCACAGCCTCCGAATAAAAGGATGTATCTTTAGAAAGTAGATGAGGAGGAACTTCTTCAGTTAGAAGGTGATGAATCTGTGGAATTCATTGCCACAGAACGACATGGATAATTTTAGGGTGGAGATTGATAGGTTCTTGATTAATGCAGGTGTCAGGAGTTGAGGGGAGAAGGCGGGAGAGTGGAGGTTGAGAGGAAAAGACAGATCAGCCATGATCAAATGGTGGAGTAGACTCAATGGGCTGAATGGCCTAATTCTGCACCTATAACCCTCCCTGAGTAAGAGAGAGTGTGGAGGCACTAACACCCATCTCCTTGTCTTGCATCAACCTGGGACAGCTGCTCATCTGTCGGAATTACAAGGGCGATGTGAACATGTCGGAGATTGAGCACTTCATCCCCATTCTGACACAGAGAGAAGATGAAGGAGATATCTCTCCACTTCTGACTCACGGCAAAGTCCACTTCCTGTGGATCAAACACAGCAACCTCTACTGTATCCTTTTAATACGGCCATTGACACGAGCATGGCCCGCCACACAAAGCAGGGATTCGGCCCGGAACGTTGCCTATTTCCTTCGCTCCATAGATGCTGCTGCACCCAATGAGTTTCTCCAGCACTTTTGTCTACCTTCGATTTTCCAGCATCTGCAGTTCCTTCTTAACCACATCACTGCAATGTTCTTGGATGCGTTTAGCACCGTGGTTTAGTCTATGCTTTTAGTTTTGTTTAAAGTTTAGTTCAGAGATACAGCGTGGATACAAGGCCTTCAGCCCACCGAGTCCGTGTCGACCAGCGATCACCACACATTAACACTATCCCACGCACACGCGCAAACACACACACACACACGCACACACACACACACACACACACACACACACACGCACACACGCACACGCACACAACAATTTTATATTAATACAACACCAATTAACCTACAAACCTGCATGTCTTTGGAGTGTGTGAGGAAACCGGAGATCTCTGAGAAAATTGACGGGGCGAACGTACAAACTCCGTACAGACAGCACCGGTAGTCAGGATTGAAAACGTGTCTCTGGCGCCATGAGGCAGCAACTCGACCGCAGCGCCACCGTGCCGGCCACACTTGACCAATTACCTTTAAAGATTCAATAAAGGCAGAACCTTGGAACATTAGAATCTGGGGGTGGGAAGGGGGAGATGCAGGTACATTGTTACATGAAAATGGCAATGTAGGTGGACAGGGTTGTGAAGATATTTGGTCCATTTGCCTTCATAGGTCAGTGCATTGAGTACAGGAGTTGGGAAGCCATGTTACAGATGAGGCCACACTTGGATTCCTGAGTGCAGTTCTGGTTGCCCTGCTGCAGGAGAGAATTGCTGCAAGAGCAATTTACGAGATTTAACCTAGAATTAGAGGGTATGAGTTATAAAGATAGGCTGGATAGACTGGGACTTTCTTCCCTGGAGCTTGGAGTGGCCCAAGTGAGAGATAAAATCACGAGAGTCGTAGATAAAGTGAATAGCACCTTACCTGCTCCCAGGGTAGGGGAGTCTAGAATTAGTGCATAGGTTTAAGGTGAGAGTAAAGGGATTTAATAGGAACCTGAGGGACAATGTATCCACACAGAGGGTGGTGCGTATATGGAACAAGTTGCCAGAGAGAGTGGTAGAGGTGGGCTCAATTACAATGTTTAAAACATTTGGAAAGGTTCATTACTTGAAAAAGTTTAGCAGGCGAGGCACAGGCAAGTGGGACCTGTGTTCAGCAAATTTGTTGGCATGGATAAGATGGGCTGAAGGGCCTGTTTCCATGCTGTACAATTCCATGACTCTGAAGCAGCAGTCTATCCAGTACACACAGTCGACAACTTCAGAGATGAGCTCAGTTTTCACGGGACATTGAACTGGGAACTAACTATCAACTGAAATTATAATTGTTGTTCTGTCAGCCAAACTATCGAGATAGAAGCAAGAAAACCAGAAGGAGTTTTACCACTGAGATAAGATGATCAATTCCACAGCATCAGAGAGTTTGTTCCGCGATGAACACACTAGAACGGTTGGGGGGAGGGACTCAAATAGAGAAAGCTAGTAGACAGTGTCTGAGGCAGGAGGCAGAGAAGGAAAGCACTCAGACCCAACATGTAGGGGAGAAAGAAGAAAAAGATAATAAACAGAGAATAAGAGGTTGTGGGTTTCTTAAATGTGTGAGCAGAGAGACGGAGGGGTGCAAAATGAGGATAGAAGCAATAGGTAGCAAGGTGAAAAGTAAAAGTGGCAGGCAGACAAATCCAGGGCAAATTCAAAAAGGGCCACTTTTCAACATAATCGTATACAACAATACAATACCGTTTATTGTCATTTGAGCCTCATTGAGGTTCAAACGAAATTTAGTTTCTGCAGTCATACATACACAAAAAGAACCAAGACACAACACAATTCACACAAACATCCATCGCAGTGAATCTCCTCCTCACTGTGACGGATGGCAAAGTCTTATCTCTCCCCTGCACTCCCCATTCTCCTCCCGATGTCAGAGTCAAAACCCCCGGCGGGCGATGGTAAATAAGTCCCGCGGCCATTGACGCTGCGCCAGACGATGCAAGGCTGCGCTCCGGGTCCTGGTGTTAGAGCCCCTGGCGGGCGCCAGCAAGTCCCGCGGCCATTAAAGCCACGCGGGGCGATGTCAGACCCCACTCCAGGTCGTCTTCAACCCCGCAACTCGGGCAGGAGAAGTTGCCGCCGCGGGAGCTTCGAAACGCGGTCTCCCACCAGGGACCCGCGAGCTCCTGGTGTTACCGTCCACTGGCCTGCAGCTGGAGCCTTCGAATCTCCGGGGTTGGACAGCAGCAGTGCCCCACCACTGTTCATCCCGTACCGAACTCGGCCAGCTCCATGATGCTGAGTAGCCCGCAGGCTCTGCGACTGAAGCCCCAGGTCCGGTTGAGGCCTCTCCACAGCGCTAGGCCCCAACGGCAACGGAGACCCAACAGAGGAAAGGTCAGGTCCTCTGTACAGGAAAAAGATTTAAAAAGTTCCCCCCCCCCCCCCCCCCCACACACACTTATCCAGCTAAAAGAAAAACACTAACAACACTGAACGACACAAGAATTTAAAAAAAAACCAGACGGACTGCAGAGGCCGTTGCGACAATCTTCGTGCCGCCCACCGTAAGTCTAAGGGGTAAGAGTGTTCTGAGGGCTTTATGTCTCAATGCAAGGAGCATTCGTAATAAGGTGGATGAGTTGACTGTGCAGATAGTTATTAATAAATATGATATAGTTGGGATCACGGAGACATGGCTTCAGGGTGACCAAGGCTGGGAGCTGAACATCCAGGGATATTCAATATTCATAAGGGATAGACAGAAAGGAAAAGGAGGTGGTGTAGCGTTGCTGGTCAGAGAGGAGATTAACGCAATAGAAAGGAAGGACATTAGCGTGGAGGATGTGGAATCGATATGGGTGGAGCTGCGAAACACTAAGGAGCAGAAAACGCTAGTAGTACACAAAAGGCTAGAGTAGAAGTAGACACTAGTAGTAGTTGTGTACAGACCACCTAACAGTAGTAGTGAAGTTGGGGATGGCATCAAACAGGAAATTAGAAATGCGTGCAACAAAGGTAAAACAGTTATAATGGGTGACTTCAATCTACATATAGATTGAGTGAATTAAATTGGCAGGGGTGCTGAGGAAGAGGATTTCTTGGAATGTATGTGGGATAGTTTTCTAAACCAACATGTAGAGGAACCAACGAGAGAGCAGGCTATTCTAGACTGGGTATTGAGTAATGAGGAAGGGTTAGTTAGCAGTCTTGTACGTGGCCCCTTGGGCAAGAGTGACCATAATATGGTTGAGTTCTTCATTAGGATGGAGAGTGACATAATTAATTCAGAAACAAGGGCTCTGAACTTAAAGAAAGGTAAATTTGAGGATATGAGACGTGAATTGGCCAAGATAGACTGGCAATTGATTCTTAAAGGGTTGACGGTGGATAGGCAATGGAAGGCATTTAAAGACTGCATGGATGAACTACAACAATTGTTCATCCCAGTTTGGCAAAAGAATAAATCAGGGAAGGTAGTGCATCCGTGGATAACAAGGGAAATCAGGGATAGTATCAAAACAAAAGATGAAGCATACAAATTAGCCAGAAATAGCAGCCAACCAGAGGACTGGGAGAAATTCAGTCCAGCAGAGGAGGACAAAGGGCTTAATTAGGAAAGGGAAAATAGATTATGAAAGAAAACTGGCAGGGAACATAAAAACTGACTGCAAAGGTTTTAATAGATATGTGAAGAGAAAAAGATTAGTTAAAACAAATGTCGGTCCCTTGCAGTCAGAAACAGAAAAGTCATGGCAGACCAATTGAATAACTACTTTGGTCCTGTCTTCACTAAGGAAGACATAAATAATCTGCCGGAAATAGCAGGGGACCGGGGGTCAAATGAGATGGAGGAACTGAGTGAAATCCAGGTTAGCCGGGAAGTGGTGTTAGGTAAATTGAATGGATTAAAGGCCGATAAATCCCCAGGGCCAGATAGGCTGCATCCCAGAGTACCTAAGGAAGTAGCTCCAGAAATAGTGAATGGATTAGTGATAATTTTTCAAGACTCTGGAGTAGTTCCTGAGGATTGGAGGCTAGCTAATGTAACCCCACTTTTTAAAAAGTGAGGGAGAGAGAAAACGGGGAATTACAGAGCAGTTAGTCTAACATCGGTAGTGGGGAAAATGCTAGAGTCAGTTATTAAAGATGGGATAGCAGCGCATTTGGAAAGTGGTGAAATCATTGGACAAAGTCAGCATGGATTTACGAAAGGTAAATCATGTCTGACGAATCTTATAGAATTTTTCGAGAATGTAACTAGTAGAGTGGATAAGGGAGAACCAGTGGATGTGTTATATCTAGACTTTCAGAAGGCTTTCGACAAGGTCCCACATAAGAGATTAGCATACAAACTTAAAGCACACGGTATTGGGGGTTCAGTATTGATGTGGAAAGAAAACTGGCTGGCAGACAGGAAGCAAAGAGTAGGAGTAAACGGGTCATTTTCAGAATGGCAGGCAGTGACTAGTGGGGTACCGCAAGGCTCAGTGCTGGGACCCCAGCTATTTACAATATATATTAATGATTTGGACGAGGGAATTGAATGCAACATTCCAAGTTTGCAGATGACACGAAGCTGGGGGGCAGTGTTAGCTGTGAGGAGGATGCTAGGAGGCTGCAAGGTGACTTGGATAGGTTGGGTGAGTGGGCACATGCATGGCAGATGCAGTATAATGTGGATAAATGTGAGGTTATCCACTTTGGTGGCAAAAACAGAAAAGTAGACTATTATCTGAATGGTGGCCGATTAGGAAAAGGGGAGATGCAACGAGACCTGGATGTCACGGTACACCAGTCATTGAAAGTAGGCATGCAGGTGCAGCAGGCTGTGAAGAAAGCGAATGGTATGTTAGCATTCATAGCAAAAGGATTTGAGTATAGGAGCAGGGAGGTTCTACTGCAGTTGTACAGGGTCTTGGTGAGACCACACCTGGAGTATTGCGTACAGTTTTGATCTCCTAATCTGAGGAAAGACATTCTTGCCAGTGAGGGAGTACAGAGAAGGTTCACCAGACTGATTCCTGGGATGTCAGGACTTTCATATGAAGAAAGACTGGATAGACTCGGCTTGTACTCGCTAGAATTTAGAAGATTGAGGGGGGATCTCATAGAGACTTACAAAATTCTTAAGGGTTTGGACAGGCTAGATGCAGGAAGATTGTTCCCGATGTTTGGGAGGTCCAGAACAAGGGGTCACAGTTTAAGGATAAGGGGGAAGTATTTTAGGACCGAGATGAGAAAAACATTTTTCACACACAGAGTGGTGAATCTCTGGAATTCTCTGCCACAGAAGGTAGTTGAGGCCAGTTCATTGGCTGTATTTAAGAGGAAGTTAGATGTGGCCCTTGTGGCTAAAGGGATCAGGGGGTATGGAGAGCAGGTACAGGATACTGAGTTGGATGATCAACCATGATCATATTGAATGGCAGTACAGGCTCGAAGGGCCGAATGGCCTACTCCTCAACCTATTTTCTATGTTGCTATGAATGATTTTCTTTCCTTAACTCAGAGTTCAGTGGTTGCAATGACCAAGAAAAATGCCAACGTCTCTCTTGTGTACGCTTTCCTGTATAAACTCGTTCAGGTAAAAGTAAAACTTTGTTCTTTTTAACTATGATGCGAGGTTAGTTCTGCTTTGTCCGTGCTCCTTTCACAAGTCTGGACACCCCACCTCAATCCCCGCACATGGGGAGGACAGTGTCCACTCCGATGGACACAATTCCTCCATCTCCTTCCTAAAGGAATGTCCTTTAATTCTAAGTGACCTCTGGTCCTAGACTCCTCCACTAGTGGAAACATCTTCTCCACATCCACTGTCTCCAGCCCTTTCGCTATTGGGTAGGCTGGTCGTGGGAGCGTGCAGTGTAGCTGTTGTGTACACAGTGGACATCGTGGGGTGCTGTTCGTTCACTCGATCCCAGAGCCTCACGCCTGCCTTCCCTCCAGGTCTTCACCGAATACTTCAAGGAGCTGGAGGAGGAGAGCATCAGGGACAACTTTGTCATCGTCTATGAGCTGCTGGATGAAGTGATGGACTTTGGCTTCCCACAGACGACCGACAGTAAAATCCTGCAGGAGTGAGTAGAGCATGCAGTGTGGAGCGGGTTGGTCACTGTCTCGACACCGGGTACACGCGCGATACACACAGGGTACACATCACACACGGGTTACAAACCACACATGGGTCTGGCTGGAGCTGACATGCCATCCCCACAGGTACATCACGCAGCAGAGCCAGAAGCTGGAGGTTGCCGCCCCTCGGCCTCCGGCCACTGTCACCAACGCAGTGTCCTGGCGATCAGAGGGCATCAAGTACAAGAAGAACGAGGTCTTCATTGACGTCATCGAAGGGGTCAACGTGTTGGTGAGTGGGGGTGGGGTTCACCGTGGGGGGGGCGGTGATGATCATGATGGGGGGGGTTTCACCGTGGGGGGGACCCGTGGTGGTCAGGGGGTCTCCTGGTGGGGAGGAGGGGTGATGATCGCGGTGGGGGCCGGTGGGGGCTCAGCGTGGGTGGTGAGTTGAGGGGAGAGGTTTGTGTCTTGGGGGGGGGGGGCTGTACCTTGGCACGGGGCTGTTGCAGGGTATGAGGGGAGGGGCAGGGTTCCGGAGGGAGGGGGCTGGGTTTGGAAGTGGTGCCCAAGGATTGTGGGGTTGGTTGGCTTGGCCAATTGTGGGTTGGTGTTGTGAGGGGACAGCTGGGCATGGAGTGATCCACCCACACCTGCTGACCACTCGCTCTACCCTGTGCCATTGTTCAGTGGGTCAGCTCATTCCTCCTGTCCGCACACAGGTCAGCGCCAATGGGAACGTGCTTCAGAGTGAGATCGTGGGCAGTGTCAAGCTGAGAGTCTTCCTGTCCGGAATGCCCGAGCTCCGTCTCGGCCTCAACGACAAAGTCCTCTTCGAACTGACCGGCAGTAAGTAGCGGCAGCGACCCGCTGGTCAAGCACAGTCTGCCCAGTACCCTGGCCACTGACCCCATCACACCTAGGGACACTGAACCGTCCAGTCTTCCTGCTCCATCTGGACAATTGTCCCGTCAGAAATCTCGTGAAAGTTATATTTAAAATATTCAAAATGGAAACAGATTTTAAAGAGAATTTCTCTTTGCCAGTGCTTAAAATAGTTTTTTTTAATATCTTCCATGAGAATGTTTTTAGAGCTTTTTGTATCTTCTATGAAGTGCTGCCAAAGTGTTGATCATCTATTAAGGCCAGGGATTGTTTAAAAGGGGGGTACAGTACTCGTGTAACCAGCAGGTCATATCTTCACGTCTCTCGTTTCCCTCTCCCCTGTCTCAAGAAGGATCTCGCCTGAAACGTCACCTATTCCTTCTCTCCAGAGACGCTGCCCGCCCCGCTGAGTTATTCCAGTATTTTCTGTCTATCTCCAACATCCGACCTACATAAACCAGTGAGCGGGTAATCAGTTGCCTGCTCTGTCACCAGCGTGCTGTACTGTCCACACAGTGCTGCTTGATGCCCCGCCTTAGAGCAGGCACCACACTTCTTCTTCTTCCGTGTGGCGTGCACAGCCTAAAGTTGAAGGACAACTTGTTCTATTTGAACTTCTGTTTCTGCACGTAGAGTTGATTGCGTTAGTCAAAAACAGGGCGGACCATGTGAAGGTTGCAATCTTCCACGCCAGGCACCACACTAGGTCAGTTTAATGGAGAATGAACACTACCAAAGCATCTTAGTGAGACATAAAGATAGAGAGGAAGCAGAAAGAAAAATTGTTATCCCAATTGGGAGGCTTGAGCGGAAAACCCCTCTCTGTAACTGCAGGAGGTGCTGCCATGTAGGGATTGGTTTAGGAATTGCTAAAGTCCATCTCCAGTTCTGATCTGTAGGATAGTGTTAATGTGCGGGGATCGCTGGTCTGTGCGGACTCGATGGGCCGAAGGGCCTGTTTCCGTGCTGTATCTCTAAACTAAACCTGATCAGTTACAGACGGCTCTGTCTAAGCCACAACAACAGCTCGAGTTTTGTTTTCATCCAGGAAGTAAAAATAAATCGGTGGAACTGGAGGATGTGAAGTTCCACCAGTGCGTGAGACTCTCGCGGTTTGAAAATGACAGAACCATCTCCTTCATCCCGCCAGATGGCGACTTTGAGCTCATGTCTTACCGCCTCAACATCCATGTGAGTAAAGGACGTCTGGGGGGGTCGTTTCACTGTTTTGTTCACAGAAACGTTTCTGGAGGAGAGGCACAAGAATCCCCGGAGCAATGCAGGGTCAGGTTTGTGCCAACCCCTGCTCTCCTGGTCCACGCCAATGTTAATGAGGAGCAAGGAAGATGCTAGAGTTATTAATTCCTTACAATCTAATGGTAGGAACATTGAATTGTACAATTGTAGGTAAGCTGTAACAACCACCCCTTGTCCAGTACAGTGGGATGGGCCAGGATTGAGTGTACTGAAGGGCCTGCCTGTCCCACCTGAGTTAATTATTTTTTCGCGGTATTTTTTCAAGTGTCGCAACTTTTTTTTGTTGCCGCTGGATTTTGAAATGTTCAAAATCTTTTGGCGACCTTGATATGATGCCGGCAGTCGCCGAAAAAATCGGCAAGTCCTTGAGAAGATAAACAAGACAAGGCTGTGTCTGGAGTTCTATCTAGAAAGTCATAGTGATACAGTGTGGAAACAAGACGTTCCGCCCAAGTTGCCAACAATGGCCAACATGCTCCAGCTACACTAGTCCCACCTCCCTAACCCTAACCTCTAAACCTGTCCTATCCATGTAGATGTCTAAAATGCAATCTGACAATCCAGCAACCTTCCCAGCATCAGTAAGTGGCCCAGATGTTGTGAAATTGCAACAGTTTGAACGTATCCTTTTGTTTTCAGGTGAAGCCTCTGATTTGGATTGAATCGGTGATTGAGAAATTCTCACACAGCCGTGTTGAATATATGATCAAGGTCAGTCTCGCTGGGGGAACGGAAGGCTCCATTTCTCCTCTCTGCTCCTTGTACCTTTGAAGGGACCATCGTTAATTTAGCTCGAGTCCTCTGTTACATTCACCCCCAGCTAGAGGCCACTCGTGCCGTTCTCAAACTCTTTGCTTCTATCCACTAGTGGAATCATCCCCCTGGTGGGGCTGTCCAAGTATGGGCGGGCATGGGGACGGGGGAGGTTCGTGGTGGTGGGGCAGGGGTTAACGAGCAGTGTTCCTTGTACAAAAGGCCAAGAGTCAGTTCAAGAAGCAGTCGGTGGCCAACAACGTGGAGATCATCATCCCGGTGCCCAGCGACGCCGACTCCCCCAAGTTCAAGACCAGCGTGGGCAGCGCCAGGTGGGTGCCGGAAAATAACACGGTGGTGTGGACCATCAAATCCCTGCCGGTGAGTGCCAGCTCTTTGTTCCTTTGCTGCAGGTTGAACAGGTCCCGGTGGGTGGGGATGACAAACCTCCTCCGCTGGTGGTCACAGGCTGTGTTGTTGAGGGTGTAACGGTGACACTTACACGTTTGTATTGAGGATGTCCTCTCGTCCCTGCATGTGAAATATCCCAGAGCTCTATTTAACTCTCTCTTGAATACATCCAGTGAATTGGCCTCCACTGCCTTCTGTGGCAGAGAATTCCACAGATTCACAACTCTCTGGGCGAAAACGTTTTTCCTAATCTTAGTCCTTAAAAGCCTACCCCTTATTCTTAAACTGTGGTCCCTAGTTCTGGGCTCTCCCAACATCGGAAACATTTTTTTCCTGCATCTAGCCTCTGTCAATGCTAGTGAAGATATCGGCTAACCAGTTGTGTCGTGTTTCTGGAATATTGCTGTGCAGGGTCACTGCAACTTGACCTGTGAAAATCTGACTTTACACTAATTCACCCATACAGCGTTAAAGCATTTGTCAAGCTGGTAATGATAAAATGTTTTGAATCATTGATAACTGATGGGATACAGTACATGTTCCACCAGTTTAATTGTGGGCACAAAATGCCGGAGTAACTCAGTGGGACTTGAGCCGAATGCCACCCATTCCTTCTCTCCACAGATGCTTCCTGTCCCTGTGCCTGAGTTACTCCAGCATTTTAAGTCTATCTTCGGTGTAAACCAACATCTGCAGTTCTTTCCTACTTGATTAGTACGGGTGTCAGGAGTTACGGGGAGAAGGCAGGAGAATGGGTTTAGGAGGGAAAGGTAGATCAGCCATGATTGAATGGCAGAGTAGACATGATGGGCCGAATGGCCTAATCCTGCTTCTATCACTTATGACCAACACAGTTTAATTATGGGACCTGTTAGATTAATCACTTAAATGAAAGAATTATCAGGAGAATATGTGGAGATGTGAAGGGGTTACTGTGGAAACAGGGGTGTCTGATCTGCAGGTGTGTGTAGCACCTTGCTCATCACCAGTTCTATGTTAGCTGAAGAGTGCACTGACACATCGCAGCTGCTGCAAGTCTAAATTGTGGAAGATAAGTAAGAGTAGGCATGAAGATTGGAGAGAGGTGAGGGATCAGGGGCAGTGAGGATGAAAACTATTGGCTTCGTAGTTTCAGATTGTTCACCATAATGTTATAGAAATGGTTTTGTTTTAATCTGTCCCCTTCCCCCGTCTCTCTCTGTCTTCCTCTCTCTCCCAAAGGGTGGGAAGGAATATTTGATGCGCGCCCACTTTGGCCTGCCGAGTGTGGAGAATGAAAACAGTGAGGGCAAGCCCCCGATCACCATCAAATTCGAGATCCCATACTTCACTGTGTCGGGAGTCCAGGTTAGTGATCGTGTGAGCACTGGTGGTGGTGGTGACTGGTGGAGTGTGGGATGGCAATGGACCACAGGGTCACACAGTGACCGCGCCACGGGGTCACACAGTGACCGCGCCCCGGGGTCACACAGTGACCGCGCCCCGGGGTCACACAGTGACCGCGCCCCGGGGTCACACAGTGACCGCGCCCCGGGGTCACACAGTGACCGCGCCCCGGGGTCACACAGTGACCGCGCCCCGGGGTCACACAGTGACCGCGCCCCGGGGTCACACAGTGACCGCGCCCCGGGGTCACACAGTGACCGCAACACGGGGTCACACAGTGACCGCAACACGGTGTCACAGAGTGACCGTAACACGGGGTCACACAGTGACGGACACGGGGGTCACACAGTGACGGAAACACGGGGTCACACAGTGACTGCAACAGGGTCACACAGTGTAACTCAGTGTAATACAGTGTGGGGGTCTCAATCTACAGTGTAATGCAGTGTGGGATCGCAACAGTGCGCAGTGTAACGCAGTAACGATGACACAGTGTGGGGATCACAATGTTTGTAGTGTAACGCAGTAATGCAGTGTGGGGATCAGAGCCTTTGGCGTTTCCCTGTTACAGGTGCGGTACATGAAGATCATTGAGAAGACTGGTTACCAGGCACTGCCCTGGGTCAGATACATCACCCAGAGTGGAGGTCAGTGTGGCCGCAGCCATGTGTTGTGGAGAGTATGTTCAACGCGTGTCTGCCTGTGTCTACAAGGTGTGGTGGTGTACTGCTGGTCACAGCGGGGCACTGGCGCCCGGTCCACATGTCCTCCAACTTAATGACTCACTGTCGCTGCTGGAAACTCCCCCGACCCCTAAATCCCTCACCCCCCCATCAGGGTCCGGCCCACCCCTCCCCGGCCCCCCCCACCCCTAACCCTCACCCACCCCCCCACCTCGAACCCTCACCCACCCCCTCACCCCCCCGACCCCCTCACCCCCCCGACCCCCTCACCCCCCCGACCCCTCACCCCCCAACCCCTCAACCCCCCTGACCCCAGCCCCCCACCCCGACCCCTCACCCCCCCATCAGGGTCCGGCCCACCCTCCTCGGCCCCTCACCCAGCCATTCCGACCCCTCCCCCCCCCCACCCCCAAGTCTCTCCCTTCCCCACCCCGACTGCGCTCCCCCGCCTGACCCTTCCCCCCCAAACTGACCTCACCCCCCACTCTGACCCGTTCCCAGCCCGACCTCATGCCCCCAACCCCTTCCCCCAATCTCACTCCGACCCCTCACCCTGACCCCTGACCCCGCCATCCCCTCCCCCCACCCTGACCCCACTCTCCCCAATGGGAAACGCCCCTCTCGAAACTAACCAATAAGTAAAAAACAAGTCATACTCTGATCACAACCAGGCGGTTTGAATGAATGAACATTGAAATTTATTAGAATAGATTATCTTTTAATTCTGTGTCTTATTTTTCAGATTACCAACTGCGGACACATTAAACTGCCAACGGTTGGGAAACATTCTCCACATTTTCCTCTTTCATTTGTTTTAATTGGCTGCTTATTACTGTTACAGCAAGTGCCTTAAATATCTTGTTAATTTTTATTCTGTTAAGATGACCCTAAAATAATTAAATTAATTAAAGATGGCTCTCTACTGTCACAGAGGCCAATTGCAATACGGACCTGCCAAATACACCTTGGGAGCGAAGATGCTTCAGAAGACCGGGACTTAACATGGTCTGGACAAGCTTGTGGTTTGTGGAGCTTGTGGAGGGACCTTCTGGCCTTCTGTGCTGTGGAATTGGACCCTGCCTGATCAGTACTGTTGCTGTAAACCTTGTGCCTGCCCCTCCTTGCCTTGCCTTGCCTTCATCAAGGCCTGGAAACGCCAAAGGATTCCCAGAATCCACAGCCTTTCTGAGAGAGATTTGCACTTCACTCCTGACTGGACCAACACTGACCCAGAACTAGAACGGGTCAGGCAGCATCTCTGGGAAACGTGGATGAGTGACATTTCCTCAGTCTGAAGAAGGGTGCCGATCTGAAACGTCACCTATCCATGTTCTCCACAGATGCTGCCTGACCCGCTGAGTTACTCCAGCACTCTGTGAAACGTCACCTATCCATGTTCTCCACAGATGCTGCCTGACCCGCTGAGTTACTCCAGCACTCTGTGAAACGTCACCTATCCATGTTCTCCACAGATGCTGCCTGACCCGCTGAGTTACTCCAGCACTCTGTGAAACGTCACCTATTCACGTTCTCAACAGATGCTGCCTGACCCGCTGAGTTACTCCAGCACTCTGTGAAACGTAACCTATCCATGTTCTCCAGAGATGCTGCTTGACCCGCTGAGTTGCTCCAGCACTTTGTTTTTTTGTTAACCAGAGAAACGACCGGTGAATTTAGTCACAAACCTGAAGTGTTGCTGGAGTGTCCAAGGGATCTCACTCACGCTCACGGTTTATTGGGCCGTCTCTGAGGCGTACTGCGTTTCAGAGGGATTGCGAGCCTGCTGTTACTGGTAGAGGCTTCTGTAGTTCCAGCTTCCTCCATTCTTGCTTTCTAAACCGTGTACATGTCCGCAATCAGAATTGCGAGTATAAACTAGCAGAAACATCCAGCATGCTGGGCAGCAGCTGCGGAGAGAGAAACAGAGCTAACATTAGTTTGAAGATTGACACAAAAAGCTGGAGTAACTCAGCGGGTCAGACAGCATCTCTGGAGAAAAGGAATAGGTGACTTTTCAGGTCGAGACCCTTCTCCAGGCTGAAGAAATGTCACTTATCCCTGCTTTCCAGAGATGCTGCCTGAACCAGCATCTGCAGTTTGTTTCTGACATTACAGTCCATGTCTTTTGGTTTTGTCACCGTTCCCAACACTGATTCTTCCAATTCGGTGTTTAGTTTGAGAACTGCTCCCTCTAACACATTAGTGCCTGTAGATTTGTAGAAAATCACCGTGTACAACCTGTGCAGAACGTTGCCTGTGTTTTTAAAATGTTGTGAATAAATATTTGAAAATGCATTCAATTAAAACCCCTTTTGGTACCTGATTGTTTCAATAAAAGCAAAGCAGAAACTCTGTGTTGTTGCACATGTAGTGCGGTTTCAGACAGTCGTGGGGTTAGGTGCATGAACTTGTTGAGACTGGGAGGGACAGGTGTTGGGAGAAAAGGTACAGAAAGCGCACACCTCCAGATTCAGGGACAGTTTCTTCCCAGCTGTAATCAGGCAACTGAACTATCTAGAGAGCAGTCCTGGTCTACTATCTACCTCATTGTTGACCCACCCGCTATCCTGATCTGACTTTACTGGATTTATCTTGCACTAAACGTTATCCCTTGATGTACTGTATCTGTACACTGTGAATGGCTCCTTTTTAATCGTCTTTCCGCTGACTAGTCAGCATGCAACAGAAGCTTTTCGCTGCACCTCGCTCGGTGCAAGAAACTCAGCACAACTGGGAAGATGTCCAGGCGCTGACACACTGACCCTCCCCCCGGCCCAGACACTCCCTCCCCGCGCCCCAACCTACTCCAGGCCCCGGCTTCATCCCGCCCCGCCTCTGGGCCCTCCCTCCCTCCATCCCCCGGCCCCGGCCGCCCCTCTCCCCCGCCCCCGGCCCAGACACTCCCTCCCCGCGGCCCAACCTACCCCAGGCCCCGGCTTCATCCCGCCCTCCCTCCCCTGCCCCGGCCTCTCCTCATGGCGCTGCAGGCGCTGCTTTACGGCCGCGGCCGCCTCTCCATCCTGGACCAACTGCAGCTCCCGCACCGCCGCCATTACCGGCCCGTGGACGGCGTCAGCGCCGCCTGGACAGACATCGCCGCCATGCGGGTACAGGGGGGAGGTGGAGGAATGGGGAGAGATGCTTTGTGCTGGGCCTCGTTGGGTTCCCCTACCCTCCCTCTCTCCCCCAGCTCCCCCTCTTTACCCTTGCTCCACTCCCTCTCCCCCCTGCTCCCCTCTCTCTCCCCCCTGCTCTCCTCTCTCCCTCTGCCCCCTCCCTCTCTCCCCCCTGCTCTCCTCTCTCCCCCTGGCCCTCTCCCTCTCTCCCCCTGCCCCCTCCCTCTCTCCCCCTTCCATCTCCCTCTCTCCCCCTGCCCCCTCCCTCTCTCCCCCTTCCATCTCCCTCTCTCCCCCTGCCCCCTCCCTCTCTCCCTCTGCCCCTCTCCCTCTCTCCCCCTGCCCCCTCCCTCTCTCCCCCTGCCCCCTCCCTCTCTCCCCCTGCCCCCTCCCTCTCTCCCCCTGCCCCCTCCCTCTCTCCCCCTTCCATCTCCCTCTCTCCCCCTGCCCCTCTCCCTCTCTCCCCCTGCCCCTCTCCCTCTCTCCCCCTGGCCCTCTCCCTCTCTCCCCCTGCCCCTCTCCCTCTCTCCCCCTGCCCCTCTCCCTCTCTCCCCCTGCCCCCTCCCTCTCTCCCCCTGCCCCCTCCCTCTCTCCCCCTGCCCCCTCCCTCTCCCCCCTGCCCACCTCCCTCTCCCCCCTGCCCCCCTCCCTCTCTCCCCTTGCCCCCTTCTTCTCCCCCTTGACCCTCTCCCCTGTTGTGCGGCCCTTCTGTAACCTCCGGCCCCTGTGTAGGTTCGGGGTGCCCCAGCGATCGCCATTGTTGGCTGCCTGAGCCTGGCGGTGGAGCTCCACCACAGGGAGGACATGGACAAAGAAGCCTTGGCCAGCTTTGCCCTGGAATCACTGGACTACCTCGTGACGGCCAGACCCACGGCGGTCAACATGGCCCGAGCTGCCCAGGACTTGACCCAATTCATCCAGCTGGAGGTCAAGAGGCCGGACAGCACTGCTGACGACTTCAAGGAGAAGTGAGTGCTCTACTGCTACGTCACCGTGCCATCCCAAACATTTAGAAACAGAAAAGTAGGTGTGGGAGTAGGCCATTCGGCCCTTCGATCCAGCACAGCCATTCAATATGATCATGGCTGATCATATAAAATCTGTACCCCATTCCTGCTTTTTCCCCATATCCCTTGATTCCTTTTGCCCGAAGAGCTAACTCTCTTTTGCGGAGATGAGAACACACTTTTTCACACAGAGAGTTGTGAGTCTGTGTAATTATCTGCCTCAGAGGGCGTTGGAGGCCGGTTCTCTGCATACTTTCAAGATAGGGCGCTTGAAGATAGCAGATATGGGGAGAAGGCAGGGACGGGGTACTGATTGTGGATGATCAGCCATGATCACATTGAATGGCGGTGCTGGCTCGAAGGGCCGAATGGCCTACTCCTGCAGCTATTGTCAAACAACCCTTTACTTCCTCCCCCCTCTCTTCCCTCTGCCCCATTTCTCCCCCCTCCATCTATGTTGCTTCCACCAGCTTTACAACTGCATCCTCATCCCACACGTTTTGTCGTTTCATCTCTGGCTCTTGTCCAACTATCTGCCTATCACAAACCGTTACTATGGTGTTTCCTCAGCTTGCATCTCTCTCAGATCTCTGCATTCTCAGAACACTTCCTCATGATCAAGGATTTGGAATTTTGACATGTACTGAAGCTGTTGTTGACCTGTTCAGATGTTCTCGGCTCCTGGGGTCTTCATTTACTCTCCCCACAACCTTTCAGTAAAACATAGGATCGCTGGTTCAGCTCCTTTTACTCAACATTCCACCTGGAACTTTCCATCGACCACTGGATTTGGGGCAGCGATTAGAGTCATAGAGTGATACAGTGCGGAAACAGGCCCTTCGGCCCAACTTTCCCACACCGGCCAACATGTCCCAGCTCCACTACTCCCACCACCTGCCCTCCAAACCTGTCCTATCCACTTGCCTGTCTAACTGTTTCTTAGACGTTGGAATACTCCCAGCCTCAACTACCTCCTATGGCAGCTCGTTCCATACACCCACCACCCTTTGTGTGAAAAAGATACCCCTCAGATTCCTATGAAATCTTTCCCCTTCACCTCAAACCTATGTCTTCTGGTCCTTGATTTCCCTACTCTGGGCAACAGATTCTGTGCATCTACACAATCTATTCCCATCATGACGAAACCTTCCTGACTAAACCATCTTGTCTTCCCAACGGAAGTGTGATTTGCAGAATAGAGGCGATGCTGGAGAAGGACATCAGTGACAACCGCAGTATCGGGTCACACGGTGCCCAGCACATTCTGTCCACGGCCACAACAGACAAGGTGACCATCCTGACTCATTGTAACACGGGCTCCCTGGCCACGGCAGGCTATGGAACTGCTCTGGGTAAGTGTCGACCGGGTCTCCACACTCACTTCTTATTAAGAATATGGGGTAGGCCATTTAGGACTGAGATGAGGAAAAACTTGTTGTGAATCTGTGGAATTCTCTGCCATAGACGGCAGTGGAGTCCAATTCACTGGATGTTTTCAATAGAGAGTTAAATTTAGCTCTTAGGGATAATGGAATCAAGGGATATGGGGGGGAAAGCAGGAACGGGGTACTGCTTGTGGATAATCAGCCATGATCATATTGAATAGCGGTGCTGGCTCGAAGGGCCGAATGGCCTACTCCTGCACCTATTTTTCTGTTTCTAAATGTTTGGCATGGCACGGTGGCATACCAGTAGTGTGTTATTACACGTTGAGGAAGGGAAGTTTGAGATCGTCCCTTGTATTTCCTGCTGACCCTGTTTTAGCATCGATGCCTCACTTTTCACAACACAGATGCCGGAGATATTTGCAAACACAGCACTTATTGAAGAGGTCTTGGGACAAGCTCAGTTCAGTCTTGTCAGTTTCATGATCATAGTCTTTATTCGTGTCACAATACTGAATTACTCTGAGAATGCCAGATCTGAGATTTAGGGCAGGAGGAAACTGGAGCACCCAGAGGAAACCCACGTGGTCGTAGGGAGACTGTACAAACTCTGGCACGGTGGCACAGCGGGGGAGTTGCTGCCTCACAGCGCCAGAGACTCGTGCTTGATCCTGACCACTGGTGCTGTCTGTACGGAGTTTGTACGTTCTCCCTATGACCACGTGGGTTTCCTCTGGGTGCTGCGGTTTCCTCCCACACTACAAAGACGTACAGGTTTGTAAGTTAATCGGCTTCTGTAAATTGTCCTTAGTGTGTTGGAGTAAGGGTGTAGTGATTGTGGTCGGCGTGGAATCGATGGGCCGAAGGGCCTGTTTCCACACTGCATTTCTGAACTAAACTGATTGCAGAGGGGTCTCTTCTCTGAGGTCGTTGGCCTTGAGCTCTTTGTCCTCACCCTCCGTGTCCCTAGAGACACAGCATAGAGTACTCCGTCCCTCCAGTACAGATCTCATACACATCTCCTGCACTCATCGGTAGACGGCTGGCCCCGCAGGGGCACAGACACTGAGAATGGAGCCAGAGCAGGTCATTCGCACTGTATCCCCCTCCCCAATATCCCCTTTTATCCATATTCCCCCTCTCTCCCCTCTCCCACTGTCCACATCCACCCTTACTGCCATCCCCTCCCTTCCTTCCACCCATATCCCTCCCTCTGGCTTTACATTTCACTCTTCTCACCACATCTGACACCATTTTGTCTCCTTTCCACCTCCAGCCTTTGTCACTTTCTCCACCCATCTGCCAATCACCCTCCCCCCCCTCACCTGTATCCACCCATCACTCACCAGGCTTTGACCTGCTCCCCTACCTCTCTTCCAGTTACTTCCCCCCACTCTGGCTGGCGCGGACTCGATGGGCTGAAGGCCCAGTTTCCGCTCTGTATCTCTAAACTAAACTAGTGTGCGGGGATCGCTGGTCAGCACAGACTCAATGGGCCGAAGGGCCAGTTTCCGCGCTGTATCTCTAAACTAAACTAGTGTGTGGAGATCGCTGGTTGGCAAGGACTCGATGGGCCGAAGGGTCTGTTTCCGCGCTGTATCTCTGAACTAAAGAGTGTGATGTGCCTCAGGTGTAATCCGATCGCTCTGGGCCCTGGGCCGTCTGGAGCACGTCTACTGCACGGAGACACGGCCGTACAACCAAGGGGCGCGCCTGACCGCCTACGAGCTGACCTACGAGCAGATCCCCGCCACGCTCATCACCGACAGCATGGCTGCCGTGGCCATGAAGGAGAAGCACATCACAGGTGGGTCCCAGCGCTGAGCTGTTGCCCCAATCTTCATCACAGGTTGGGTTCCAGCGCGGAGCTGCTGCCCCAATCTTCATCACAGGTGGGTTCCAGCGCAGAGCCAGCCCTGTCCTTCATCACAGGTAGGTCCCAGCGCGGTGCTGCTGCCCCAATCTTCATCACAGGTAGGTCCCAGCGCGGAGCTGCTGCCCCAACCATCACAGGTAGGTCCCAGTGTGGAGCCAGCCCCGGCCTTCATCACAGGTGGGTCCCAGCATGGAGCAGCTGCCCCAACCTTCATCACAGGTGGGTCCCAGCATGGAGCAGCTGCCCCGGCCTTCCTCACAGGTCGGTCCCAGCATGGAGCAGCTGCCCCAACCTTCATCACAGGTGGGTCCCAGCATGGAGCAGCTGCCCCAAACACCCCTCCAGCCCCGGGTTTTGTCTCATGGTCTTTGATTATGTGAGGTGTGGATGGAATGGGTACACTGACCAGGCTGGACACTGGGATTCAGGCCAGGCTGGACACTGGCGTGTGACCAGTCCACCCGCCATTCCCTGTGCAATGGTCAGCAGGGCGTTGACGGGCCTGAGCCGCTGAGTTCCTCCAGCACTTTGTGTTTTGCTCAAGATTCTAGCATCTGCAATTCCTTGTGTTTCTGTTTGGCTAATCTGTCACTCTCTCTCCCCCACCCCCCTCCTCCCTCACTCCTTGCTCTCCCCCCCCCCCCCCACTTCCCTCGCCCAAACCACGACGCTCCTGCTCCCCCACCTTCTCCCTCTCTCTCACCCCTCTGTCCCTCCCTGCAGCGGTGGTGGTGGGCGCTGACCGGATTGCTGCGAATGGAGACACGGCCAACAAGGTGGGGACATACCAGCTGGCCATCGTGGCCCTGCACCACCACATCCCCTTCTATGTGGCCGCCCCCAGCCAGTCATGTGACCTCAGCCTGGACTCTGGTCACCACATCCCAGTGGAAGAGCGTCCGGCCAACGAGCTCACCCACGTCAACGGTGTCCACGTGGCCGCACCTGGTGAGTGACCACTAACCCACTGCTGGTCAGTGCACCGACCCTGAGCCACCCTGACCCTCCCCTCTGACCCCAACCCAGCACCACACTGCAGGACTGACCACTGGTCAGTGTCCCAACCCTGACCCGTCGAGTTGCGGTAGGGAAGTGTGGAGGGTCAGGGGGCAGTGTGGAGGGTCAGGGGTCACTGTATGGGGGAGTGTGGAGGGTCGGGTCACTGTAAGGGGGAGTGTGGAGGGTCAGGGGTCACTAAGGGGGAGTGTGGAGGGTCAGGGGTCACTGTATGGGGGAGTGTGGAGGGTCAGGAGTCACTAAGGGGGAGTGTGGAGGGTCAGGGGTCACTGTATGGGGGAGTGTGGAAGGTCGGGTCACTGTAAGGGGGAGTGTGGAGGGTCGGGTCACTGTAAGGGGGAGTGTGGTGGGTCAGGGGTCACTAAGGGGGAGTGTGGAGGGTCAGGGGTCACTATGGGGGAGTGTGAAGGGTCAGGGGTCACTGTAAGGGGGAGTGTGAAGGGTCAGGGGTTTCCAGATTCTCCAATAAATCATCATCATGGAGCTAGGAAACAGGCCCTTCGGCCCAACTTGGCCATGCCGATCAAGATGCCCCATCTACATTAACCCCACCTGCCTGCATTTGGTCCACATCCCTCTAAACCTGTTCTCCATGTACCTGGCTAAATGTCATAAATATTGTGAGAGTCCCAGCCTCAACCACCTCCTCCAGCAGCTCGTTCCATTCACCCACCACCCTCTGTGTGGAGAAGTTCCCCCGCCAGGTGCTCTTTAAATATCTCTCTCCCCCCCCTCAACTTAAACATCAGCCCTCTAGTGTAAGATCCTATGCCATGGGAAAAAGACTGTCAGTCATCCTGTCTGCATTCTTCCAGTCAAGTTGGTACTGTGAAGATCAAGCAGGAGGGAGATAATGTGATGTAAAAGCTTCAGTTTGTGAAAGTTTTATTCTTTCTCTGCAGGGGTGGGGGTGTGGAACCCCGCCTTTGACATCACACCCCACAGCCTCATCACAGGGGCGATCATCACCGAATTTGGAGTCCACCACCCTCAAGATCTTCAGGAAGTCCTCACTGGGAAGAAGCAGCACATCTCCTGAGCCGTGGTCCCTGGCAGCAGCACGACATCCCTTCCTGCCCCTTCCACGTTTCTTTCCGTACAAATTCCAAACTTGCTCTTCAGTTTCCCCCCAAGGCAAGGATCGTCGTGCACTGGTTTTGTAATGGAGATCTTCACGAGGAAGAGAAGCAGGAATAGGTCAGTGGAGTCTGGCCCTCCTCTGGTTCAGTTACAGCCACTTCCCTCTCTTGTGTAGGAACCGACTGCAGATGCTGGTTTAAATCGAAGACAGACACAAAATTCTGGAGTAACTCAGCGGGTCAGGCAGCATCTCTGGAGAGAAGGAATGGGTGACGTTTCGGGTGGAGACTCTTCTTCAGACTTCCCTCTCTTCATCACTATCTCCACAGTTCCGCTGTCTACTCGTCACGATGGCTGAGCATCCGGTGGGTCTGAGCTACAGAACGCCAAGTGCTGACTACTCCAAATAATTATCTCTGTAAGACGCCAACTCCTCACCCTGAGTCTGTGCCCTCACTGTTCTGGACTGCTCTCTCACAATCATCTTTGTCTTACCAAAACAAATCTTTCCTCTAAACTCCAGTGACCACCTTTAATATCCCCTTCGAACCACCCTGTCATGAAACAGTCTGTCGAATCCAGAGGTTACTGAAGAGCCTCAGCCTGTATGTTTACAGATCAAAATATACATGTTTACAGTTAGATTTAACTCTTGGGGCTTTAGGAATCAAGGGATATGGGGAAAAAGCAGGAACAGGGCACTGATTTTAGATGATCGGCCATGATCATATTGAATGGCGGTGCTGGCTCGAAGGGGCTGAATGGCCTACTCCATCTATTTTTCATTGTTTCTATGTTTCTAAAATAGAGCAAATGCTCTATTAAATTTTGGAACTGGAAACACTCACCTGGTCTGGCAATTCACCTGAAACGTTAACTGTATCTCTGAAACGTTAACTCTATTTCTTTCTCCACGACTGACCTGTTGAGTATTCCCAATGCTTTGTTTTGCTTCTTTCCTTCAGCGCAGAGAAGGGAAGAACTGAAAAATGGCCAGCATGGGACTTCTGTCCATATTCCCGAGCTGCCCAACAAGGACCCCTCAGTCACATCTCCTCTGAAGAGGACGCATCTCAGCCTGAACCTCCACCCTTGCATGGGTTGTTTCATTTTGATTAAAACACCCGTGTACTCTTCAACAAACTGGCTTCTTTTGTTTGGCAGAACTAGTAAAAATGTGGGGGGAAGTAAGATAGGATTAGCTGTTTTGTAGTTGAAAGGGTGGGGCTAGGTTCAAGCATATGAATGGCTTTTGAATGGATGAGGGGCTGAATGTAGCAATGTTACAAAATTTTGAGATTTTAAAAATCAAGCCTGCAATTTATCCCATCAGATAAAGCATAAAAAGAAGTTTAATTTGACACCTAATTCACTTTCATATCTTCAGTATTAAGAAAGTTATGGCCATTTCCATACTTGGAAATTAGCATCTTGTTCCCCATTGCCTTTCAATTGACTTAACGCAAAAGCTGTGATCTGGAACAGTTAGAAGCCCATAACTTTCTTAAAAATTAAGAGAACTCAATGACATTTTCAGTTATTCTAGATTGAAGCATTCTGAAACAAATATGAAACAATCTTACTTGGATGACCTGAAATTAAAGCATATAATTAGTTAGTTATCTAATTGTAGTTAATTACAAAATTCAATTAGATCTAAACATCTATCCATTTCTTAGGAAAAGATAAACTTTTTTAAAATTGCCTCAGTGTCCAAATAACATTCACACAATAATCCACAATATAACATAATTTTTAAATATCATTTTCATGAATTTCTGGCCCAAATGGAAGGAATTTAGTGTTTGATTCCTGTAAATGAATGCCCATTTAAATCAACTAGCGAGTGGGTTTCAGTAGAATGCAGTGGATTGGAACGTTGCGGTTAGCGGTGAAGTCGGGAGGAAAAATACTGTTTGTTCATACATTTTTTGGACCTCATTTCGCAACATGAAATTATTATTAAAGCCTCCCGAAAAACCAACATTAAATATAAAAATAAACTATTTACCTTTTTTTCTCCCCTACGCAAAATCCTTCCGGTTGTCGGCGCTCACGGCTTTTGAAGGTGATTTTTAAATTATTCTAGTTAATAAATAATTTAGAGTAATTTAAAAATACCTTCATTCATGAAATGTCGGAGCGATTTTTCTTCCGCAACGAAATCGCCCGACATTGATCGATTTTCCCTGTCTGTAGAAAAACGGCACTTTAAGCCTGCCCCCGTCTCTGAAAGGCGCCAATGTCGCGCACACGGGGAGCGGCAGAACTGCAGCGCTGCTCAAGGTAAGTTTTGTAACATACCTACTGAATGGAGAATGTCTGGTGTGTAATCGGGGGGACTGTCCTGCAGTTGTGACTCTGAGTCCTCGCCCTCACTGAAACTCCAACAATAGCATCGTGTAGACGCACAGAGTCTCTTGCCGAAAGTGGGGGGAATCGAGGACCAGAGCATGCAGGTTCAAGGTGAACGGGAAAAGATTTAATAGGAACCTGAGGGGTACCTTTTACTGACAGACGGTGGTGGGTGTATGGAACGAGCTGCCAGAGGAGGTAATTGAGGCTGGGACTATCTCAATGTATAAGAAACAGTTAGACGGGTACATGGATAGGACAGGTTTGGAGGGATATAGACCGCGGGCAGGTGGGACATGTTGGCCAGTGTGGGCAAGTTGGGCCGAATGGCCTTGTTCCGTGCTCTACGACTAATACTGGCCGGGTGAGGCAGAGACCAGGTTGACCTGACATTGTGGGTTACACAAAAAGCTGGAGAAACTCAGCGGGTGCAGCAGCATCTAAGGAGCGAAGGAGATAGGTGACGTTTCGGGTCGAGACCCTTCGGACACTGTGGGCCGAAGGGCCTGGGCGGTGTATTTGGTGTCTTTTCCCTTCTCTGTCCCACCATGCCCCGCCTTACTGCACATTGTGACGCGTGCTGACCTCCTCTCTCCCGGCAGGCAACGCGTGCTGACCTCCCCTCTCCCGGCAGGCAACGCGTGCTGACCTCCCCTCTCCCGGCAGGCAACGCGTGCTGACCTCCTCTCTCCCGGCAGGCAACGCGTGCTGACCTCCCCTCTCCCGGCAGGCAACGCGTGCTGACCTCCCCTCTCCCGGCATGCGCCCCGTGCCTGCCCTCCCCGTGACCCGCCCGCTGGAGGACCTGCAGTATCCCGGCGGCCGTCATGGCGCAGGGACGCTTCAAGCTGGCGGCGCCGAAACGCGCGGGAGGCGGAGAGAGAGGGAGAGGGAGAGGGAGAGGGCCCAGGAAGGGAGGTGTGTGGGCACAGTGTGGGGGGGAGACGGGGCCCAGTGTGGGGGGGAGACGGGGCCCAGTGTGGGGGGGAGACGGGGCCCAGTGTGGGGGGGAGACGGGGCCCAGTGTGGGGGGGAGACGGGGCCCAGTGTGGGGGGGAGACGGGGCCCAGTGTGGGGGGGAGACGGGCCCAGTGTGGGGGGGAGACGGGGCCAGTGTGGGGGGGAGACGGGGCCCAGTGTGGGAGGTGAGCGGGGACAGTGTGGGGGGGAGACGGGCCCAGTGTGGGGGGGAGACGGGGCCCAGGAAGGGAGGTGAGCGGGGGGGAGGGCGGCGCGGTTACCGGCAGCGAGGGGCCGGGTCTCGGGGCCGCTCCGTTGTCGATTGAACTTTATTGATCCCAGGAGTGAGATTGATTTGGGAGGGAGGAGGGGGAATAGTGGGGGAGGGGGACACACCGTGGAAACGGGCCCAACTTGCCCGCACTGGCCCACATGCCCCATCTACACCAGTCCCACCTGCCCGCGTTTGGCCCACATCCCTCTACACCTGCACCTGTCCAACTGATCCTCTGCCTCTTGCAGGGCAAAGACAATGTCCGTGGGTGATGCATGAGCACAGTTTGTCATTTACCTGTTCTGCCTGAACGCTTAGTGTTAAATGCACATGTTAATAAACCTTGCGGGATTCTGTATAAGATGTTGCACTGAGAAGATTTATCGAGTTGATAACTCTATTGATGTTTCTTAATCCCATTAGGGCGAGTAATTGCTCCCAAAAAGAAGCAAGTGATTAAACAACAGAAACTGAAGAAGGTATTTACTTGGGAATTTATTCCTGTTGGGGCATTGCCATCACGACAGTGTCTGTCACAGCATATCATTATCCAGCTTTGAAACAATAGGTGGACCTTCCTGATCAGTGCGGTTAGGTCTCGTTCACAGTGAGCCTGTGTGGCATTAATGCCCTCTCTTGCTGCCGCTGCTTCCTGTAATGTGACGTCAGAACCGTACACACCACCCCGGCCCCTCCAGTCTTGTGCAGAGTTGAAGCAACGCAAGGTGCAGGGCAAGAGTGTGTCTGCAGCTCATTCAATGCCATTCACTCTGTGCCCCTGTTGGTCACTAAGTTACGGCAGAAACACAAGCTTTGGGATGGGATTGATGAGGAGGTTGTCTCTCCTCTGGAGGGTGCAAAAAGGGGGGAGTGGGTGGAATAGCGCAGCCCAGACCATCATGCGAACCAACCTCATCATCTCCCATCAGGCAAGAGGTAGAAGTATGTAATCAGGCAGCTGAACCGTCCTCTCACCAGCTAGAGAGTGGTCCCGACCTTCCATCTACCTCACTGTAGACTCTCAGACTATCTTTAATCAAATTTTACGTGACTTTATCTTGCACTAAACTTTATTCCCTTCAACCTGTATCAATACACTGTGGATGACTTGATTGTAATCATGTATAGTCTTTATGCTGACTGGATAACACGCAACAAAAAGCTTTTCACTGAACCTCGGTACAATTAACTGAACCTCTATTGCCTTGCGGCGAATGTAAGGCCAGAACCAGACCATTTGGGCCATCCAATCCACACTCACGCTCCTGTCTGGCATCTCTCAGCACAACCCTAGCCGTGCATGTTTATCCACTTATTCCCTCTTCCCTTCAGCAGGTTTCACGTTCCTGCCGTTCTGGCAACCGAGGGGATGAAACTCTTCCTCTTAGTGTTCCCTTCCCCCGTGTTCAGCGATGCCCAGTGTCTGACAGAATCTGGGATCCAAGGTGGATACAGGGATTGGAGCGGGATGTGGGCTAAATATTCTCTAATTAGCAGCGTAGTTGGGTTTATTTGTGAACAGACACAAAAGGCTGGATTAACTCAGCGGGTCAGACAGCATGGACAGCATCTCTGGAGAAAAGGAACAGGTGACGTTTTGTGTCGCGATCGATTGGCGTTCTCACCCTGGATGAACGTTCACACCTGCAGTGCTGTCGATCTGCCAGCAGAGGTAGCCAGTGAGTAGGGATAGGCAGCTGGAGATAGACAGAAAAAAATGGAGTAATGTTAAAGAAGGAACTGCAGATGCTGGAGAATCGAGGGTTACACAAAAGGCTGGAGAAACAGCGGGTGCAGCTGCATCTAAGGAGCGAAGGAGATAGGCGACGTTTCGGGTCGAGGCCCTTCTTCAGACTGGTTAGGAATCAGGGAAACGAGAGATATAGACGGTGATGTGGAGAGATAAAGAACAATGAATGAAAGATATGCAAAAAAGTATCGATGATAAAGGAAACAGGCCATTGTAAGCTGACCTCCCAGTGGCTAAGCACTTCAACTCCCCCTCCCATTCCGTATCCGACCTCTCGGTCCTGGGCCTCCTCCACGGCCAGAGTGAGCAACACCGCAAGTTGGAGGAACAGCACCTCGTATTCCGCTTGGGGAGTCTGCATCCTCTGGGCTTAAACTTTGAATTTTCTCAATTCTGTTAACCCTTGCTGTCTCCTCCCCTTCCCACCTCTCCCTCAGCCCTCGGGCCCTGGCATTCCCTCTCTCTCTATCTCTCCCCCACTCAAGTCGCACTAGCTTCTCATTTTCACACTACAAACAGCTTACAATGGCCTGTTTCCTTTATCATCGATACTTTTTTGCATATCTTTCATTCATTGTTCTTTATCTCTCCACATCACCGTCTATATCTCTCGTTTCCCTGATCCCTAACCAGTCTGAAGAAGGGTCTCGACCCGAAACGTCGCCTATCTCCTTCGCTCCTTAGATGCTGCTGCACCCGCTGAGTTTCTCCAGCCTTTTGTGTACCCAAAAAATGGAGTAACTCTGGAGAGAAGGAATGGGTGATGTCTCAGGTCGAGACCCTTCTTCAGACTGTGGAGACACAGCTCCCAACCGCTGTCACTACAAAGTCTAGGCTGCTCCCAGGGCTCGGTTAGAGGTGGCCTTTGGTTCCAATTTATTGTCATCTATGCCAGTACAATGCAAATCTTGCTTGTAGCAGCATTGCATGCACTCACACACGCGCGCACACACCCACAAACAGACAAATTATACATAAATTGCGCAGAAAATTCTAATAAACCACAGGCTTGGAGACCCAGTCTTCCTCCCCCTCCTCTTGTATCATTCTTCCTCCTGATTCCCTGCCACGGGAATCTCAGTTAACCGGGAACGTGCCCTACAATGCTGAGAACAATATTCTGCGCTCTGTATCTTCCCCTTTGCTCCACCTATTGTACTTGAGATCAGCTCGATTGTATTGATGTGTACTATTCTCTGATTTGATTGGATGGCATGCAAAACAAAGCTCTTCACTGTACCTCGGAACACGAATAATAAACCTAAATGTAAAAGTAATGAGCCTGAGTATGAGAGGGTTAAGTGCGGCAGGTGTCTGACCTCTGGTTTCTGACCTTCCCCTGCAGGACCTGGAGGTCGCCATCAGGAACAAGATTGAGCATGACATCACCATGAAGGCCAGCTCCAACATGGCCAAGAAACTGACCATCGTGAAGGTACCCCAGAAAAAGCAGGCGACTGACCAGTAGGGGTGACAGGCACTGCTGCCCTGGGAATCATTGCAACGGCAGAAAACCATGTTAACAGCTGCTAAACACCACTTTCTCAAAACCCCTGACACGTTACATATTAAAAACTTTATTTTACATTGTAATGTCAATAAACATTACAGGTCTCAAATACTTGCTGAAGTACAATCACTCAGTGGCCGTGGTACAGGAGGCTGATTGGATTCGTTACATGCCCTCGCAGAAATCTTCATTCATCCTTGGTTACACATGGATTGCATATTGTCAGCACCGTGACCCTCCCTCCCTCCCTGGCCCTCTACTTGTGTCTGCAGTGAGGCCTCTTGGCTGACTCACCCCACTGTAAATGAAGATTCAAGACTGTTTCATTGTCGTATGTCCCAGATAGAACAATGACATTCTTACTTGCAGCAGCACAACAGAATATGTAAGCATTGTACATGGAACAATATAATAAACGAGAGAGAAAAGTTCATACTCACAAATCCACAAATATATATAGATCATAGTAAATAAACACACAGAAGTACACACATGAAGAAAACATAATCCCCACCGATTGTCCATGGCTTTGTTTCTTGTACACCTGCAACCTCCTCCACCCTTCATCTGCGCTCCTTTATAGAGGTGTATTAAATCATGAGGGGAATTGTTATGGTGAATCTTTTATCCCCCTGAGTAGGGTTCAAGTTCAAGTGAGTTTATTGTCATGTGTCCCTGATAGGACAATGAAATTCTTGCTTTGCTTCAGCACAACAGAACATAGTAGGCATTTACTACAAAACAGATCAGTGTGTCCATAGATCATTATATAAATACATACACACATGAATAAATAAACTGATAATGTGCAAATAACAGATAATGGGTTATTAATGATCAGAGTTTTGTCCGAGCCAGGTTTAATTGGCTGAGTAGCTATTCCTGAACCTGGTTGTTGCACTCTTCAGGCTCTTGTACCTTCTACCTGAAGGTAGCGGGGAGTTGAGTGTGTGGCCAGGATGGCGTGGGTCTTTGATGATACTGCCAGCCTTTTTGAGGCAGCGACTGCGATAAATCCCCTCGATGGAAGGAAGGTCAGAGCCGATGATGGACTGGGCAGTGTTTACTACTTTTTGAAGTATTTTCCTCTCCAGGGCGCTCAAGTTGCCGAATCAAGCCACGATGCAATCGATCAGCATGCTCTCTAATGTGCACCTATAGAAGTTAGAGTCCTCCTTTACAACCGACTCTCCGTAATCATCTCAGGAAGTAGAGGCGCTGATGTGCTTTCTTGATAATTGCATTAGTGTTCTCGGACCAGGAAAGATCTTCAGAGATGTGCATGCCCAGGAATTTGAAGCTCTTGACCCTTTCAACCATCGACCCGTTGATATAAACGGGGCTGTGGGTCCCCATCCTACTCCTTCCAAAGTCCACAATCAGTTCCTTGGTTTTGCTGGTGTTGAGGGCCAGGTTATTGTGCTGGCACCATATGGACAGTTGCTCGATCTCTCTTCTATACTCTGACTCATCCCCATCAGTGATAGGTCTCACAACAGTGGTGTCGTCAGCGAACTTGATAATGGAGTTCGCACTGTGACCGGCGACACAGTCATGAGTATAGAGTGAGTACAGCAGGGAGCTGATCACGCAGCATTGAGGTGCTCCTGTGCTGATTGTCCTGTGCTGTGCTGATCGAGGCTGACACATTTCCACCAATACTAATGGACTGTGGTCTGTGAATGAGGAAGTTGAGGATCCAATTGCAGAGGGATGCGCAGAGACCCAGTTCTGCGAGTTTGGTAACCAGCTTGGAGGGGATGATTGTATTAAATGCCGAGCTGTAATCGATGAACAACAGCCTGACATATGAGTTTTTGTTGTCCAAGTGGTCCAGAGCGGAGTGGAGAGCCAGCGAGATCGCATCCACCGTTGATCTGTTGTGGCGGTAAGCGAACTGCAGTGGGTCCAGGTTTTTGTCGAGGTAGGAGTTGATTTTCACCATGATCAACCTCTCAAAGCACTTCATCACCAAAGGTGTTTGTGCCACTGGTCGATTGTCATTGAGGCACGTCACCTTACTCTTCTTGGGCACTGGTATAATTGATGCCCTTTTGAAGCAGGTGGGAACCTCAGACCTCAGAAGTGAGAGATTGAAAATGTCTGTAAAAACTCCAGTCAGTTGGTCCGCACAGGTTTTTAGAACACGACCAGGAATACCATCAGGTCCAGGCGCTTTTCGTGGGTTCACCCCTCTGAAGGATTTCCTGACGTCGGCCTCTGTGACTGAGACTGAAATACCATCACAGCGAATAGGGGCTCGGGAAGGCACATCAGTATTCTCCCTATCAAAGCGTCAGGGAATGATGTTTTGCCGACATTCGAGCTGCCTCCTGGTTTCGCCTTGTAGGAAGTGATTGAATTCAGGCCCCGCCACAGCTGCCGAACATCTGTCACATCCTCCAGTTTGGAACAGAAGTCCCTTTTGGCCTTTTTGATGGCCTTACCAAGGTTCGTATCTGGACTTCTTGTAGTCCACTGTATCATCAGACATGAATGCTCGGTGTCTGGACTTCAGAAGAGTGCGGATCTCAAAGTTCATCCAAGGTTTCTGATTGGGAAACACTCGGAAGGTTTTTGACTGCACTCAGAAGATGCAGTCCTCCACACATTTATTTATAAAGTCTGTAACGACTGTGTTCGTATTCGTTCAAGTCCGTTGCCGAGTCCTTGAACATTGCCCAGTCTACAGACTCCAAACAGTCCTGGGGTTCCTCTGCCCACCCCGACCAGCTCTGTACTGTCCTCACCTCTGGGGGTGCGCTCTTCAATTGCTGCCTGTAGGCAGGAAGAAGCAGCACGTTGGTCGCATTTACCGAAGTGAGGGCGAGGGATAGAGCGGTAGGCATTCTTGATGGTGATGTAGCAGTGGTCGAGGGTGTTTGGTCCTCTGGTGCAGCAGGAGACATGTTGGTCGAAGTTGGGGAGTGATTTCTTGAGGTTTGCCTTATTGAAGTCCCCAGCAATGGTGGTTAATGCCTCGGGGTAAGACGTCTGGTGTTTGTTGACCATGGCGTGCAGCTCCTCCAGTGCCAGACGGACGTCTGCCTGGGGTGGGATGTAGACCGCGGTCAGGATGATGGAGGTGAATTCCCTCGGAAGGTAGAAGGGACGGCACTTCACCGCCAGATGTTCGATGTGTGGAGAGCAGGAGTTGGACAGGACTGCCTCGTCTGAGCACCACGCAGAGTTGACCATGAGGCAGACGCCCCCTCCTCTTCCTTTCCCAGATGCCAGTGTACGGTCCATAGGGTGGATGGAGAACCCTTCAGGCTGGACCGCTGAGTCTGGAGAGCTGGGGGTGAGCCATGTCTCTGTGAAACAGCACACAGAGCATTCCCTCAGCTCCCTTTGATAAAGCAGTCTGCCCTTAAGTCCTCCACTTTGTTTTCAAGGGACTGTACATTGGCCAGTAGGATAGTAGGGAGAGGGAGCCGAAGTCCCCTGCGCTTCAGTCTGACCTGCAGTCCTGCCCGCCGGCCACGTTTCCAGACACAATGGAGGCTTCCCCTTTGTTTCCAGGTACTGAGTTTACTGTACCTGCTGTTTCTACGGATCAGCGCTGGAACGGGAATTCCCTCACAAACGGCAGCTCCAGCTCTGTAACGAACGGGGGTTCCCCCAAAGTCGGCAGCTCCAGCTTCATTGTTTCTGGGAGATCCAGCACGTCGGCTCTGGAGGTCATCCCGGGGTTTCCAGGTACCGTACCTGGGTTCCTCAGTTGGGTTGGGAGTTTCACAGCCAGCATGGGAAGATTTAAAGTCCGGGGCTCCTGCAGCTGCGGGAGATCGCAAAATTGCCAACGCTTTCAGCTGCCCAAGGCAGCCTGTCTGAAATGGCACCGATTACCGCCGTTTCCCTGATGTAGGTGAGTTGATTGAAGTTTTTGGTGAATCTTTTCTGTTCTGGTGCTCCGCAAAAGTCGCCGCAGGCAGGCGCCATCTTGTATGGGGGAATCAGGAACCAGAAGATATAGGTTTAAGGTGAGAAGGGAAAGATTTAATAAGAACCTGAGGGACGACTCTGGTAGGTGTTGGGTATATGGAACGGACTGCTAGAGGAGGTCGTTGAGGCAGGTACAATAATAACATTTAAAAGACATTTAGACAGGTACATGGATAGGAAAGATTTAGAGGTTTAGAGATTTAGGCCAAACGCAGGCAAATGGGATATAGTTGGGGCATGTTGGTCGGCATGGACGTGTTGGGCTGAAGGGCCTGTTTCCGTGCAGTATGATTAAATATGTAAGTGGGTTTTACAGACAGCTGAGTTGCTAGGGGCAATGACAGCTGCCATTAATTTTATTTTGAGGAGCACATTTCCAGAAATGTTCCACTTCGGAACCTCTCGGCCTTTGCTCACGGAATGCTTTGGCACCCGCCTCTTCCGGCATGTGGAGCTTGTTTCATGCCTTTCCTCCTTCCCGGCAGTGCCTGGCTCCCTGGCAACTTAATGCAGATGGTGCACTCTACTCCTTCAGGGCTGCCCTGACCTCTACCCCAGCACCCAGATAAAGCACCAACCGCCTCATATAGGAGGTGTTTAAACTCGAGGTGAGGAGTCTGTTAGCCTCTTTAGCCTTTCCTGCCATTAATTAAAACTCTGCTGAATTTTAATATTAAACAGCGCAGCACAGGAACAGACCCTTTAGCCCACAATATCTACGCTGAACAAGATAGACACAAAGTGCTGGAGTAACCCAGCAGGACAGGCAGCATCTCTGGAGAGAAGGAATGAGTGACGTTTCGAGTCGAGACCCTTCTTCGGACTCAGTTGGGGGTCAGACTCCTGCTGAGCATTTTGTGTCTACCTTCGATTTAAACCAGCATCTGCAGCTCTTTCTTCCACATGATGCCAAGATAAATGAACCCTATCTATCTGCACCCAGATTTCTCCATTCCCTGCCTGTCCGTGTGTTTGTTTAGAAGCCTATTACACGTTACTACTGCATCTGCTTCCACCACCTCCGCTGGCAGTTATCGCAGGACAGTACAACACAGGAATAGGCCCTTTAGCCCACAGTATCCATACTGAACATGTTGCCAAGTTAATCCCTTACATATCCATGTTCATATCTAAAAGCCTTTAAACACCACTATCGTATCTGCCTCCACCACTACCCCTGGCAGTGCGTTCCAGGCACCCACCACCCTCTGTGTAAAAAATAATATCACTTGCATATCATCGTTAAACATAGCTCCTCTCATCTTAAAACTATGCCCTCTGCTCTTTGATATTTCCATCCGAGGGACAAGGTTCTGACTGTCTACCCTATCTATGCCTCTCATTCCAGGCATTTACCTCTGTGTGCCTGTGTGTAAAATAAATTCTATTTCTAGTCTGAAAAAGGGTCTCGACCCAAAACATCACCGATTCCTTCTCCAGAGATGCTGCCTGTCCCGCTGGGTTACTCAATTTTGTGTCTAAATTCTCTTGCTGTTGGTTAAGAAATAGAGCAGGTGTTTTATGGTTGGGATTAAAATGAATCATCTTTAAGCTGGTGACGAATCAGCATTACGGAGCAAGATATCGGTGGGATGTGCATCTGGATATGTTTAATGCTGGTTAAGTCTTTGTGAAGTATCAGGTCCACAAATTCTGGGAAACTGTCCCAGCGAATAGATAATGAAAATAAATTGTGTAGGAATGTCGGCAGACAATGTTGCTGCCACACGCTGAACATGATTGGGAAATGGAGGACTGGGATTGTAATCCAGATATCCCATCAAATCCTCCATCTCATGCCTTCTCCATGAGGCAGCTTCATGCAATCTCAGAATAGAAAAGCTGGCATTCATAAAGCCGACAAGGAACTGCAGTTGCTGGGATCTTGTGCAAGACACAAAGTGCTGGAGGAACTTGGTGAGTCGGGCAGCATCTGTGGAGGGAAGATAGACACAAAAAGCTGGAATATCTCAGCGGGATAGGCAGCATTTCTGGAGAGAAAAAATGTGTGACGTTTCGGGTTCAGACCCTTCAGACTGAGAGTCAGGGGATAAGGAAACGAGAGATATAGACGGTGATGTAGAGAGATATAGAACAAATGAATGAAAGATGTACAAAAAAGTAATGGTGATAAAGGAAACAGGCCATTGTTTCCCCACAATTTATACCTCTGGTGCCACGAGTCCTTTAGAGTCTTGTCCCCATTGAATCACTTCCCCAATTTCAGGTCTGCAAAACCCTCTCTTAACTTTAATTACCAGGACATTAACATCTCTTTGGAGGTTCCCTAAATCTTCCCATTGTGACCGTGTGGCTGTCTTCACTAACGTCTCCTGTGGTTCAGCGTCAGTTTCCCGTTTGTGTTTGAGTGTTTAGGGGTGCGTGCGTGTGAGTGTGTATACGTGAGTCGGTGTATGCCTGTGTATGTGTGCGTGTGTGTGTGTGCACATGTGTGTGAGCGAGAACGTGTGGGCACAAGTGTGTGTGTGTGAGCACGTGTGTGTGTGTGAGCACGTGTGTATGTGTGGGCACATGTGTGTGTGTGCACGTGTGTGTGAGCACGTGTGTGTGGGAGCACGTGTGTGTGTGTGGGAGCACGTGTGTGTGTGGGAGCGTGTGTGTGTCTGTGAGCACGTGTGTGTGTGTGTGTGAGCACGTGTGTGTGTGTGTGTGTGCACGTGTGTATGTGTGTGAGCACGTGTGTGTGTGTGTGTGCGCATGTGTGTGTGTGCGCACGTGTGTATGTGTGTGAGCACGTGTGTATGTGTGGGCACGTGTGTGTGTGTGTGTGGGCACACAAAATGCTGGAGAAACTCAGCAGGTGCAGCAGCATCTATGGAGTTAAGGAGATAGGCAACTTTTCGGCCGTAACCCTTCTTCAGACTGATAGGGGGTGGGGGGAGGCGGGGGGAAGAAAGGAAAAAGGAGGAGGAGGAGCCCGAGGGCTGAGGGAGAGGCAGGAAGGGGAGGAGACAGCAAGGGTTAACAGAATTGAGAGAATTCAATGCTCATGCCAAGAGGATGCAGACTCCCCAAGCGGAATATGAGGTGCTGTTCCTCCAATTTGCGGTGTTGCTCTCTCTGGCCGTGGAGGAGGCCCAGGACAGAGAGGTCGGATACGGAATGGGAGGGGGAGCTGAAGTGCTGAGCCACCGGGAGGTCGGATTGGTTATTGCGGACCGAGCGGAGGTGTTCGGCGAAATGATCGCCAAGCTCCGCTTGGTCTCACCGGTATAGATCAGCTGGCATCTGGAGCAACGGATGCAATAGATGAGGTTGGAGGAGGTGCAGGTGAACCTTTGTCGGACCTGGAAGGACTGCTTGGGTCCTTGAAAGGAGTGGATGGGGGAGGTAAAGGTACAAGTGTAGCATCTCTTGCGGTTGCAAGGGAAAGTGCCCGGGGAAGGGGTGCAGCGGGAGGGAAGGGTAGAATTGACAAGGGAGTTGCGGAGGGAGTTGTCTTTGCGGAAGGCAGACGGTGGGGAGATGGGAAGATGTGGCGCGTGGAGGGGTCACGTTGCAGGTGATGAAACAGGCGGAGGATTATGTGTTGTATGTGCCGGCTGGTGGGGTGAAAGGTGAGGACCGGGGGACTGCCCTTGTTGCGAGTGGGCGGATGGGGAGAGAAGGCAGTGTTGCGGGGTATGGAGGAGACCCTGGTGCGAGCCTCAACTATGGTGGGGGAGGGGAATCCCCGTTCTCTGAAGAATGAGGACATTTGTGATGCCCTGGTGTGGAACACCTCATCCTGGGAGCAGATGCGGCGTAGACGGAGGAATTGGGAATAGGGGATGGAGTCCTTACAGGAAGCAGGGTGGGAGGAAGTGTAGTCCAGGTAGCTGTGGGAGTCAGTTGGTTTGTAATGGATGTCAGTCAGGAGTGTATCATCTGCAATAGAGATGGTGAGGTCAAGGAATGGTAGGGAAGTGTTGGAAATGGCCCAGGTGTATTTGAGTGCCGGATGGACCAAAGTTGGTGGTGAAGCGGATGAAGTCAGTCAGTTGTGTGTGGGTGCAAGAGGTGACACCAAAGCAGTCGTCAATGTAACGGAGGTAGAGGTCGGGGGTGGGGCCCTGGTACGGCGCGAACAAGGATTGTTCGACGGACCCGACAAAGAGGCAGGCGTAGCTGGGGCCCATGCGTGTGCCCATAGCTACGCCTTGTGTTTGGAGGAAATGGGAGGAGTCAAAAGAGAAGTTATTGAGGGTAAGGACCAACTCCGCTAGACGGAGGAGAGTGTCAGTGGACGGGTATGGGTTGCTCCTCTGGTCGAGGAAGTACCGGAGGGCTTTGAGACCATCCTGGTGGGGGATGGAGGTGGAGAGTGATTGGACATCCATGGTGAAGATGAGAGGATGGGGGCCTGGAGAATGGAATGCGCAGAGCCGACGGAGAGTGTCTGAGATGTGTTGAACATAGGTGGGGAGGGATTTAACCAAGGGGGCTAGGATGGAGTCAAGGTATGTGGAAATGAGTTCGGTGGGGCACGAACAGGCAGAGACAATGTGTCTGCCGGGGCAGTCAGGTTTGTGAATTTTGGGGAGAAGGTAAAATCGGGCCGTGCGGGGCTGGGGAACGATGAGGTTGGAGGCTCGGAGGGGTAGGGAGCCGGAGTTGCTGAAGTCGGTGATGGTGCTCGAGATGGTGGCCTGGTGCTCGTCAGTGGGTCCAGGGGTAAGTAGGAGGAGGTGTCCGAGAGTTGGCGCCTGGCCTCAGCTTTGTAGAGATCGACGCGCCAGACTACCACTGCACCTCCCTTGTCGGTGGTTTGATAACCCAGTGTGTGTGTGTGTGGGCACGTGTGCAAGGTGCTCCTGTGACTCTCCCAGTGCAGTAACGAGGCTGTGCATGTGTCGACCGTATCAATCTGCAAAATCCCAGAGGATGCACTGACACCACGATCCCCGGAATCACTGTCTGTCGATGCATAATTGGGGCAAAAGGCAGGAAACCTCCCAGATAAACACAAAGGACAAAAGCATTGCAGGAGAGCTGTAGAGGGCAGTGTCTTCTCTTTGGTCTAACACATTGTAGTCCCTGGAAAATGTGTATTTGTAAAGCTGTCGTGAAGTTATGTTGCCAACAAATGAATTAAACACAGCAGCCCTCCGGAACAATTGAATGTCCACATCACAGACAAAGTCAGCACAGAGACACTCAGCGGACTGGTATAGAGGGGGATAGCAGTGAGAAGAAGGTGCAGGAAGGAACTGCAGACGCTGGTTTACTCCAGCATTTTGTGTCAATCTTCAGTGTAAAGAAGGTGTTGAGATTTAATATTCAAAGTTTAGAGGGGTTTTGCTGGAAGCAGAAACCTTTTGCTGGCAGACCCAGACCAGTCAGTGATCAGAAGATAGACTTTGAATTTCACTGTACCTTAATTGGTACATGTGACAATAAACTGACCTTGAAATCTTGACCTCAAATAATCGGTACGGTACTTCATGATCATATGGTCATAAGTGATAGGAGCTGAATTGGGCCATTCGGCCCATCGAGTCTACTCTGCCATTCAATCATGGCTGATCTATCTCTCCTTCATAACCCCATTCTCCTGCCTTCTCCCCGTAACCCTTGACATCTGTATGGTACTATGGTAGTAAATAAATAACAAATATGGGAGAGAATGAGGTGGAAATGAGGAGTATCCTTTGCATTGAAGGTTGTTGTCACTCGGAGTGCAATATCTGAGCGATTCAGTAGAAACGTTACGAAAGGAAATTAACATAAATAGTTTACCGGGTGAGGTAGCATCTATGGAGAAAAGAAGTAGGTGACGTTTCAGCTCGAGACCAGTCCACAGAGAGAGCAGATACATTTTCATAATTCCAACAGGTGTTTTGTTTGTGCAGCAATTTTCACACTCTCAGGGTGTTCCAACGCTCGTTATTACAGAAAACAAGGTACATTTGAGGTGTTTTACTATTGTATTTGAGGAAACAAAGCAGTTAGCAAAATCCCACAATAAGCCAATGACACTGGAGATGGCTGCTCTTCATAGTCGTGGCCACGGATCTCCGTTTACTTCAGTGATACAGCATGGAAACAGGCCCTTCGGCCCACCCAGTCCATGCCAACCATCGATCATAGGCACAAAATGCTGGAGTAACTCAGCAGGACAGGCAGCATCTAGAGAGAAGAAATGGGTGACGTTTTGGGTCGAGACCCATCTTCAGTCCTGGGTCTAGTGACCCATTCCTTCTCTCCAGAGATGCTGCCTGTCCTGCTGAGTTAGTCCAGCATTTTGTGTCTATCTTTGGTATAAACCAGCACCTGCAGTTCCTTTCCGACCATCGATCACCCGTTCACACCAGTTCCATGTTATCCCACTTTCTCATCCACTCCCCACACATTTGGGGTAATTTACAGAAGCCAATTAACCTACAAATTGACACGTCTTTACAATATGAGAAGAAATTGGAGCACCCGGAGGGAACCCAACGTGGTCACGGGTACAAACTCCCCATGGACCGCACCCGAGGTCAGGATCAATTTCGGGTCTCTGGCGCTGTGAGGCAGCAGCTCTGCCCACTGCAGCACCGTTCTGCCCCAAATGTGGACACCTTCTATAGAGGGCCAGCTGAATGAAGCAGTCCCTCTAAAGGGCCTGCCCCACTTTCATCACCTAATTCATGACTTTTTTCATCTGGCTAGAAAAAACGCCCCGACCTACTTGGTGCCATGAGTACCTACGACTAGCATCACGGCCTGCTACGACCTTGTGACGACCATGCTGCGAGTATGAGTCAAGGGCAAACTCGGCAGAGGTCGTGAATTAGGTTGTGAAAGTGAGACAGCCCCATTACACTATCACTGCGATGCCAGGATAATTTCTGAAGAAGGGTCTTGACCCGAAACATTCCTTGTCTCCATAGATGCTGCCTGTCCGCTGAGTTACTCCAGCTTTTAGTGTCTAACTAACTGCGATGTCAACATAGGTGTTTGTGCTGTCGGCTCTGGAGTGGGATGTGAACCCACAAACCTCTGTGTCCGGGACAAGGGAGCTGTAGAGATGTATTACTTAACCCGTGCAGGCATGCCGAGTCAGGTTCCAGAGTCATTATATCCAGCAGCAGTTGGGGTGCGGTGATACTGTCGGTTCCACACCCAAACATTAAACCACCCTCTACATCCACATGGCTGTGATTTGCATCCTCAAATGAAAGGCAAGTCTTTGTTTAAATTGCTTTCCAGTTTCTGTCTGATCACATTCTGTGAATTTCTGTCCAAACCATTCTTAGAACATGGAACAGGACAGCACAAGAACAGGCCCTTCAGCCCACAATGTCTATGCCGAGCATGATGCCAAGACCAACTCTTATTCAGGATTGTGCGGGTCGGTTCAAAAACCTGATGGTTGTAAGAAAGTATCTGTTCCTGAAGCTGGTGGTGCGGGACCCCAGGCTCCCCATGTTCCTTGCTCATCCCTGCCTTTCTCAGCCTCTGCATGCATGTCCAGTCGTGCAGGCATCATATGCATGACCCTATATCTCGTCCTTTCATGTGTGTAGCTCTGATGCTCTGGAATTCCCTTGCTGGGATGATCAAGGTGTTATATAAATGCAGGGTGATAATTGTTGGTGAAACACTATCATTGCTAGCGTAGTGTGTTTGACACTTTCACCAGTCCTCCCCCCCGTCCACCCCCCCACCCACGGTCCTCTCCCACCTCAATGAATCCTGGGCTGTTGGAACAATTCCGCTGGATAACGAGGCATCAGAGGCAGTTGTTTGTATCCAAACAAGCAGTATAAACTGCCATTAGTGACTACTTTGCATTGGCTAATGATGGATAATAGTTACATGCAGGCTGTAATAAAAGGCAGATGTTGACTGCCATGAAATGTGCAATGATTAGCAAGCACTTTGTAGTGTGGACCAGAACAAAGCTGTGTGCACCTCTTGTGCCAACCAAAAACGACACTTTAACTCTGGTCAAGTAATGAGAGAGACTGCACCATTCACCGGCTCACGACATCCCAGAATATCCTGCCCCGCCTACACTCACGATGTACACGCAACCTTTTCACAGAGAGTTCCACAAATGTGAACGCAAAATCAGCTCCCTGCACTGACCCACACAACCCTAATCCCACCTCGACAACGGAACACCACAAACCACCTCTTGCACTGCCATGGAAACAGATCCTTCGGCACAACCTGCCCACGCCGACCAACATGCCACATCTACACTAGTCCTACCTGTCTTTGTTTGACTCTGAATCTGTCCTGCTCATGTAACTGTCCAAATGTCTTTTGTAATGGGTCCTGCTTGAGAGGCAGATTGAAATTAAGTCTAACCTAAAGGATGATGCCCCCTGAAACTGTGCACTCTCTCAGTATTGGTGATGTGCTCAGGTGAGTAGGACAGGTATGATCGAAGGGGGAGGCATCGTGAGGCAATCACAGGTCCTCGGGATGCAAGAATGAAGCCCAGGTTCCTGGGAACCACCAATGCACCTCCGCCAAAAACACATCTCCAGGGTCAGGGACAGTTTCAGCTGTTATTGGCAACTGCACCATCCTCTCACCAAGTAGAGAGCAGTCCTGACCTACCAGCTACCATTTGAAGAAGGGTTTCGACCTGAAACGTCACCCATTCCTTCTCTCAAGATGATGCCTGTCCCACTGAGTTACTCCAGCTTTTTGTGTCTATCTTTGGTTTAAACCAGTATCTTCTTACCTACCTACACTACCAACAACCTCATTGGTGACCCTTGGACCATCTTTCAGAAAGATCTGTAGATGCTGGAAAAATCGACGGTAGTCAGAAATGCTGGAGAGGCAGCATCTATGGCAACGTCACCTATTCCTTCGTTCCATAGATGCTGCCTCACCCGCTGAGTTTCTCCTGCGTTTTTGTCTACTTTGGACTATCTTTGATCAGACTTTACTGTATCTTGTACTAAACATTATTCCGTTATTCCATTTATCCTGTATCTACATTGTTGACGGCTCGATTGTAATCATGCATAGACATTCTACTGACTGGTTAGCACGTAACAAAAGCTTTTCAATATACCTCGGTACATGTGACAATAAACTAAACTGAACTAAAATAACAATAACTACTATCATCGTTGTGACGTTTACTGTGACGTTTACTGACTGGACGAGAGAGTCTCAGTTCCCTTCTTGTACATCTCATGGCTCTCTGTACAATCTTCCCACCATAAATACCTTTCTTGTGGCTTTTTAATGTGCAAATCTATGCAGGGCATAATCCTTTAATTTCACTCTGCTTTTAATTCTTCTGGCTTTGTGGCATTCAAACATGTATGGAATTAAATCTGCAGATAACCTTTTGAGTGGATTTAATGAGGTAATTGTAGGCTAACAACAACATGAAATGCTAATTAAAATGTTAAAGCTGTGGAGGCCCTCAATTTGGTTTAATTCTAAAGTATTTCTCAAAATAAACTGAAGCAGAGAGATGTGTTTACAGTTCCCTTCAATTACCAAGTCATGGTGTACCATAGTTTCTTTAGGAATTATGATGCAGAGCTCGAATCCATGGCTTTGGCCCAGACACTGACAGCAGCTGGACACAGAGTGCCGGAGTAACTCAGTGGGTCAGGCAGCATCTGTGGAGAACATGGATAGGTGACGTTTCACAGAGTGCTGGAGTAACTCAGCGGGTCAGGCAGCATCTGTGGAGAACATGGAGAGGTGACGTTTCACAGAGTGCTGGAGTAACTCAGCGGGTCAGGCAGCATCTCTGGGTCGGAACCCTTCCATAGACTCCCCCTCTGTGGTCTCTGCTGCTCTCGCCTGTCTCCCTGGTAAGCAGCAGCCTGGCTCAGCTGTCCATGGGTGCAGCCGTGCGTGATGCTGAGCTCAGTGTCTGATCACCAGAGGCCCAGTGCCTGATCCTCAGCTGCCCTGGTTACAGGACGGGCTGTGACATATCCCTGGTGTTTCTGACTAATATTGTAAGCAATTCCAGGCCCCATATCTGAGGAAGGATGTGTAGGAAGGAACTACAAATGCTGGTTTAAACCGAAGATAGACACAAAAAGCTGGAGTAACTCAGCGGCACAGGCAGCGTCTCGGGAGAGAACGAATGGGTGACGTTTACCAGAAATGAGTGGGTTAACATATGATGAGCATTTGACGGGCGCTGGGCCTGTACTCGCTGGAGTTCAGAAGAATGAGGGGGGACCTCATTGAAACATACATAATAGTGAAAGGCTTGGATAGAGTGGATGTGGAGAGGATGTTTCCACTAGTGGGAGAGTCTAGGACTAGAGCACGTAGCTTTAGAATTAAAGGGTGTTCTTTTAGGAAGGAGATGAGGAGGAATTTATTTTGTCAGAGGGTGGTGAATCTGGAATTCATTGCCACAGACGGCTGTGGAGGCCAAGTGAGTCGATATATTTAAGGCAGAAATTCATGAAGAATCTTAGATTCTTGATGAGTACAAGTGTCGGGTTATGGGGAGAAGGCAGGAGAATGGGGTTGTGAGGGAAAAAAAGATTTGTCATGATTGAATGGTGATGGGCCGAATGGCCTAATTCTGCACCAATGGCATGATTTGATGTACCCCTCACTGAATAGATGATCTAGTCAGTACGATGTGTGTGAATTTGCTGCCAGGAATCCACCATTATAGTGCTGAGCACAAAATGCTGGAGTAACTCAGCGGGACAGGCAACGTCTCTGGAGAGAAGGAATGGGTGACGTTTCGCACCGAAACGCTTCTTCAGACTAATTATGTTTGGTTTGGTTCAGTTTAGTTTATTGTCACGTGTACCGAAGTACAGTCAGCGGAAAGACAATACATGATTACAATCAAACTATGCATGGTGTACAGATACAGGATAATGATTGGCAGGGTAGTGATTTGGAATGTTCTGGAAGTGGAATGGACTCAAGAACCCACCGTAGGAGCAGGGTGAGGCCATTCGGCCCATTGAGCCCGCCGCATCACTCAACGTGATCGTGGCTGACCTATTCCAGGCCCCTGAAGAAGGGTCCCAACCTGAAACGTCACCTATCCATGTTCTCCAGTGATGCTGCCTGACCCGCTGAGTTACTCCAGCACTCTGTGAAACGTCACCTATCCATGTTCTCCAGAGATGCTGCCTGACCCGCTGAGTTACTCCAGCACTCTGTGAAACGTCACCTATCCATGTTCTCCACAGATGCTGCCTGACCCGCTGAGTTACTCCAGCATTCTGTGTTTCAGATTAGCTCCCTGTTAACCTAGAACGATTACACAACCTCAACAGGAAACATAAAAGCAATGTAGTTATACAATTCTGGAGCAGCAGGTTCTGGAGCACGAGAATAAATTAACACACTGGTATAATTTAGTCTTCATTATAAAGTCACATACTTCCCTTATTTTGCTAATTATTAATACCTTGACCCATATTTCTAAAGGCACGGTCATGCAACTTTATGCTGTGTGATTGCCGCCAATGGTGTGGAATAAGTTCATCACTCAGCCCCTGACCTTGTCCATGGGTCCTGATTGGCTTCCTGACCGGCAGACCTCAGTCGGTCAGAGCTGGCCAGGACATTCCTCTGCCCTGACCCTCGGGGCTGTGTGCTCAGTCCCGTGCTCTGCTCCTTGTACATCTGGGACTATTGGGCCAAGTCAAGTCCCAGCTTGATCTTTGAATTTGCTAATGATACCACTGTTGTTGGCAGGAACTACAACAATGATGAGACAGAGTACAGGGAGAAGCTCTAGAGCCTTGTGTGATGGTGCAAGAACAACCTCAGCAAGATGATAGAGTTGGCTGTTGACCCAAGGAAGCGAGAGGGTGAACACAACCCTGTCCTCATCAACAAAACTGCTGTAGAGATGGTCAACAGCTTCACGTTCCTCGGCATCCGTATCACAGCAACCTAACCTAGTCCCTTCACACTGATATGGTGGTCAAAAAATGCTCTTAACGTATTTACTTTCCCAGGCTTCTGAGAAGATTCATGAGGATTCCCTTGATCTTCCACAGAAAGTATTCTAAGCGGATGCATCTCAGCCTGGTGTGGCCACTGTTCAGCTCTTGACCGCCTGAACATGCAGAGAGTGATGAACACAGCCCAGTCCATCACAGGCTGGTCACTCCTTCCATCCAGTCCATCTTCATGATGGAAGAACCATCATGGATGCTGCCACTCTGGCCATTCCCTTTCTCTCTTCTACCTTCTGGGAGAAGATACAGGAGTTTGAAAGCCAAGACGTCAGGACATAAGAACAGTTTCTTCCCCACTCCTCTCAGACTCCAGAACCAATCACCTCTTTCAAGAGTCAAGATTGCTTTAGTCATACGTCCCAGATAGAACAATGAAATTCTTACTTACTGCAGCACAACAGAATATAGAAACATAGTACACTGTAAACAATATAATAAACGAGAGAGAAAGGTCCAGTGTGTGTACATATACACATACTCACAAATACACATATATTTATAGATTATATATCTATAATGTCTGAAGAATGGTCTTGACCCGAAAAGTCGCCCATTCCTTCTCTCCAGAGATGCTGACTGTCCCACTGAGTTACTCCAGCATTTTGTGTCTTCTTTTGATTTAAACCAGCATCTGCAGTTCTTTATTACACATAGATTTATATACACACACACACACACACACACACACACACACACACACACACACACACACACACACACACACACACACACACTTACACACAAAAATAAATAATAATAGTGCAATAATAGTGTGTAGTTCGGAACTTATTTAAGGTTGTGTTTAATAGCCGGGAATGGCTGTAGGGAAGAAACTGTTCTTGAACCTGGACGTTACAGTTTTCACGGAGTAGGCTGCCACATACTCTTACTCTGAACTCTACCTCCTTCAGTTATTCCATTAATGAACTTCAATAATCTGCTTGAGTGCGGCCCTGACCTCCCATTCACCTCACTGGGGACCTGATCTTTCTTAAATCAGACTTTATACTGTACTGAATGTTGTATCTTTGATGCTTCATCTGAGCACTGTGGATGGCTTGATTATGTTCATGTATGGTCTTTGACTGGTTGGATGCAAACAAAAGCTTTTCACTGTACCTCGGCACACATGATAAAACTAAACTAAATTAAACTAAACTAATCTAAACAAATCCTTTGCAATGCTTGTTGTTTGACGGACCATCTTGCATCATTCCAGTGTTTTGCACTCATTGTATTTGATATTTATGTACACTGTTTAATCTGTAAGCTTGATGTGAACAAGGAATGTCAGTGCACCATTGAACAATAAACTGCTGGAGGGCCCTGGTGATGGGAGGGGGCAGGCTGTGAACTATTTACACAGATTGGTTCTGTGTAAATGTGGGCGTGGGAACCAATGACAGGGAGTAAGTGGTTAACCCGTCACTGCCTCCCGAGACCCAGGCAGTTAGAGATGGCAGTGAATGTCAGTAAAGTCTGCACATCAACATCAGTTCCAATCAATAGACAGCCAGAAACATTTCCCCAGGGTGGAAGTATCTACCAGGGGGCATAGCTGTAAGGTGAGAGGGGTAAAGTTTAAAAGAGATGTGCGGTCCATGTGTTTTTACGCAGAGGGTGGTGGGGGCTTGGAACGCGCTGCCTGGAGTGGTGGTGGCTTCTCGGCCTTTTGGCTAACATCAAGTGTAGTATCTGTTCTTAGTGAAAGAGACTATCTGTTCTTATTAGAACGGTTCTGGCGGTCCCTTGGGGACAAGGGCCGTGGATTGCGAAGCGAACTTGGTGACGAGGAGTCGGTCGGCTGCAGGCTTAGAGGTGGATCCATGCTGGTTGGGTAACCAACCTAACACCTCATTCAGCCACAATGTCAGCAGGAGCAGGAGTACAGGGTATTCGGAATACCCTGACAATAAGCGTGAAGGACCTCAGCAAGGGGACCCCCTTCTCACGAGATCTATTTGTGAAGAAGGTCTCGCTAGAGGCCTGCAAATTTGAGGCCAAGGACATCTACTGCCTCCAGGATTTCCCGGGTAACGGATATTTTGACGTTACCTTCAAGTATCCGACGGGATGGCAGAAGGTGATGGAAGACTTCCGGGAGAGTGCAGCCGCTCTTCACCCTCCCCACCCAGAAGGAAAGGTTCATCACAGTGCACATGTTCAGCCCACATTTGCCCGTAGTGGATGTCCTCACCTTCCTTGCTCGCCACGTTGAGGGAACAGGGAACTGTGTGGACGTGAAGGGCATACATGGGATTTGGACAAGCAAGCGGCAAGTTAAGGTGAAGCTGAGGGTGGACAAGGACGGAGAAATCGTCCACCCCCCCTCAGTTTTTGCGATTGGAGGAAACCGAGGATACCTGAGCTACGTAGGGCAACCCAGGCTGTGCAGGAAATGTAACAAGCCTGAGCGTGTGATGGCCCAATGCACTGCAGTTGTCTGCAAAAACTGCAAGATGGAGGGCCATGAGACAAAGGACTGTCAGGCCAGCAAGAACTGCAACCTGTGCGGGGAGGCAGGCCACCTTTACAGGGCTTGCCCTAAAAGAGCCTGCACCTATGCACAGGCGACGAGAAGGGCTGCTGCCAGCACCCCCAAGGTGGGCGAGCCAACCCCCACCACTGCCAAGACCCCAGCAGAAAGAGGGAACACAGATGTGGACAGCCCAAGCACCTTGAGGCCCCAAGTGCCAGAAGAAGGATGGGCCTGGTGCAGATGCCACACAAGGTGCCAGTCAGCTGGACATTGCCGCCCCATCTGTCGTCTGTGGAAAGGTTCTTCCGGACCAACACCTTTGACCACCTGTGCATTGGGCAGTGGTCGGCACAAAATGTCCTGCAGGCACTGCAGGGAAAGGACTCGATGGACCCGGTGGCGTGGTTCCCTGAGCAGACTGCCCAGCTTGTCTGGCAAAACGCCTCATCGCCAGAACTCACCAACAAGCACCAAGACCTGGCTTGGCTGGCGGTGAGGGGAGCCCTCCCAGTCAGATCCTTCCTGCACCATCGGAACCTCACTGCCAGCGCACGCTGCCCTCGGGACTGCTGCTATGGAGAGGAGACCACCTCTTTGCAGAGTGTGGATTTGCTAAAAGAGTCTGGAGAAAAATGCAAGGGTCCTTGGTACGCTTTATTCCGAACAGCTCCGTCACAGAGGACGCTGTGATTTACGGACTGTTCCCAGGGACACATTCAGAGACTGACATCAAGTGCTGCTGGAGGGTCATCAACTCGATGAAAGACGCTCTTTGGTCTGCCCGAGCGTTGTTCACCACCCAGCAGAGCGAGATGTCCGTCGGGGAATGTTGCCGACTGGCCCACTGCAGACTGCAGGAGTACGTGCTGAGGGACGCACTGAAGCTCGGTGCAGCCAACGCCAAGGCTCGGTGGGGGAGGGCCACAGTCTAGGGTCCTTCCGCTGCTGGACATGGGGGGCACGGTATGGTGGAGACGCCCCTCAAAATAAGGGAAGGTATCCCATGCCGGGGGGCCACATGAGTGGCACGGGTGGGGGACACATTTGTGAAATTTGGGGAAAAGAAATGTATAAACTGTATTGATCAATTTGTATAGCCTCCGAAAATGTCGGATGGATTTTCCACAAGGTTCATGTATTGTATATATTTATCATTTGAATAAAGTCTATTTTGAAATTTTTAAAACATTTTTTAAAAAGGGGTGGTGGTCGCGGCAGATATGATAGTGGTGTTTAAGGAGCTTTCAGATAGGCACATGGATATGGAGGGATAAGGATCATGTGCAGGCAGTTAGGAGTTTTTCTTGGCATTATAGACACAAAAATCTGGAGTTATTCAGCGGGTTGGACAGCATCTCTGGAGAAACGGGATAGGTGACGTTTTATGTTGGGACCTTTCTTCACCACAGACATTTTGGGCTGAAGGGCCTGTCGTGCTGTACTATGTGCTAGTGATCAGCAGGGAGGAAGTTGTATTGTACTACTGAATATCTTGTGTAAAGGAGAGACATCCTTGCCATAGAGGGGGTACAGAGAAGATTCACCAGACTGATTCCTGGGATGTCAGGACTTTCATATGAGGAAAGATTGGATAGACTCGGTTTGTACTCGATGGAATTTAGAAGATTGAGGGGGGATCTTATAGAAACCTACAAAATTCTTAAGGGGTTGGACAAGCTAGATGCTGGAAGATTGTTCCCGATGTTGGGGGAGTCCAGAACAAGGGGTCACAGTCTAAGGATAAGGGGGAATTCCTTTAGGACCGAAATGAGGAAAACATTCTTTACACAGAGAGTGGTGAGTCTCTGGAATTCTCTGCCACAGAAGGTAGTTGAGGCCAGTTCATTGGCTATATTTAAGAGGGCGTTAGATGTGGCACTTGTGGCTAAAGGGATCAGGGGGTATGGAGAGAAGGCAGGTACGGGATACTGAGTTGGATGATCAGCCATGATCACATTGAATGGCGGTGCAGGCTCGAAGGGCCGAATGGCCTACTCCTGCACCTATTTTCTATGTTTCTATGTTTCTATGTAAAGCGATTTTGGTGCCTCTGCAACTTTCATTTTTTTATAGTTAGTTTTGTAGTCTGCGCCAAATATTTTCCAAAAGATCTGAGCTGCAGTAATTAGGCTGTGGTGGGAATTAGCATTGGCTCTGCTGAAGGCCAATGGAATACTTGCTTTTAATTTCCAGCACAGTTTTACAAGTAGTAGATGTGTTTGGACGGAGGTAAACAGACTGAGTGGCACCCATTCCTTCTCTCCAGAGATGCTGCCTGTCCCTCTGAGTTGCTCCAGCATTTGGTGTCTCTTCACTAAGTTACTCCAGCACTTTGTGTCTATCTTCACTGGACCAGACTGGGCCTGGTGTCTGCTGTAGGGTTCTTTGTATTGGTGCTAACTCTTTGCACTCTCCCCATCCCCCCAAATCTGACCCCCACAATCACTGCCCCCCCTCCCCCCACACTCCCCCTCCCATGTCCACACAAATCTCGTTATCTTTAATTAAGGATTTGAAGGGCTTTGATTTTAAATGGGCTTTTTTCCCTGTCACTTGCCCTTGTTTGGAGAGATTAAAGTCCCGTGTCAAAGATCAGTGGTGTGGTCAAGCAGAAGTGGGGCACGAAGCAAAGGTGATGAGTAGAGACAAACCGAGAGACGTTCACATCAGAGGCTGGCTCCTGCACAGTGTGGCACGGACGGATTAGGATTTGAGCATGGCTGCTTTACAAAGTGGGAAGGGCAGATTCTCACCCCCACCCCTAACCCCTGACAAAGGGGAGAGCTGAAAAACTGCAAGGGTAAAAGGTACCCTGATGAGAGTTATTCACAAACCTCCCAACAGTAGCTAGGAAGTAGGGTACAAATTACATCAATTCCTTCATCCAAATCATTGATATTTACCAGGAAGAGTAGCAGCCCCAGCATCGGAAGACCCATGCGGAACTCCACTAGTCACTGGCAGCCAAAGCACAAGGAAACAGCCTGAAATGTTCATAAGGTAATGTGATAGGAGCAGAATTAGGCCATTCGGCCCATTATGTCTACACTGCCATTCAATCATGGCTGATCTATCTCTCCCACCTAACCCCATTCTCCTGCCTTCTCCCCGTAACCCCTGACACCCGTACTAATTAAGAATCTATCTACCTCTGCCTTAAATATATCCATTGACTTGGCCTCTGCAGCCTTCTGTGGCAATGAATTCCACAGATTCACCACCCTCTGACGAAATAAATTCCTCCTCATCTCCTTCCTAAAGGAATGTCCTTTAATTCTGAGGCTGTGGTCCTCTGGTCCTAGACTCTCCCACTAGTGGAAACATCCTCTCCACTTCTGCTCTATAAAAGCCTTTCACCATTCGGTAAGTTTCAGTAAGAGATGATGGTTCTGGACTTGCCACCTGCCGCTGTGCAGGGATTCAGCAGAGAGGGGAGAGGAAGCTGGGAACAAGCAGCAGTCTGCTGTGATGTGTCTGAGATCTCTCCACACACCCCTGTGTGACAGATACAAACACCAGTGCAGCTCTCTATCACAGCCTTGTCAACTGCTGACAAGTAGGCCTACACCATCCCCGTAAAACAAGACGATAGTGAAACTGGGAGAGAGAGTTGAGAACAAGGGGGCATTGTTTCAGAATCATGCTTCACCAGTTCAGACGGAGATGAGGTGGGACTTCTTCCTTGAGGTGGCTGTGAATCTCTAGCCCAGAGTGGTGGAGTCATTGAATATATTCTGACTCAGACAGCGGGGCAATCTGGGTTCACAGTATACCCGTGGGAATGGAGCCGGCCTGGGGTCAGAGCAGCTGTGATCTTACTGAAGACAGACACAAAACGCTGGAGTAACTCAACGGGTCAGACAGCATCTCTGGACAAAGGGAAATGGTGACGTTTCAAGTCGAGACCCTTCTTCAGATCTTGCTGAATGGGGCAGCAAATGAGAGGTGTTGTGACATTGACTCCCTGTTCCATCTTGTGTTCATCAGAGCATCTGGTGTCAGGGGTGATGGGGAGAAAGCAGGAGAATGGGGTTAGGATGAAGAGATAGATCAGCCATGATTGAATTGTGGAGTAGACGATGGGCTGAATGGCCTAATTCTGCTCCTGTCACTCATGGACTTATCTAGTCATCTCTCTGTACATTAATCTGTTTGTCTGGTTAACATTCCCGCTGGGACATGACTTAGTCTCCGTGTTTGCCCACTTCTCTCTCTGGGCCGCCTTGGTGCTTGATGCACAACTACACCCTGGACCCATCACAGCCCGTTCCCTCAACTCCAAATAATCAAGTTTTGTCAGAAGAAGAGACCTAGAGATTCGTAGCCCAACTCCTCATCCCCAGTTACCCCACCACCGGAATCCCCCCCAATCTAATATGCCCACCTCCGCCTTAAAAATATTCATAGACTCTGCCTCCACAGGCCTTTGAGGAAGGGGGTTCCAAAGAGCGTGGGAGAGAGAAATAGCTCACCTCACATCTGCCTTACGTGCATGCCCTGGTTCTAGATTCTCCCCCAAGACGAAACATCCTCCTAACATCCGCCCTCTCAAAATCTCTTATCTGTTGCAATCAACTCCCTTCTCATTCTCGTAAACTCCAATGGATACAGGCCGGGATTCTCAAACCATTCCTCGTAATACAGCCTGCAATACCAAAGTATTAGTGGCGTAAACCTTCTCTTCATTGCCTCCAAAGCAGTGACATCCAACGATGTGTCCCTCTTGAGCTCACACCAAACCAGGTCATCTTTTGCCGGCCCTGTCTTGGGAGTGGAACTAAATGGGACTGAACGTTGGTCGATGGTCAGCATGGGTTTGATGGGCTGAAGGGCCTGTATCGCTCTAAGACTGGAGAGGACTGAGGGACATTTGTTCAGCAGTGATCTAAGGTATGAGAAAAGACTGGAGAAACCTGATTGTTCTAGCAACCCAGAGATAGCTGAGATCAGATTGAGATATAAAAAGTGGCAAATAAAATTAAACAGGTTAATCCAGAAAAATATTTAAGACTAAATTGCAAGGATAGGCAAGAGAACAAAGGCAGAGTAAATAAATAGCGTCCACCTGGTATGTCAGTGCTGCATTGTCAGAGGTGCTGGTGTTGAGATTAGATGTTGGACTCACCTGCCTCTCATCAACATGATAGATAAAATGTTGGAGTAACTCAGCGGGGCAGGCAGCATCTCTGGAGAGAAGGAATGGGTCAAAACCCTCTTCAACATGAAATGTCCACTGGCCGCCACATCATGGAAGCATGGGTCAGTGTTGGACAACACCTGCACTCCCAAACCAGGATGATCCACGATGTCTAGGAGTGGCTGCACAACATTCTCACGGGGAGGGTGAACAGCCCGGAGTAGTCGTGCACGTCAGCACAAATGACTAGGGTAGGAAAAGGGATGAAGTCCTGCAGAGTGAATATAGGGGGTCAGGCAATAGGTTAAAAATCAAGACCTTGAGGACAATAATCTCCAGATTCCTCCCGTGCCACGTGCTAGTGATGGTAGGAACGGGAAGATAGGGCAGATGAATGCGTGGCTGAGGAGTGTCAAGGTGCTAGATAAATGCAAACGTTTCACTGCAATGTGAAGCAAGGAGCAGCTGAGCCCCTTGCGTTGAGCTCTGGGTGTTGGTGTGTTTTGTGGATCGGTATTGTCTCTGGGACGTGGTTCCAGATGGGATCTCATCAACTTCCTCCACTTTGTAATACAGCCTCTTTGAGATAAAAGCCAACATTCCTGCAGCCTCTTCGGTTACTGCTGCTAAAGTCAATAGAGTGGTTGGCTTTTTAGATGTAGGGATTGTTAGCGCTGTGGGTACTTCCTCATCATCTGTTGTCAATTGCAGACTATTTTTGATCATTTGTGTCGACTCCACTTGGAATCTGTTGTGTATTTAATTCCATCATATTCTCACACACACATTGGTTGGATGAAGGGACAAGCCTGTGAGTTTATAGGTGAGTTTTCGAGCAATAATTCATTCTGTGAAGCAGCTTGGGATTTTCTTTTCAAAGGCACAATGTTTGTTATTATTGTTTTTTGGCATGATATGAAGCAAATGTTAGCGTTGTTGGTTGCTGTCTGCTGGGTTTGTGCAGCTGCCCTGGACCCTGGTAAACGAAGCAACGTTTTCACAGCTCTGGAAAAGTTCCTGCACCAAAAACAGTTGATGCGGAGAATCGAGGAATGGAAGTTCCATGTGTGCAGGAACATGCGTGGTGGAACACGCATGATGGAACACATGTGGACGAACACGCGTGGTGGAACACGTGTGATGGAACACATGTGGACGAACATATGTGGAGGAACATGCGTGGTGGATTGGAATTGGTGATGTTTCGGGTGAGACCCTTCTTGCACACCAGCTGGCATGTTAAGACCAACAAGGTAATGAACAAAAGGCTGGATAATGGGGTTGTGTGAGGGGCTCTACTGAATGGCCTTTAGCAGCTGGTGTAGAATGACAACCCAGAGAGCGAGGGAGGGAGAGAGAGAGAGAGAGAGGGGAGAGGGAGGGGTAGAGAGAGAGAGGGAGAGAGAAGGAATAGAAAGAGGGAGAGGGAGAGAGAGAGAGAGAGGGAGAGGCAGAGGGAATAGAGAGAGGGGGAGGGAGTAGAAGACTGCACAGGGTATTGTGTAGCCAACCAAAGTATTGCTGACCCTGTCCATGGAGCTTTGCTAAATGTTTAACTGCGCTGGTTTTTATAATTGTCTCTCATTATGTTCTTGTTTACTTCCCAACCCTCCTTCACTTTCCATTACCAGACATTGTCAATCTCGGTAAAAGGAAATGGTCGGAGACTGGTGTACTTTAGGTTCCACTGACCTGTTTGTGAGTATTCAGGGTATAGTGTATTGCATTTACCCACCTGGTGATCAGATACTTTCTGAGAAGGAAGGAGAACAAACCTTCTCTTCAATATCAGCTTCCTGATGGCACTTTGCACGTAGTTCTGGTGGGTGTGAGGAATAGTCTTTTGTGTACCCTAGCTTTCATCAGCAGCTGTACTCCTGAATCATCTGCAGTGCAGGTTCACACCTCATTCCCAAGTTCCTCAAAAAGTGCATTGAAGCACTTATCACAGTTCCTGTGAAGAAGCAGCCAGTTTAAGCACAGCCAGGTAGGTGTGCTGCAGGAACCAGGTCAGGTGAGCAGTTGGCAATGCTCTTCAACTCTGCAGTGTACTCTCGTGTTCCTGAAGACATTGAACGTTCGGCCCCAGGATCATGCGTGATCTTACTGAAGGACGGAGCGGGCTCGAGGACTGATAGGTTCTATGTGATGTCCTTAGTCACTTTACAGCATCAATGCTTCTGTGCAAACATAGTTTAGATTATAGATACGACGTGGAAACAGGACCTTTGGCCCACCCAGTCCACGCTGACCAGCGATCACTTGTACACTAGCATTATCCTACACACTGGAGACAATTTACAGAAGCCAATTAATCTAAAAACCTGCCCCTCTTTGGAGTGTGAGAGTAAACCGGAGCACCCAGAGAATAATTCACACGGTCACAGAGAGAACATGCAAACTCCATACAGACAGCACCCGAGGTCAGGATCAAACCTGGGTCTCTGACAGGTGAGGCAGCAACTCTGCCGCTGTGCCAATGAGACACTCACGTTGTTGCTCCCTGGAATCTAACAATTTAGAGACACGCAAAAGGCTGGAGTAGCTCAGTGGCATAGGCAGCATCTCTGGATTGAAGGAATGGGTGACGTTACGGGTCCAGACCCTTCTTCAGACTGAAATCTAGGTTCTGGGAAGCAACAGAGGCAGCAGATAAATTAATCTGCTCTTATGATAAGAGTTCTGGGAAGATCATTTTTGTCGGACTGTGAAGTGCAATGGGCAGGGTGGAAGAGAGGCACTCTCATGGGTGTGGAACAGGGGAGCAGCACATGTTAGCCACTGTCAGGAAGCATCACATCAGTGAGACAGCTGCAGCAAAGCTCCACGCCATGGGCTTTTATGCAACAAAAGCACAACTTCCTGTCTTCAGAATCATCAAAATATACTCACAGAAGAGCTTTCAGTCCACAGGACCCACATTGGCCGAGCCAAGTGTTATTTAGGTTCATCCCAATTGCCACTTTTTGGACTCTGGTCCTTGCAAATTAAAGTTTTTTTAAAGAAGTGATTCAGTGGCTTTTTCCTGTGTCCACCCCCTCCAGTCAGTGTCTGCCGAGCCTGATCTCCTTATCCTTGATCAGACTTTGCTGGCTTTACCATGCACTAAACGTTATTCCCTTATCATGTACAGTATCTGTACACTGTAAATGGCTCGATTGTAATAATGCATTGCCTTTCCGCTGACTGGATAGCACGCAACAAAAGCTTTTCACTGTACCTCGGCACACGTGACTAAACTAAACTGAAACTTATGGGTGAAAAGAAATTCCTTAACAACCTTTCTAACAGTCACATTAAATCTACATCCGACAGTTACTAATCATTCAAAGAGAAATCCGTCTTTTCTTTGGGAGTATTTCATTGTTTTTTCTTGATTAAATCTCTCTCCAATCTCCCGTTCCAAACAAAACATCAACTCCATTTCCAGAGTGAGCAATCATTCAACAGAGGAAGTGGATTGGTGGATGGGGGGGTTAAAGTGTTCACATTGTGGACACAATTTGCATTTGAAGTTTTTGCAGAAGTGGCTGCCTGCTGACACTGACCATGTTGGAAATAGCATCAGAGCAGCTCAGAGTGTGAGACAGCCTTGCTGGTCCAGCTCTCCATCCAAGGCTGGGCTCACAGGGATATTGGGCACAGGAGCATCCTCTGGTCTACAAGAAACATTTCACATCTCATAGAGGAGAGAGGTGAGCAACTGTTAAAAGGACAAAAAGTGTTGGAGTAACTCAGCGGGTCAGGCAGCATCTGTGGGGAACATGGATAGGTGACGTTTCACAGAGTGCTGGAGTAACTCAGCGGGTCAGGCAGCATCTGTGGAGAACATGGATAGGTGACGTTTCACAGAGTGCTGGAGTAACTCAGTGGGTCAGGCAGCATCTGTGGAGAACATGGATAGGTGACGTTTCACAGAGTGCTGGAGTAACTCAGCAGGTCAGGCAGCATCTGTGGAGAACATGGATAGGTGACGTTACGGGTCGATACCAAATTGCCATGATTTGCCCTCCCTCCCTTCTCTCCCAGCATTCTTCCCCCTCTCCCTCTACAATCAGTCTGAAGAAGGACCCCGAGCAGAAACGTTACTCCAGCACTTTGTTCCTTTTAAAAAAATAAACCAGCACCTGTTTCATGTTTCTACTGAGGAACTATGGGCTACTTTGCAACTTCTCTTCATAATTTTATTGGACCTTTGGAAATCGAGAGTGGTGTCAAGATGTTTAGTTTCTGAATGTTGGGGTGTGCTGTGGTATTCTCATATGCCTGGATTAGAGAGTATCAGCTGCAGGGAAGGTTGGACAAACATGGAGAGACACAAAATGTTGGAGTAACTCAGCGGGACAGGCAGTATCTCTGGAGAGAAGGAATGTGTGACGTTTTGGGTCGAGACCCTTCTTACACACCAGCACCTGCAGTTCCTTTCTATACTTTGGACAAACATGGATTGGTTTCACTGGAGTCTCAGCAGGAAGTTTATAAAATTATGGGAGGCATAGATAGGGTAGACAGAACCTTGTTTTACTCAGGTGGAACTGTCAAACACTGGAGGGCATAGCTGTAAAGTGAAAGGGCGAAAGAGAGGGTAGATTTGGTTTCTTACACAGAAAGTTGTGGGGGCTTGGAGCGTGTTGCTAGGGGTGGTGTTGGATGCAGATAGGCACATGAAGAGGCATGGAATTAAGGGGTTTTTGACCATGTGCATATATATATATATATATATATATATATATATATATATATATATATATATATATATATATATATATATATGCTGTAATTATTTATGGGTTTAAGGTGATCACAAAGGGTGGTGGGTGTATGGAACGAGCTGCCAGAGGATGTAGTTGGGGCAGGGACTATCCCAACGTTTACAACAAAGTTAGACAGGTACATGGATAGCACAGGTTTGGAGGGATATGGGCCAAACACGGGCAAGTGGGAATAGTGTAGCTGGGACATGTTGGCTGTTGTGTGCATGTTGGGCCGAAGGGCCTGTTTCAATGCTGCATCACTGTACGACTCGATGTGCAGGCAGATGTGCAGTTTACATTGGCATTCTGTTCAGCACAAACATAGTGGATTACTATGCTGCACTGATCTATGTTTTATGTTCCATTTTCTATGTATTCAGTCCTCAGCTTTGCTTCCTCTATATGACTGGCATGAAAGGAATATAAACATCTCATTTCCAAATTTGCAATTGAAATTTTGATGAAGCATAAGTTTTATAGTTTAGTTTGTTTATTGTCACGTGTGTGGTGAGTACTCATTGTGAATGGGGATACAGTGAACAGCTTTTTGTCGTGTGCTATCCAGTTAGCGGAAAGACTATACATGGGTCAGCGGGTCAGACAGCATCTCTGAAGAAAACAAATAGCTGATGTTTCTGGTCGAGACCCTCCTTCAGTCAGGGGAAAGGGAACCAAGAGACATAGACAGTGATGTAAAGAGATATGGAACAAATGAATGAAAGATATGCAAAAAAAGTAACGATGATAAAGGGAACAGGCCATTGTAGTGTTCCACACATTATTCTGGCAGCTAGTTCCATATCCCAACCCTCTAAGTGATTGTTGATCAATCTGGCTGATCTATCTCTCCCTCCTAACCCTATTCTCCTGCTTTCTCCCCATAACCTCTGACACCCATACTAATCAAGAATCTACTCCTTCAGGCAGTGAGCTCCAGGTTCCAACCACCCTCTGGGTGGAAACGTCCTTGCTCAGATTGCCTCTAAACATGTTACCCCTTTAATTAACTCTGTGTATCTCTGACATCATTTTGTAAACCTCCATTTGTTCCTCCCTCAGCCTCCTCCATTCCAGAGCAGCAAACCCAGCCTTCCCAGTCTCTCCTCCTCACGGAAACATCCCATGAAACATCCTGGTGAACTTCCCCTACTGCCTCTCTAGTGCATCACGTCCTTCCTGCAGTGTGGTGACAGAGCTGCATGCTGTACCTGCTGCATTGTTTTCTCAGGCATTGGATTGGGATGTCCACGTTCCCCTCATTAAATGGTAGAGCAAACAATCAGGAAAGCTAATGAAATCTTGGAGAAACAAAGAACAGCAGATGTGGTTTAATGAAATCTTGGTTGGTTCTCAGCACAGTTTGCATGTAGAAATGACAAATTGTCTGGGAAAAATGGGAAAGTTAGAATATATATGGGTGAAAATCTGTGCTAACCTGAAATAGTGCACAGAATCATCTTAATTTAATAAAAGCAGGCTGTACCATAGAACATCATAAGTTAGCAGCCAAAGTTCCAAACTACGAGTTCCCTTTTGATGCCGCATCGTGATAGACTGCCTTAGCCACTAGCTGGTGTATATTTTTGCTCTTGTCAATTTTTCCTCCTCCACTTGTCAAAGACTTTGACATGTTCTGTTAAGGTTCAACCTGAAACATTAATGCTGTGTCTTTTCTCGGAGATGTGGCCTGATCTGCTGAGTATTTCCAACATTTTCTGTTTGCATTTTAGATTTCCACTCTCTTTTGATTTTCTATTACAAGCCTGCCAACTTTGTGAGATGCTTGTTAAAGAAGGAACTGCAGATGTTGGAGAATCGAGGGTTACACAAAAAGCTGGAGAAACTCAGCGGGTGCAGCAGCATCTAAGGAGCGAAGGAGATAGGCGACGTTTCGGGTCGAGACCCTTCTTCAGACCCTTTGTGAGATACTTGACTGCTGATGTCAGTAAGTAACGTTTAACACCATGGCCCTGATTCAGGGTATCGACCCGAAACATCACCCATTCCTTTGTCTCCACAGATGCTACCTGGCCCGTTGAGTTCTTTGAGCAGTTTGCCTTTTTCTCCTCACCTGAAACTGCTCCTTCCCTCTTTACCTTTATCATGTATTTGTACACTGTGGATGGCTTGATTGTAATCATTGTAAGATTATTAAGGGATTGGACACGCTAGAGGCAGGAAACACGATATTGGGGGAGTCCAGAACCAGGGGCCACAATTTAAGAATAAGAGGTAGGCTATTTAGAACAGAGATGAGGAAAAACTTTTTCACCCAGAGAGTTGTGAATCTGTGGAATTCTCTGCCTCAGAAGGCAGTGGAGGCAGATTCTCTGGATCAGGGATATGGGGAGAAGGCAGGAACGCGGTACTGATCACAGTGAATGGCGGTCTGGCTCGAAGGGCCTAATAGTCTACTCCTGCATCTATTGTCTATTGTCTATTATTGTCTATTGTATTGTCTTTCTACTGACTGGTTAGCACGCAACAAAAGCTTTTCACTGTACCTCGACACACATGACAGACAATAACTAAACTAAACCACGGCAATTTTCGAGCTGGGATTCCTTGCATATTGATTGCAGCTGGAAACCCAGCCTGCTTTACAATTAATTTATTGCACTCTTGCACAGATTATTGAGGGTATTAGCAAATCCCCACTGCCCTCTCTGTCTAATACCCATCTCAAGCCTCCTCTTGAATCTGGCTGCGTTAGTCCTGTTCTTTAGTTCAGATAACTTTTTTGAAGGGATTATCTCGAGATGCAGATCCTGTCTGCTAATGATTTAAAATGTCCAATGCCAGACAGGAGTATGATTGAGTCAGTCTGCAATAATAGACATTATTAATTCTGCTGCAACTGAGGGAGGGCGGGACCATTGGAGGACTGGCAGGGGCGCTGGCCAATGGAGGAAGGGGAGGGCGGGACAAGCAAAAGAGACAGGGTAACAGCCAATGGGCGTAGGGGACTGCGGGACCCGTGGCAGATTGACGGGACGACAGCCAATGGATGAATAGGAGGGCGGGGCCATAGGAGGGCCATAGCAAATGAATGAAGTGGAGGGCGGAACCATTGGGAGATTGGCAGGGCGACGTCCAATAGAAGAGGGCGAGGGCGGAACAACTAGAGGGCGACAGCCAATGGAAGCAAGGGAAGGTCGATGGGCGGGCTCCGTCGGATGACAGACAGGGAGCCGGGCCAATGGACATCGAGCAGGCGGCGAATGAGAGCACGCGAGGGGCGGGAAGAGCGGCGGCCTATATAAGCGGCGCCGGCAGCCGGCGAGCGGTCAGTAGCGGGCGGCGGACGGGTGTGAGGCAACGATGGCGGACATGAGGGGAGAGCCGCCGGCGGCCAAGCGGCCGTGTCTTGGCCACTGCGGCCCGGCAAGAGCGGCGCACACCAAGCCGGGCCACGGCAGGTTCCACAAGCCCGACTCGCTGCTGGACATCAGCGCCAAGAAGGTGGCGGAGAAGTGGCCCTTCGAGCAGGTGAGCGATTCACGAACAACTGCGGGAATTAGAAGATAAATCACCTCAGTAAACAAGGGGGTGGTGGGGACAGGCAGGGGCTGAACAATAGGCAATAAACCCCAAGCTGTCACTCGCCGCTCCACGCCAACAATCTGACAACAAATTCCTCCTTTAACTTTTACGCCACAAACAAAACATCCACAATCAATTTATTTTCTCTTTCCCTAATTTCTCTTCGTCTAATTTTTAATTTTCCCTTCATAATTTCTTCTTCCACAATCCCTTTTGTTGTACAAGATTCGTATCCAGAAATGTTGATTGTTTCTCCACATTTGTAAAACATTTATTGCTCAGGTTAAAGGCTAGCATCGTAAAATTGTATTTAAATAAAAGAAGAAATTTGTCCAGGTTGCTGTTAGTGTATTTAGTTCCTGCACCAGGCTTGGTATTAAACTGGTTAATATATATTTTGTGTCAGAGCTACACTGCGATAAAACAAATACATTTGTTAAATCCCCATTATTCAATTAATGTGTCTAGTGGGGGAGAGTAAGGAACTGGAGCATTAACAGGACATAGGCAAATAAAGAAGGGGTAAGAAATTGAGGGATTTGCTTGGAGTGTTTGTGTGGGAAGGAACTGCAGATGCAGGATTAAACTGAAGATACACAGAAAGCTGAAGTAACTCTGCGGGACAGGCAGCATCTCTGGAGAAAAGGAATAGGTGACATTTTGGGTTCAGACCCGCTGTGTTACTCCAGCTTTTTGTGTCTATCTTTGATTTGGTTGGGGTGTTGGTGGTAAAAGACCACCAGTTAAAGGGAGTTAGTTCTCGTGTTAAAGGGAGCCCAGGTTGGTTTTGTCAAACTCTTCGCACTCTGGGTTTGAACTGCTTTTTAAAGGTGATTGTAACTGGACAATTTCTCCAGTCGTCATTCACTGCCCACCACCCCCCTACAGTTTACGTGCATTCTTCATCTCAATGTAAAGATTGACACCCACAGTTGATGCGTGCAGTGGAAATTGTGTCCCTTTCTGCATTGACTGGGGTCTCCAGCTGATTTTGGCATTCGGTGTTAGTCAAAGATTTAGGCATTTTACAATCTTGTTTTTGTGGTTCAACAGACAACTTCGTTATTTTGCAGTAAATTGCTACAAAATAGTTTGGTTAACTGTTGTAATTTATATTTTTGTTCTTTTTTTTAACTTCATTTGCATAATGATCCTTCCAAACAATGAAGGCCGTAAGTTGAGTAAAGGAAGGGCTTTCTTCTGTACATGTAGTGTCAAGAAGCTGATAAAATAATATAATTAACTGGCAAATAGGATTGCTAGTGACAACAGACTCCTGCCAGTTTGTTTATTAAGAACTGTGAATGTAACATGGACAAAAGGGTCTTTTTGTTTTCAGAATTGCTAATTGTAAAAAAATCAAAGTTGATTTTTATTTGGTGCATGTTGTAAGATGCCTGTGTCTGTGTGCCTGCACTCAGTGTCTTGTGTGCCTGCACTAGAGTGTAGATTAGTCCGTAAAGACAAGTATTGTTTCCACAGGAACCGCATTCAAGAGGTGTGTGTCAGCAAGGGTGGGAGTGCATTTTCTTGTTTCCGTCAGACTATTTTTACACCCCCCCCTCTTTCGCCATCCCGTCTTTCCTCCCCCCCCCCCCCCCCCCCCCCCCCCCGTTTCCACCTCCCCTAGGGTGTGGGTGGGAGCAGTTGCCCCGTAGGGTCTGAAAGTTGGTCAAGCTAGCCGTGATTCAGGCTTTAGTTATTTGCTTTATTCACGTTGCCAGACGTTTGTCTCTGGAGTTAATTTTAAAATATTGATTGTGAAAAAGAGACTGTGACCACATGAGTTGTGTCTTCACCCAAGATACTGGTCTGGACTTTTGTTTGTCTGTGTCTGTAGTGGGTCTGTACAAACACTTGGGTAATGTGGGTCATCATGATCTCAGACTTTGGCAGGGCTATCCAGTTTAATCAAACCGATTAATTTTACACTATGTCGCACCCAGTAGTAATTCTATAACTCATCAGTCCAACTGTTTTAGTTGTGTAAGCGTTGCAGTTTAATTTGGTCCAAATACTGATCCCAAAGAGTTGATCTGTAAGGCTTGTTTTGTAGGGTGTTCAGTAACCTGTCTATCTTTGCGGGTGTGGGGAAAAGGGCCTGTGTTTGAGGGGGCAATGTTTATTGTGGGTGCTAGTGGTCACCTGGAAAATGATTGAATATTGTTGGGTGCGACGTGATTAGATTAGATACAGCAGCTCATTAAATGTCCCAAACATTCACCACTAGAAAGTGGGGTTAACCATGAGTGGGTGTGGAAATACAAGTCCCACCAGACCTTCCCCTCGTTCACCCACCTCCCTCCCTGGATGTACCAGTCCCACTACTGGACTGTGACGTAATTCCCTCTCAAACCACTTGAAGCTGTAGCATTTAACAAAAAAACATAACAAAGCCGCTCCACTTCAAAGCTGAAATTTCCAAGGAAAGCAGTGTGGTTTGTGGTTTATTGTAGTGTAACTCTATTTGCTGTAAGTGGATTAGGACAGATAGAGAGACTGTGTTTATGTGGGGATACTCTGTCATATCCAGCACAGTACTGGTGCATTGTAGGAAATGCAGCTTCATTGGCCAGCACCATCCCAATAGCAACACACAACGTTGGAGAAACTCAGCAGGTCAGGCAACATCTGTGGAGGATGTGGACAAATGAGCTTTGGAGTTAGGACCCTTCAGACTGATGGAGTATATAAGGGGAGAGGGCTGGAAAGAGGTGCGGGAGTGGGCAAATCCTGGCAAGTGATAGGTGGATACATGCGTGGGGGTGATTGGCAGATGTGTGCAATAAGTGACAATGGCTGGAGGTGAAAAGGAGACAAAAGTGTGTAAGATAAGGGGAGACGAGGAGTGAAATGTAAATTGGGGGGGGGGGGGGGGCAGTTATGTCTGTGATAATGACTGAGCTTTGATAATGACTAGTGATTGGTTGGATGATCTCTCGTGACCATCTCCAAAATAATGATGCACTTTGACATCTCGTCCATCAGTGCAATGTCCGGTTCTGCACTGAAGTGTCAGTATGGTCTCTGTACTTAAACCTTCAGAGTTGGCTTTGAACCACAACCTTGTGACTGGGTGAATTCTACGGACTGGGCCATGACTGATGCTTTATAATAATCACAATCACAGTCATACTTTATTAGCCAAGCAGGTTTTGCAACATATGAGGAATTTCATTTGCCAAATCAGTCATACAAATAAAAAGCAATGGAACACACAAAATACATTTTAACATAAACATCCACTACAGTGACTCCTCCACATTCCTCACTGTGATGGAAGGCGAAAAAAAAAGTTCAAATCCTTCCCTTCCAGCGGTCGGGGGCCTCGAGCCTTCCGTTGACAGGACGATCTTGACTCCCATGGCCAGCGTCATTTGGTGCTCCGCATCAGGGCAATCAGCTCCTGCATTGGGGAGGTGTCAGCTCCCCCGCACTGGACGATCGGACCCCGGGATGGGGCTGGTTGAGCCTCTGCGTTGTTGGAGCTCCCGACTAGCCTCTCCCGAAACTGCGAGTTCTCGATGTAAAGCCCACAGGCCCCGGTTGGAGCAATCCCAGGCGAAACATAAAACAAACCTGAGAACATTTACACAGACTATTAAAACGCACTAAATATTTAAAAAAACACACTGTTGATGGGGCTACCAATCGTGCGCTGCCCCTGGTGGAACGGGTGGTGTCAAGGAGAGTAAAGGCTGTCTCTCGAGGGGAATCCCATCAATTCAGATGCAGCATTAAGCTGATTGTTGTCTTAATCCACTTTGAACTCACTTTTGCTGGGAGTTATTTTTGTATAATATTTAAATTACCTTGCTCACACCTTTAGAAAGCTGAAGGTGTAAATTGCACTTGGTTGACAGTAACAGCATAGAATGTTTAATATAGAAGCTTATTGTTCTGGGGCAAGGGACAATGCTGTTTCAACTGAGAAAAGATCGGTACAGTGACCTTCCATGTTTACAGATGCAGAGAATTTTAAGCTCCAATGATGTCATTAATAGTAGTCGGGGCGGGAGCTTATTTGAGGTAACACATGGTGAGTACTGCGTGACTGTAAGTGCAAATGTAATGTTTTGTGATTTGTTGGCACCAAGCCACCACTTGAGACTGTTGATAATGTATGATTTCCCAATGTAGTTATATCAGATTCCGGCATCAAAGTTATAATTTAAAGTAAATGGGCTACAGACTTCAGCTTGTGGTCAGGTGGGACTTGCAAGTGTACAGTGAGTGTTCGCAGGTGGTATTACAACTGGAGTCCAGGTGTGAATGTTGGCGTTTGCATCAGAAGATCCGATTGTGACCAATTTAGTTCCAGTGGAAATTCAGATTTTTTTTGTTAGTCTGTGCTTTTTGCAGCTGTTCATCACGTGTGGGAACCTGGCAGTCAGGTAGCGTGCTCCATCCGAGGGATTGTCTTGAATGAGTGGTTGTGTATTATGCAATGACGATTGTTAAAGCCTGGGTATGATCTCCAAGCAAATTTCTATTCATGGTTTGGGTGGAGTCCATGACGGGTTAAATTATACATGATGGGTGGGAAGAATGGGCTTGACTGGCCAAATGATGGTCTTCATGCTTTCCAAATTGCTTTAAATTGTTCTCTCGCGAGTTGGGATGGTTGTTTGTGCAAGTAAACTGCTTACAGCTAACTACTGTGGTTTCTGGGGGAGAGTGCCTGGTATTTACAGCTAGATTTGCTGTCATGTTGTTGAAATCCTTTTCAAGCAAGCAGTGCAGCTGAAAAATTACCAATCACTAGTGATTTAATGCCTGGTGTTGTTTCCATCACTGGTTTATTGAAAGCCTGGAATTTTCACTTTACAGGCCAGTAACGCATTGATCTGACCACATTTTGGAAATGTTTTATTCTCTATTGACAGGGTGCAGTTGTTTAATTTGTGCATTTATTTTTAGGTAGAGGAGCGATTTTCACGAATTCCCGAGCCTGTTCAGAGAAGGATTATTTTCTGGTCGTTTCCCAGGAATGAGCGTGAAATCTGCATGTACTCGTCGCTCAGCTATCAGTGTCAAGAAGGGGAGAAGGATGGTGAAGTTCCGTTCAACAAAGGGCTGAGGTTGTTGGAAACGGGTGCCATAGAGCGTGTGCTGCAAGTAGGTGAGTACACGACAAGGTGTAGGAAGGAACTGCAGATGCTGGTTTACGCTGAAGATAGACGCACAATGCTGGAGTAACTCGGGCAACATCTCTGGAGAGAAGGAATGGGTGAAGTTTTGTGTCGAGACCCTTCTTCAGACTGAAGGGTCTGCAGCAGGGTCTCGACCCAAGACGTCATCCATTCCTTCTCTCCAGAGATGCTGCCTGTCCCGCTGAGTTACTCCAGCATTTTGTCTATCTACCTGAATAAGGGCCTGTGCTAAATGTAGATTATTGATGCAGTTTGGTGGTATGAGATGTTGGCACTCCTGAAAGCCACTGCTCGGTTTAGGACTTCACCACAGTGATGATTGTACCTAACTTTGTGCACCAAAAGTACAAGAAGTTTTCCGACTGTTTGGAGAAGGCTTTTACTTTATGCAGCCTGCAATAAGAGGAATGACTGGTCTATTGCGACTTGCAACTGCGAATATATGTTTGTAATGAGCGCGAGTTGAAATCTTTACTTGAAATCGCCCGAGTTTTTGTTATGCTGCTGTTAGTGCTACTCGACTGGTTTGAAAAGCAGGTATAATTTTTAAGGAGCCATTAACAAGATCTAGATTACTAACTTGGCATTGAGTAGCTTTTAGCAGAGCATGTTAAGTAATGGACTTCCTTTTACGATGCTCATGTGGTCCCTAGACAGTGGAAATGGAGCATTTTCCCACAATAGTGAACTCCTAATAAAATAATTTCAGATGGCTTGGGGCACAACCTTCCATTCAAAAACAAATTGAATGGAGATGTGTGATGTATTCGTAGCTGCATCAACTGCCAAGTGTTTGTGTAGAAGGATTTAAGATTCCAGTTACACTTCCACTCCATATTTGATGCTTTCATTCTCACAGTTCTCTACTGATTCATTAACTGGGAGTATCATTCAGTGCTATACGTTGCCTGCAGTGTCAGCCACAGTTCAATTGCTGGCATTCTTGCCTCTGTACAAGAAAGTTGCAGATTGAAGTCTCACTGCAGGGATTTGAGTGTGGAAGCTAGAAATGATGAGCACTGTACTTCTCTCTCAAGTTTAAAACTGAAACCCTGTCCCTCCATCAAGTGGATAAAGGAGATCCTGACATTCAGTTTAAAGACCAGGAAAGATCTCTGTAGATCTGACCAATATTTGCCCTTCAACACAGTGCTCTCTAATTATAATTGGGTTGTTATCACAGTGCTTTTGTGACCTTGGTGTGTGCTAGGATATAAGCTACTTTATTTACCACATTACACAGGGGCGGCGCAATGGTAGAGCTGCTGCTGTACAGCGCCAGGGACGCTGGTTAAATCCTCACTGCGGGTCTGCACAGAGCTTGTATGCTCGTCCTGTGACCGCGTGGGTTTTCTCTGGGTGCTCCAGTTTCCTCCCATCTTCCAAACAGGTTTGCAGGTTAATTGGCTTTGGTAAAATTGTAAATGGTCCCTAGTGTGTAAGATATTGCAAGTGTATAAGATGACCGCTGGTCGGCACAGACTTGTTGGGCCAAAAGGCTTGTTTCCTTGCTGTATATCTGAAGTAAAGTGCTGCAAAATGAGTATATTGTTGTAATGGGCTGGCCTGGTGCTATGAAAAGTGCCCGGTGGAGGTTCTTGCTCTCTGCCTCAGGAGTTCCAATGGGAGAGATCAGCTTGGGCCTGTGCTACTGATCCTTCTGATTATTGATGCTCAGCCTGCTTATCACAGACCATTTGTCCTTTGGAGACAAAGCATTCTCAGTTGGTACTCATTCCAGGTGCGTTTATCCATGTGGATCTGGTTGAGTTCCTTCAGGTTGGAGATAAACATCAGATTCGACACTGACATTTTGCCTCTTGTTTCCTTTTGTTGATTAGTTGCCAAGTTTCGATTGACATTATTCCTATTAGTGTCTGAGCAACCTCAAGGCATTTGTTTAACTTTTGTTGCACTTTAACTTCTCATCAGTCTTGCAATTCTTATCCTTTTCTAGTGGTTGCATAACAGGTGAACCCTGTGCGTAGTTCCAAAAGCTGATTAGACAAGGAGTCGTAATGGAGTTTTCTTTCGTGTGGTGACAGTGCTCCAATGTCTCTGACTCGTTGCCCTCCAGGCTTCCCTGAACTGATTTGTTTTCGGGTGTGTAATTATGTATAATTCGTATCGGAGCTCCCTGAGAAACCACCGGCAGGTGTCTGTTTAACAAGCGTATTCTGTCATTTCACTCAGCCAATCCAGCAGCGCACAAGAAAAAATAATTTTGACAGAAGTGTGTACATGTTAAATTTGCAATAAAGTATGAGCTGTACCCAGGAGTTTCTGATAATGACCTACATTGTGGAATGGGAATGAAAGCCATTGAAATGCTGCTGGGGCACCAATGACTCCTGCAGCCTTGACATGCAAGTCAGCTATTCTGTAAATTATGCTATTTGTGCAGTACACTGTTGACTTTTCAATTTAGGTTTGTTTAAACTGCATCCAAATTCCCTTAAACGATGCTCTGTCAATGGGTCCTCTCTCACCAACACAGATCTATTGCCTTTGACTCCCTTGGCACTATCCTGCAGGTTAATAGTTAGGTGCAGTCATACAGCACAGAAGCAGGCCCTTTGGCCCAACTCGTCCATTGCCTGTATGTGGCTCATATTCCTCAAAATATGACCTGTCTATGTGCCTGCCCAATTGTCTTGGGTAATATGGTATATGACTCATCCATCGCCTATACTCACCATGCTCTGAGTTGAAAATGGTGCCCCTCAGATTCGTACTAAATCGTAGTCTCTGGTGTTGAGTATGTACTCCTTGACCAGGAAAAATGTGTTTAGTATATCGGAGTAAAAATAAACAAGACATCATGATGATTAGCTAACTTGCTGAGTATACAATGCTATATACACTTTCTCTGACAAAGTGCATTGCAACATTGGCACCCTGCCAATAAAATTGTGGCGCCTGATGCCCCCTTTTGCGGCTGGTTCAATGAGCACATGCATGGGAATGCCCCATCAGTAGAGGTGTGCTCTGCAGGAAAGGTCTGTTTTAGCTCCACTGATGATTGGTTGTCAAAAAAGGAACCATTTTGTGTTTGGCATGGGCATGGTTGTCCAGTTCATACTTCAATTAATCTGTAATTAAGTTTAAGGACAAAATTGAATAATTTAATGTAAATTGAATCTTTTCTCATTTGAAGGGCCAGTTGCATCCCATGTGTATATCCCTCATCATCCCTGACCTGTGATTCAGATCTGTTTGGCCTGCTCACTGGTGGAAAGCTATCATTGCAGACCTTTAGAACAGGTTTACTATGGGTTGAGTGCAGGATCTGATCTGGGATAGTGTTGACAGCAGAAAGTTTAATTGGCCATTTGTGCATCAATGTCACGTGTTCATCCTGACCCCATTTGTCCATTTGTCATCTGTTGCTGAGGCCCATGGAGTCTTGCCTTTGGGTCTCGAGCTTCTCATTCTGGACTGTATTTTATCCATGCCAGGCTTTATTCCATTGAGGCGAGAGTAGTGTGGTTGGAAGGATTCTTTAAAACCACCGGGTAAGGCAGTTACAAGGTGATGGTTTATGTCCTCCTTGGTGGATTGGTATTGTGCATAGTTCTGGGCATCACGTGTCAAACGATGTATTGCTTCAAGCCTGGAGAGAGGATCCCGTAGAGTGACTTCTCCCATTGTTGGAGGGATCAACAACTAGATGATATAGAACAAGGCAACAAGGATTGTTTTATTAAAGGTGGTGATTGGGTTCAAGATAGCATGCCAGGTAGAACCAGAGGCAGATTCAATGGTTGAAAAGGGAGCTGAGTAAGTTGTATAAAAGAGCATTTACAGGACTATCAAGGGAGTGGGACACATTAATTGGCCTGTGTGGAACCTGAGCATTAGCTGATTTCTGTACAGTAACCATTTTGAGATGTTGTTTATGCAGGCAGGCAAACTGGCAGCAGTACGGAGGACTATTGACCCTCTTTAATTTATTTGACATTATCTATGACTCTGGTGCTATTTATGACTTCCTTGTCCCTGATGGTCTACCCTTTGAAAATCTGGCCAACTGTGCTTTAGTTGCTGATTTATCCCATTTAGGAAGTTTTTGGAGACCTGTTTACAACAGACCTCTGGTAGATTAGTTTATAAATGTGAAAGTGCAACTATAGATTCTAATTTCATGCTGTGTGCCTATTTTAAGGCAAACATTTAGATATACTGATTTTTAAACTGGCACTTGGATTGAGGTTTTTTGTATAACCACCTGTAAAATGGTGCTTCAACTTAGTACTGAATAACCTAAATCCAACATTGCTGGTGTATTTGGCAGAAATGGATTTGGGTCGGAATGTTTCGGATTTATGCTTTTAGTTTTTGAATGATGTGGAGTAATGTTGATGGCATGTTGTAACTGGGGAAGGAAGAAATAGTTTCTGGCCACAGTGATTAAAATATTCAGCAGCAGCCGTTTCTCCTACAAGTGCTTGTATTATCTGTTTGCTCCTATCCCCGATCTTACCTTTTCCTTTTTCAAATTTTGCTTTTCAAAAAGTATTTTAAAGGATTCTGTTCACACAGCTGTTTAAGTAAAGAATTCTACAGGATTCCCAAGAGCCCAGTGTTACATTTTATGTTTCTTTGCTGCCTCATCTACAAAGGATTACTAGTTTATTCAAAGGACAAATGAAGACTGCTTTTTCAAGCTGGGAAACCTGGGTCGAGTCCACTGTGTGGTCATCTCGGAGGGATGTGCTTGGCTTCTGTGAATATTAAACCAGCTGGTGTATCTTTGTGAATCCTTGTTTTCTAAAGCACAGGACTTCTTCACACAAAGAAAGGGCGGTGGGTGCATGGAACAAGTTGCCAGAGGAGGCAGTTGAAGCCGGGACTATCCCAACATTTAAAAAACAGTTAGACAGGTACATGGTTACGACAGGTTGGCGGGATATGGACCAGAGGCCGGTGTGGGCAATTAGGCCAAGGGCCTGTTTCCACACTGTATCACTCTATGACTGCTTCAGGTAGTCTGTAAATTTAGCAGCTTCCCAGCAAAATAAAATTGTACAAGCTTTGTATGAGACTTCTACTATCTAAAGCTTGCAAGGTGTTGGCTCGCACAGGTAGGCTGATTGTTCCTGCTAGCTGTGTAGGCCAGCAGGATCATGTGATAATGGACAAAGCTCCTTCTCGTGTGTGCAAGGAAACTCCTGGGAAAAGTGTTGGAGATTACCCACAACCATTGCGGTTCTTTGGCTTCAAAATAATTGTACCAATGGTTCCACAAAGTGGATGCACTCGTTGCTGAAACTGTCATGCTCCTGACAATAAAACCTTTTCATTTGCTGTCATTAAAACCATTGATCATTCTAAACAAGAGATGTTAATTTTTCAGAATTTCAATTAATATTGGGTTGAAATCCAGTGTATGACATCTTCTCCATATGTAATTGTTTGGGTGATTCGTTTGTTGTATGCAAACACCCCTCATCTTTTCCTTCCCCACATGCCGTCAGAAGCTATATCCAAGAAAGGGAAGGAGAGATTTGTAGAACTGAATGAGGTTGGAAACAGATTTTGTCCAGGAAATGGTGTAATTATTCGTGGCTCTTGCAGTTCCTGTTGCTAAAAATGAATGCCCAAATGGCAATTGGCACAGGAAAAAATCGATCATGCTAGAAGTTGTTTTATTTTTATGCTTTTAAATATGATACATTGGGACATTGAGTTACCAAGGGAGCTGCACAAACAATCTGGAGACCTACATTCAAATCCAGCTGTGAAATTTAAATTTAGTAATGTGGATTTTTGTCAAAGGACTGCCAATCTCTGCATTGATTACTGCAAAGCTACTGTATTTACCAGTGTATATCAGGACAAGAATTCTGCTGTCCATGCCAGGTCTGGCTCAGAAGTGACCATGGACTCGGGTAGAATAGTTGTCTTTTAAATCTCTTCTCAAAATCTCCAAACAAGGCATCTGTTTGAGAGCAGTTCCAAGATAATGTTTTGAATTGATGATACAATGAATGGAGAGAAAGGTGTCTCCCAATTGTGTATATATAATGAATAAATGTATTTTGTGTGGGGGGGGGGGGGGGGAAGAGGAATGGGTGCAAGGTGTTGTATTTCCAGCATTTCCCACATTTGGGATGTGGGGAGGGGTGGGATGTATAATAAAAGTAAACAAAGGGTGGGAAATAAAAAATTGCTGAGATGCCCTGGTTCAAATAGTTTTAACTGCCTTCATTGTTAAGGGTTGTGTATTGGCTAAGTAACAGGCTTTGTCCTCCGATTGTGAACAAGCTTTTCTGTGAAGTGTTTGGCTGTATCTGTCTTCCACTGCAACTTCAAAGCTATTTGTCCTTGCTTGCTTAAAAGATCTGAAGGAAGTGGCCACTGAACTTTGGGATGGCACAGTTGGAGATGTTAACACAGCCTTGACCCAAGCAGTGTTTGAGCGGGCAGTCTAAACCCTTTTTTTGTTGAAGTGTCTTGCTATAATCCCTGGCCGTGATAGATCACTTTGCTTTTTGAGACTTGCCACTTCATATGTCTGCAGATCACCATGTTCAAACCACACTCTTTTCTGAAGTTTAGACAGTGTCTCTTGTGAGTTTTAGCAGTTCAATTTCAATTCAACTTTAATGTCATTGCACGGATACAAGTACGGGTACAACAAAATGCAGTTTATCGTCAGTTCGTAGTAATAGCAATATGGAAATAAATACAGAATGCAGACAATGTGGACGGAGAGGCTGGAGAAATCTATTGGCGGGACTCCGAGTTCAGCAGTGTGATGGTGTTTTAAATTGATTTGTTTGTGTTCCAGCAGTAGTTGCATTGTATTTAGTGGAAAGAAATCTAATGGTGATATGCGTGAGAGTTTAATTTAATGATCAATCATAATGTGTTCTACAATTCATAAATGTTATACATTAGTAATTAGTAATGATGCTCACTTTATCTTCAGCAGCTCCTGCTTTTTGCTGTTTTCTTTTCCATCCAATTAGCATTATGTGTTTGTGTAGATGGGGAGCAGCGCTGGATATACACTTCCATTTGTTCTTAGCCCTGTCACGTTGGTCAGCACTGCTGTCAGATCTGCACACTGCTAGGGAATCATGCATCACATTGTTCATCAGGAAGGTAAAATTGGGTTCAATTAGTTGGTCAGCAGGCTGAAGAAGGATCTGGACCCAAAACATCAAATATATCTGCATGTGCCAAGAAGTTTTTTTTTTTAAATGTTTATTTCACAAAATCAGTGTGAACCTTATTCCTTTGTCATTTTTTTAGTTCTGATGTGTGAATTCTAAGGGCAAATTTCTGTAATGTGGGTGTTTCCTTAATAGCTGCTGTGTAATTTTCTAGGTGATAAACATTTGTCCATTGTCCTGCTAGCTTTATGGTAAATGGGCTTATTTTCTGGGGTGAGATTCTACTTTTCCCGCATCTTCCACTGGTTTGGTAAATCAACAATACTGACCCCTCTGGAAAATGGCGTGACCTGGGACAAGAATAGGTCTTTACAATGCATTGGTATGTAGAACCGGTTTGGAAGGAGAACCTGATATTTCGGTGCCCTTGGAAGGAGAACCTGATATTTGAGAATTTTCAAAAGGCTTTGATAACTTCTCTAGTTTTGATGCAAGTATTTTTAATAACTGACTAAGAATAATCAGAATGCACTTTGGTCTTTACGAATTGAACATCTTCACAGCTGACTGGTTTGATGTACGTATCTCAACCTGTAAGCGTTTTTCTGGGAGAAATTTAATAATGGCAGCTTATTTGATTGTTTTACCCGAGTATGTAGCTGCTGATAGACAAATTTTTCAGGAAGCTTGTAGTTTTGCAAGTTTCAGTCGGCCTCCCCTCTGACTCAGCCCTCTGCTGGTGAGTTATTGATGAGCTATGCGACGGGTGAAATGGCGATGAGTTACATTAGCCTTGTGTTCCACCGGCTTTGAACTAAGCAAGTTACACAGCTGCAGATTCTCTCGTGAAGAAATGAGCATTGTATATTTTTACAAGTTTCGATTTCGTAAATGTTTCAGAGTAACCTACAAAGCTTCCTCTTACTTGAGATGAGTCCTTGCTGGCTTCTCCACTAGCCCAGACTTATACTCTTTAGCTGATTTAGTCTGAAGAAGGGTCTCAACCCGAAACGTCGCCTATTCCATCTCTCCATAGATGCTGCCTCACCTGCTGAGTTTCTCCATATTTTGTCTACCTTCCATATCACTCAGTCTTGTTCAGAGTTCTGTACTGTATCAGGGCAAACCCTTGTATTGTGTCCACTTGACTCGACACTGAATAAAGCAGAGTCATTTATCCAGACAGTTCCTCATGGAATAAAGCTTCACTGAGATTGATCTTTCATTGTCTACATTCTGTCTGAATAAGAGAGGGCATATTACAATGATGTGTCTGTAAGGTAACTTTAATATCTAACATCGTTTGTACCTTGTTAATGTTAAACTTGTATGTGCAATTCTCTGCACTTGGTAACCTGTTATCTTTACAGAATACTGTTTTTTTAAAACTGCAGACTACAGCCGCAGAACCACTAAGTTTTGTGCATGTTGCACTTGGAGTGAAGTGTGGCCTGCAGTTGTTGGCCAGCACTGAACCACAAGAGTTAACAGTCGGGCAGCTTTCAAGATCATTTTTATTCAGCACATTAACACAGCAGTATTGCACCTATTTGTCCTTGTGGCTTCAGGATTGCTCATTCAGGGGCAGACCTAATGTGTAGCTTTTGTTGTGTGCATGTTGATTTGTAAATCCCATGGCCAAGTGATATTCTAAGATGGGAAGATGCCCCACTGCAAGAACTCTTTGTATTAGACTGGGTTGGATACTCGAGACTACAGACAGTGGAATCCAGGTGAAAGGGTTCTCTACACTAAATGTTGACTGTCCATTTCCCTCCATAGATGCTGCCTGATTGAATTGCCCTGTTTTTGCTTATAATTTCAATTGCGGTAGGACTTTCAACTTGAAAGGAATTGACTGTCCAAGTGGTCAAGTGTACTGAATGTATTCTACCATAGTTGGAACGGCACATTGGGTTTCCATAGCTACGCCTTTTATCTGGCGAGTGGAATTGAAGGAGGTTCTATATAAGAGCAGGTTCAAGAGAGTGTGGAGTGGAACTGGTTTATCCTCTACTTGAGGAAGGCTCTCAACCCCTTCTGATGTGGATAGACCCTCACTACATCAGGTCTGACAGCACTTTGCTAACATTCTCTTCCCTCTGACCAGTAATGTTATGCATTGTGCTCAGACAAGTTAATTGGCTTTTGTAAATTGGCCATAGTATATAGATGAGAAACCAGGAAACATGGAACTAGTGTATGGGTGATTGATCGGCAGTGCCTTGGTGGGCCAAAGGGCCTGTTGCCACACCATCTCTAAACTAAACTAAAGAGAAGTCTTCTATCATTCCAAAATACCAAATATTGTAAGGACTCTAAAAAAGCAAAGCAATTACATGAATCCTTCCCCTTCCACAGTCATGTACATAACAAGAACAGATAGCATGGAGATGGTTTAGGTCTGTATTTGTAATTAGTATCATATTGCATTTTGTCCTTGTTTGTGCAGCTGGGTATTTCATTCTGTGTAGTTCTTGGAACAGGGAATCGTGTCATGAATAAAAAGTGAACTATTTAGAACCTTTCTTGGTTAAAAATTGATGAATTAATTTGTAATATACAGCTTCACGATTAACTTTAATCTACTTTTATGTCCACTGATTGTGGTCCTTTATTGTGCTTGTGCATTGTATTGCTGGGTTGTGGTGGAATGAGAATTTAGCAGAAATGTCAGCAAAGGGCAAATATCCATTCTGTATTTGTACAAATGGATGTTAAAATATACAGTAGTCGAGGTTAAACTTCTAATGCAAGTCTGCTGGGCATGTGGAGCTGGTGGTTACGGGTTGTTTATTACTAACAAACATTCACTGGTGGAAAGTGGAGTATGTTCAAGAAGTTGAAAAGATTAGCTGTTGCCTTTTACACTTGCTCATCTGTAAAACTAAGTGAAAGTTCCAGAGAAAATGTCTACAAAATTAGGATGCAAGTTTAAGTCGTGTCAAAGAAGCTGGAGTAACTCAGCAGGACAGGCAGCATCTCTGGAGGGAAGGAATGGATGACGTTTTGGATCGAGACTCATCTTCAGACCCATTTCTTCTCTCCAGAGATGCTCCCTGTCCTGTTGAGTTACTCCAACTTTTTAATGTCTATTTTCAGTTTAAACCAGCATCTGCAGTTCCTTCCTACACAATGTGCCCTACAATCCTGCAATCTACGATAGTTGTTGATTTGGAGAAATGTTCCTGCTTATTGGATGGTTTTAAGTAGTTGGTTATGTTTTGCAGACTTTCTCATTTGCTTCAAATTGTTGAATTTCTTCAATTAGAATATAGAAATTCCCAACTACAATTTGGAGTAGTGCCATTATTTTAAGAAATTTTAAAGACTAAATCCCAACAGACATCAAATGTACCGTTTTGCCACACCAAAAGTACTTAAAATTGAGCTTCAGTTCCTCATTGTGGATTGTGTTGATGCAATGTATTGTCGTAGTGTTTAATTGCCATAAATAACTGCAATTAAATTCTTTCATGCAGCAGTTTCAGTCCCATTAACATACTAACATGGATAAATATATAGTAATCAACAATCCATTATTTAATAACCATAATGGTGCAAAACCCATCTGTAGTTCAATCAAAGACAGTCCAAAGCTGGACTAACTCAGTGGGTCAGATGGTATCTCTGGAGAAGTCTGAAGAAGGGTCTCGACATGAAACCTCACCTATTCCTTTTCTCCAGAGATGCTGCCTGGTCCGCTGAGTTACTACAGCTTTTTATCGACCCAAGGTGATCATAGTTGGAGGTAGTGGTTAGTGTTGTATATTGTTTAAGAACTCAATAGTTACTGAGAAGCTGTTCTTGAAGCTGATGGTCACAGTTGCATGTATGCCACTTGTTCTCTACTTATTTTCTGACAGTTGTCAACCAATGTGTATTTCAATCATTTGTCCCATTAGATTTGCTGTACCAATACTCTAACATCTATAGGTCAGCATATTGCAACCTCCTCTGGTAACTTGAAAGCCTAAGAAAAAGGCTGCAGCAAGTTGCGGATACTCCCTGGTCCATCACGGGTAATTACCTCCCCACCATTGAAAGGATCTGTAGGAAAGGCGGCTAATATCAAAGGCCAAGCTCTCTCTTGCTGCAACTGCTGAGAATAAGGTACAGAACTGATGCCGGGTTCAAGAACAGCTGCTTCCATCAGACTCTTGCCTCCACCACCTCGACAAGTTATTGTATTGATGTCTGTTTGTATTGATTAATATTGATTAATTGATTAATGAGGAAAACATTCTTTACACAGAGAGTGGTGAGTCTCTGGAATTCTCTGCCACAGAAGGTAGTTGAGGCCAGTTCATTGGCTATATTTAAGAGGGCGTTAGATGTGGCACTTGTGGCTAAAGGGATCAGGGGGTATGGAGAGAAGGCAGGTACGGGATACTGAGTTGGATGATCAGCCATGATCACATTGAATGGCGGTGCAGGCTCGAAGGGCCGAATGGCCTACTCCTGCACCTATTTTCTATGTTTCTATGTTTCTAATATGCCTGTCGAGATGCAGCCAGTAAGAATGTCTTTTTTTTGCCAATGTACACGACAGTCGAATGCTTTTGACTCTTGTCCATCTTTCTTATTTCTGCATTCTTTAACTGGCTAACATTGCCAGATACTCTGCCAGTAAAGAGACACTGAGATGCTGCACTTCACTTGACCCAAGTCTAGGAAGCGTTACTGAATGTTTCCCTTTATTTAATAATAATAACAAATTAGCAGGGACCCAAATGACCAATATCATGACCACTACAAGTTCCCTCCATCAAATGTTCTGACTGAAGTGGAGACTGGAGTCGGGGTTGTATAATCCTAAACACATTAACTTAACACCCACATGAAAATGAAGCAATAGGATTGCACTGTTTATTTAGCTGGGTCTACTTAGGATGATGTTTTTTAATTGTTTATGGAGAGCTCGGTGGGTCTGGTGGTCCTGTTGTGTTGCAATTAACTACATGCTTTGACAGCAAGTGTTTAGATTTGGCACAGATCAGCTTTAACTGCTGCAGAACTGTCTGTTTTACAAGTCGCAGCACCTTGGTCATTTTGTAAATACGATTAGGTTCCTTTTTGAGTGGGTGAGTTTAGATATTGCTCCCTCGTTTTTCCTGGGCTGCATGTTGGTAGTGGATGTCACTGATGGATTGGTTGTGCGTGGCGCTCTCTTTGGGTGGTCCAAAGCTGGCAAAACCTGTAGGCAATCCATGGGTAGCAAGGAAAATAACTCCAACGGATAATGCCTTCAAACCAAATATTTGCAAAGAGGGAGCTGTGGGGCATGGTGTGCATTTTTAAATCCCAGTTTCTGGTGTTGGTTAATTTTAGTGCAGTGGAGATTCGGGCATGCTTTGACGTTTGTTATTAGTTCAAACAAACACAATGGGGGTGGGAAGAACTGACGTGCTCTCCTTGGAGGTAACAATATTGATGGTTGCTTGCATTGGCATGACACTGCACGAGCTGGAGGATTTTAAATGAAACTGGCTGAAGGTTTTTGTGTCCTTGTTTGTGTTAACAGATGCACAACAATGGCACTGGATTGACACATACATTAATTGTCTTTATTACATTCACAATGTGGAAGACTGATGGAAATCATTGCTCTTCTTCCAAAATATTTCTTTACCTTGTCCAGATCCTTCCAAATATTAGCTCTGAAGCATTTAACAGTCATCTAAGGTGGAAAATAGATACCATGCTTTTATCATTCTTGATACATGGGATATAATTTGAGTCAATTGTTCATTTGATGTACTAGGAGCTTGACATCAGCGAGTGGCGAGTCATGTAGACACGGTGGTGAAGGTGCTATCTGGCATGCTTGCCTTCATTGGGAGGTGAATGAGTATAAAAGCTGGAACATGATGCAGCTGCACCAGTTGATGGTGAACTCATGCTTAGAGTACTTGGCAGTTCTGGTTGCCCGGCTATGGAGAATGTCATTAAGTTGGAAAGGGTGCAGGGGAATTTGCCAGAATAGCCCTGGGACATCGAAGCTTGAGTTGTAGGGTGAATATGCAGCCACTGTAGCACCCAGAGAAAGCCCATGTGGTCATGGGGAGAGTGTACAAACTCCACACAGACAGCAACCATAGACAGGATTGACCCTGTGTCTCTGGCACCATGAGGCAGCAACTCTGCTACTGCTCCACTGTCCCTCTCCTAATTAAATACCTGATTAGATAATAAGTCTTTTCTCGTTAGTGTACAATATCCATGTTTTGTTTTTATCTAACTCTGGAGGGTTTCATGCATTTGTATAACACAAATTTAGAGATCCACAAAATTGCATGAAAGATAAATCTTGTACACTTGGTGATTTAGATTGAAGAGAAAGCTTTGCTGTTCACTGCACAGTGGCATGCATTTGGAATTAGAACGTTCCTGTCAGCTCTGTTGGCTCAGGCCACGCTGTCAGTCGCTGAGTTCCAACCCTGTGTTTAGCAGTGATGCAATAAATCTGTCTAGCTTTTGAACAAGCATGTATTCTACGCCACACCTATTTCACTGTTGAGATGTCTTCCAGAATAACGGGTTATTGGAGTGAAGTTGCTGCGAGGTGAATGAAAGCTAACGCTAAATGTTAATGGTAATCTTTTGTCTTTTGTTGTGTTAGCTGGTGGTTCTGGTTATTGTCCCTGCAGGCAACTGAACCATCGTACCACAACTAGGGAGCAGTCCTGAACAACTATCTACCTCATTGTGAACCCTTGGACTATCATTGATTGGACTTTGCTGGCTTTACCTTGCTCTAAATGTCATTCCCTTATGTAACTATACACTGTGAGTGGCTGGATTGTAATCATGTATTGTCTTTTCGCTGACTGGTTAGCACGCAACAAAAGCTTTTCACTGTACCTCGATACACGTGACAAACTAAACTGTACCAACTGTACTAAACTGTGGAACTTGTTCTGTTCTTTTGCGTTCTCGCTGCCATAATAAAAAATTGATTTCTGGCTTCCATAGTAGTTTGTAATTGTAGTAATAGTTTCCATAATAACCATAAAATGAACCCTCATAGCCTAGTTTGTTTGCTAACTTCCCTTCCTGCATATTCTTCTGTTCTTCCACAAAGATTAGGAGTTCAATCATAGAAGTTTTGTGTAATTGGAGTAGATATCCTTTGCTAGGTTGATTTTTGAATTTATTCAGCAGAGCTGGATAATCAGTTCAAGTAAATGCTAACTTAGACAATTGAACTGCAAAGTACAGTTTTATTACACATTTTAGAACATTTGGACTTTGGGTTTGAGATCATCCCTTGGATTTCCTGCTGTCCCTGTTTTAGTATTGATGTCTCGCTTTTCATAGATGCCGGAGATATTTGCAAACACAGCACTTATTGAAGAGGGCTTGAGACAAGCTCATTTAAGTCTGAAGAAGGGTCTCGAACCAAAATGTCACCCGTTCCTTCTCTCCAGAGATGCTGCCTGTCCTGTTGAGTTACTCCAGCGTTTATGTCTATCTTCTGTTAAGTCTTGTCAGTTTCATGACCATAGTCTTTACTCGTGTCACAATACCGAGGATGCCAGTTCTGAGATTTAGGGCAACATGGTGGCGTAGCGGTAGAGTTACTGCCCTACAGCACCAGTTCTCCCTGTGACCGCGTGGGTTTTTTCCCCGGTGCTCCAGTTTTCTCCCACACTCCAAAGACATACAGGTTTGTAGGCTAATTGGCTTTGGTATGATTTGTCAATTATCCCTAGTGTCAGGGTGATTGCTGGTCAGCATGGACTTGGTGGGCAGAAAGGCATGTTTCTGTATTGTAACACTAAACTAAACTGAGAAAAAAATGTTATGCAGTAGATCTACACACACTAAGTACATAAGTTTAGGTTTCGTATCCATTCCACCAGTGAGTATCTGCATGAACAGTATCTGTGAACTGGGCTGTTGATACTCCACTTTACTCCCAATTTTTAATTTCTACATTTAAAAAAAGTAGGATATTCTTAATCTTTTGAATTATAAGTAACACAAGTTCTCTGCATTTTGGGGCATCATGACTGAACATTGCAGAATGTGTGCAGAAGTCATGACTATTTACATTTTGGGGGGGGATTGCATTGACACTGAATGGTGGTGTTATTGATTCGGACTGACATGAGACTTACAAACATTATTACTGCAGATGGTTTTGGCAGTTATCTACTATGTATTTTACCCCAAAGAATCAATTGATCAGTTAGTACAATAGGCAACACACCATGGCCTAAAAAGATAGAACTATCAAAAAAGCACAGTGACAACTCGAACTGATGTGTAGGGTGTCTGGAGTCTTTGCCAGGCTTTGCATAACTACACTAAGCTCTAGGTGTTTTTATGTGGATGGGGCTGTGGAGGACCATAGGAGCAGGAAAAAGTTGCATGCTTGTGCGAAGGATAATGTTTCGCAGCATGTGTTCCCTTTAGCTGGGAGTGCGATTCAGATAGAGATGTGTACGTATGAGGTTTCAGTTGGAGGCCCCTGTGTTCATCACTGTTGTGATAACTGTATTAAGTGCATAGCCATATGGAGACAGAATTAGCATTTTGGAAGGTCATCAGCTGATTCCTTGGTTTGCTGTTTTAACAGGGAGCAGGCGTGCTAGGAGGAAATTTCAAGCCAGCCAGATGGAGAGAGCTTTGAAACACCCTCCATACCTCTTCCTCCCCTCACCCCTCCCTCTATCGTCATCCCCCTCCCCTCCCTACCTCATCCCTCCCCTCCCTATCTCACCCCCTCTCCTCCCTACATCACCCTGCCCCCTCTCCCTACCTCACCCTCCCGCCTCCCTCCCTACCTTATCACCCCCTCCTGATTTATAATCCACACATATATCCCAGTTTTGAGTATTTTTTTAATACAATGGCTTTATTGATTGGGATGAGCATAATTAAAATGTCATGGCTAGGATAGCAAAACTGTTTCCTTTAGCTGTTTGTTCAAGAACACGTTTTTATTTAGACCCTGGAGTTCTCGGGATAACAAGTGTTCTGCTGGAGGCAAGAGCATTTGGAATTAATTTTTGAAGGTCATTGTTATGCTTGACCATCTCTCATGGTTTTGGCCGGGCTGTAGAAATAACACATTTATTCTAAGTTTGTGGAATGGGATTGGTGAATTTATAAGGAAACTGCAGTCCATGTTTCAGGGAAAATTTTATTTGGCGAACGAAGGCTTTAGTATAATTGTGCAAGAATCATGCAGCACAAACAGGTTCTTCATCCCAGTGTCCTCACTGAGAAAGCACTAATTTACTTTCATCCCATTTTATTCTCAGTTCCTCTCACACTGAAGTCTGCAGCTCATCTCCACAATTGCGGCAATCTAACGAGGGGATCTGGAGAACACTCATTGTTGTAGTGCACGGCTCCATTCATGGTCAAGGTTCAACCATATTGCAGAAGCCCCATATATCTCTAAATTAGATATGATTGTCACTGCTGTGGAGTTATTTGGTTAAAGGTTCAAGTGCCGTTAAGCTCTGCAATGCATATCTATTTTGAAAGTGAGGTTCTAACCCGAGTTCTGACTGAAAACAACATTGCCTATCCATTCCATCCCCAGATGTTGCCTGATGTATGGAGTTTCTCCAGCATTTGCCATTTATGTTCTTCAGTCAGAAACCAGCTATGTCTGGAGCTTCTGCTTCTGGATCTTGGACAGAAGGTAGAAGCTATACGCAGTGTGACCCAGCTGAAGAAGGGTCCTGACCTGATGCATGGCTATCCGTGTTCTCCCGAGATGCTGCTTGACGTGCTGAATTACACTGCCACTGTCATCTTCTGAGATATTTGGGGAATTGAGATTGGATGCTATTGAGGAAAGATTTCCTAAGGGACAAGGCCTTGCAACACGGGAGTGCATTCAAACAATCCAGCTAGTTCAGCCCTTTCCCCATAGTCTTGCAAATCCCCTCTTTGTTGATCTTTCTCCATTGCTTCCAGATCCTGACCAATCATTGTTAACTGTTGTATTTTTGCTGATGCTATTGACAAATCTGACAACGGAAACAATGTTGTACAATGTGTTTTGACTTTTTCCTTTCAAGATTTTAAATAATTCCATCTGTAATCTGATGTACCAAGGAGAAGACCAGTTGTCTCTCTGCTGAACCATACATCCTCATCCATGAAATCCATTTACTAAACTCCATCCTCAATGCTTTTGCATCTTGCCTAACGTGTCAGGCTGGAGGCACTTATCTAGTTGATGCCTCCCCAGCCTTGTGTAGCGATAGAGCAAGAAGGCTCACGCTTTCCGTTGCTCTTATTAGCCACTTGCTCAGCCACTCCAGTCAAGCATGTGTATCCCCAGATTTTGTTGTACTACATTTAGAAATGTGCCCTTTGGATTAGGATTGCTTTTCTTACCAAAATATAACAGTCCATTGCTTGGTGTTAAGTTTCATCTGCATTCAGCCCAGTAGTCAGCCAGCCTTCCTTTGAAGATTGTTACTGTTCTCAGTTCTCTGCCTCGGTTTTCATTTATCAGCAAGTTTTGACGTTATCCTCTGTGCACTTGAGTATACTCCAATGTATTAATAATCACCTGCTGTACACTTTGGTTCCAAAAAATAAGCTCCATGAATGAGAAGTCGATATGGGTTTATTCAAGATCCCACTGCCACACTGTTTATTTCAGCGGTTTTCTAGCTTTTCTAGCTGTGGTACTCTTTATTCCATGGATTTCAATTAATGTTCTGCCACTTTTTTGAGCCACAAGTACACATTTATCAGCTGTCCCTGTTCCTTCAAAATTGTCTCCCAGTTAGATGTGGCTTTGCTTTATTAAACCTATTCTGACTCTTCATCTACATAGCAAATTCTGCACCTGATTATTGACCCAAGAAAGTTCACTGCCATGGAGGTTGAAACAATTTAGTACACATTTAGCATTTATGTGTACCTCTTTAAACAATGTGCAAGTTTTCAGATCTTGGTTCTTGGTGCATATCTAGCTTAGATGTTGACCAGGACCATGACATCCTCCCCTGCTCCAGGAATCATGCAGGTGGTTCATCTGCAGCCTTGCTTGGGTCCTTGTTTATCAATTTGCAGCCAGTTTAAAGCTTCAGTTTCTCTTCCTGTGGTTACACTTCAGAAACATTTTCCTCTGAAGACTGCAAAGTCCCATTTTCTTCCTGCCAGTCTTTTGTCCTCTTTCCTTTCACCTGAAGTTTGTGCCGTCAACCTTGTTCTCACTTGTTTTAACATCCTGTATTCTCAGTTTATTTGTTGCTGTTTTAACCACCACCTTCATGGACCTGCCTGTCTCTCTTCTCTTCTCTCTCGTTTAACTAGCATCCACTCCATTTGATCTGAAAGTTGAGTTTGCAGAGGTGGCCTGTTAAAAATAAAATCAAGTGACTATTCATAAGCAATGGTATGGAGACATTGGTAGTTAGCAGGACATCATTGCTATCTTCACATTCCTCTTCTGAGGCTATCAAACCAAATTGAAGCTTCTTGGCTGAAATCAGCAGCTCAACAGACCAGAGATGTGCCTTGTGATCTTTCTAATCCCTTGCCTAAACTCTCTCACTGGGTATTTCCTTTCTTGCTGATGGGTGGTTTGTATACAACATATTGGGGTGTACGGTAATCTGCAATGTGAATGACCACTTATTCGAAATTGAAGAAAACACTAAACCAATCATGACTAATTGAAATGTGACATTCTACTTGCTTACACCCATTAACTTACTGGCATAAGAATTATTTTCCACCTTGAGCAACTACCAACTATAATTCTATTTTCCCCATCCCCATCTTTGAAAGGATATACTTATAATTTGGTATGGAGTAGTGTGGGTTTAAATATACATTGAGTTCAGTTGTCTTTGGGATTCTATGCTTCTTCATTTTCCCTCCCAAACCAAATAGAACTTTAGAGATTGGGCAGAGTGGCACAGACTTGTATTGAGAAGATGAGTTGGTCTTTGTTTCAGTCTCACTGGCCATTGTTGGATAAAATCAAATCTGTCTTGATAGTTATAGCAGAAAAGTCATTTGCATTAGTTTGTCATCTAGATGTAGATAGATGTCCTGAGGTTTAGGTGCTTTTTATAAGGTGGTTGAACTACTGAAGACTGAAAGATGATGCCCTGTTGATTTGGTCCCCAGTATACAAATTGTACGGTGGCTTGATTGTCTGGTAACCAGGTACAGATGTTGTTCATGCCAATGTTACAAAGCACTGTGGCTGATGTTGCAGCTACAGGTCAGTCATCAATGAGAAAGATCCGTTTATTTTTCTTGGAGACTGGAATGATGGATGTTTGTTTGAAGCGGATGGGAACACTAGGCTAAAGTGAGAGGTTGGAGATGTTAGTGAAGACTGACCAGTTGATTGGCGAATTATTTTAAACTTGTTCTGGGACTCCATCTATGAATCTGTGCTGTAATACTGATGCTCGTGTCCATTCATTTCAATGGAGCCAAATTAATTCTCTTGTACTGGAATTGGGGGATGACCATGTCCTGTGACTGGACCTTCTGTTTACTATTCTCGTGTCTGCATTTGTTTCAAAGAATCCAATGTTTTAAGAGTTGCCAAGAGCTCTTCATTTTAAGAAGGCTTCCCCCCAAATAGGTATGTGTTATTTTTGTTTTGATTTTGATCCATACCAATTTTACATCTGCACTATTTAAACACCATTTTGTTTGGAGGTCTGAATCATTTTAGTATATCTCCAATTTCACTTGTTAAAGTACATTATTGGAGATTTTTCAATTTGCTTTGTCATTGGTTTGCATTAAATGGTTTGTGTTTAATTGTACTTCCTTATTGTCCTTTCACCAGATGATAAGGTTGGGCAGGTGGGGTGTGTCCATTTAATTCCACCCTTCTGTCAGTGTGATAAAGTTTCCAAGTAATTTGATTGATTAAGCTACCAGCGCACAGAGAGGCGTTGAGCTCCAGTAAACCTCGACAAAGGAATCCCAACTCTGATAGAAAAAAATCGTTCCTCCAGAGAGGGAAGGATGTCATTTCATATGGCTCGCAACAGTGACATGCCTTTTTGTTCTAAAGGCTGTTATGACTCCTCGGGGAACAATTTGGATATTTTGGACTCCTTGGAGAACATGACTGCATGCAAGGACATGCAGTGGGGACGTGCTAACTAATCCTGTTCTTTGGTGCTGCCATCTTTCACCTCTTGAGTTTCTATTGATGAATGCATGTACTGCGCTTCTCCCACCATACTGTGACCTCCATAGGCCAGCAACCATAAACCTCTGCTGTGGACATGATATTTAATATTTTCAGTCATAAATCTGGAAGGATTTTGTTGGTCTTTTACATGTTGTACAACCTGTACATTTTATCAGATCTGGTTTCAGCCCATGCTTAAAATAAGTAATATTCTCTTTTTTAGCAAATCTATTAGCAGCCAGTGAGGATACACTTTGTTTTAAGCCTATTTTTCAGAATTTTTTTCTGATTCCAAAGTTCCATTGTAGCTTCTCATGGTGCTTTGTTGGGCTAGGATGCAACAAGACACTTCATCTTGAACCAGATGCAGGCCGAGACTCTGCATTTGTCTGAAGCTTTGGGTTCCCTTGCGTCTTGGACTTGGTGTGTAGTACCCGGTAGCACACTAGAGTGCACAGCCCTTTGCACCTATAGATATTGCATGGACTTGTTTTGAAACCTGATCTTGAAATATGATGGTAGTCGGTATCTCCTGATATTTGCTGTTAAACATGAATACCATATCTTGTGGCCATAGATCACTTTCTGGTTCAGCGATGTAAAATGAGATGGTGCTTTGCACCGGCAGTTTGTGGGCTTGCAGGGGTTGCTTGAAAGGTGACAGCTTCAGGCAATTGTTTACCCATCCGTGCCTAGAGACTGATTTGGTTTTGGAAAAGGTACATCATTTGTAGACATCAAATTTTTTAATTTTCCATTGGAAACTCCACAATGTCAGTAGTTTGATTTATAACTGCTTAAAAGCTTTACCTGTTCCTGTGCTCGGTATTTATTTCCACGCAACACTACTGTTCTTCCAGCACTCCTAGATGTGCTGGCTGACAGAGTATGTATGTACTGGTGGCTTGCATAAGCACGCTGGCCAGAGTATAAAATCAAACGCGGTATGTTTGATTCTGTGAATAGTGCAAAGAATTGTGAGTTGAAGGGAAATAAATGCTCATTGGAGAAGGACAAAGCTATTGTCAAGGTATTTTTAAGTGCTGTATATCAAATCTTTCGTAAACAAATGGGATAGTTGACATTTAACTCGTACATGCCACAAAAGCACCAGTTCAAGTTAAATGAAGCTTTGTTTTTCAGCAACACATCATTGTGCAAATCCAAATATTGGAAACGTTAGTGTTAAACTATAGTGCTGCTCATTTCACCAGCTGATTCCTCAGCGCTCAAATTAGTGCTGATTTACCTGAACCTACATTGATCTATCTTGGCTGAATATTAGTTCGTTAACCTCCCTGGTCATAGGTTTAAGTCCAACTCTAGAGATTTGAGCATAATCCGTACTAACTGGTGTTTGGCATTGCAATCCATAGTGTCATATGGCAAGCAAACGTGTTTTTTGGCCCAACGTATCCATGTCAACCAAGATGCTCCCATCTACGCTTGTCCCATTTGCCAGCATTAGGTCTCAAACCTTCTAAACCTTTTCTGTCCATGAGTCTTAACTGCTGTTATTGTACCATTGTTGGATGGCAGAGTTATTCAACTGTGCCAGCCATTCAGGTTTGAATGGTCTCCTAAATAGGAATAAGGGAGTCGCCCAGCTAACTGGTCTAATAATATTCAAACTCCATGCTTGTTTCTCATTTTGCACACATGTTTTTCCTCCTGCAATCTTGCCCACGTTGCAGTGTAGTTCAGTCATTGTACATTCCTTTAACGGTGTTCAGGAAGCTAAGTTTATGGGAATAACTTGCAGGAAGATAAAAGTAACCAAAAAGAGGTAGACAAAAATGCTGGAGAAACTCAGCGGGTGAGGCAGCATCTGTGGAGCGAAGGAATAGGTGAAGTTTCGGGTCGAGACCCTTCTTCAGACGGGAGGTAACCAAAAGGAGAGTAATTCTCAAATACTATCGTATGCCCTATATACAATTCTACTGTTCAAATGTTTTAAAAAAAAATAATAGCACTGTTTTAATTAAAAAACAAATGGTGAGATGGACAATTTGGCAAAACATAATTATTTAGGTGAAAACAACTGCTTCAACTCTACACCGTCCAAGAAGAGCAGAAGGGGGATCTGCTGAGGTGTTGAGTCGAGTGGCTGGAGGATAGTTGCAGCAGCTTGAGACCTTCCTGCATCTCACACTTTCATGCTGCCAAGAATAATTGCAGATGAACAGTAGTTCCCTTTACTATTGTCCCCAACAAAACGTAATCCTGTGCAACGTTCGAAACGTTAGACCCAAGTGTTACATAACCAGTCTGAAAGTCTTTGCTGAGTGTATTTCCCCTCTTCCCCAACAGCCTGTTAGGATGGAGTGGAGATGCATTCTTAGTGGGCATTGTAGAGAGTGACAGCAGGAGTGGAATTCATTGCCAGCTGGTAAATGCAATGTGTGCTAGATATTATGTGCACTCTTGACAGTAACTACTGTAAACTGGAACTGTCAGTCAGAATGAATTTCACTTGTGCTATCTGTGCCTCATACTTTGCATATACAGTAGTGATAGTAAGCACACAGTCCACTTCTACATTGCACTTGTCTGCTATACAAAGCCTATTAAAGAAACTCACAGGTTTACAGCAAACCAAAAGTATCAATTTTCACATTATACTGAGAATTCAAAGTGCACTCTTTAAAATTGATTACACAGTACAGATCGACTTCAGTAATTCTTCAGAAAAAAAAGTGGCTGGATAATTGGCAAGGTGTTAACCAGAGGTACAATGCATTAATTTGAATTTTCATAGTAATCCATTATTGCAGACAACTGCAAAATAGGAGTTTTGACCCCCTTTATGAATTTGATTGGAACAGCTGAGACCAAGGAACATAATATACATGTGCACAAATGAGGGCTTGTTTCTACGTATTATAGTTAAAGACCAAAGCCACGATTGTTAGTTCAGTCTATTTTCCAATATATAGGAAGTTAACGCTGCGTTGAAATGTAATAGCTCAATTTGTATGTAGGTAGAGTTGCACATGTTTATCTATAATTCAGTGTGCTGGCAACTGCTGAGGGGAGAGAATATTGCATTGTACCTTTTGCCTTTGGACAGAGCTGAGACAGCTGATTGATTGCTCCCCAAGGGTTGTATAACTCCTGCTTCGCTCTCCCTCCCCACTGCACTCAGTGCGACTCAATAGACGTCCAGTAAACTAAAGACCAGTGTCATCTGTCTGCCATCGATTCATTTATTAAAACTAATTAGGAAAAATGAGCTTCCAGCAGAGCCAGGGGATGGGTCTGTTCCTCCCGGGGAATGATGCTGATGGAGGTGCGATGTAGTGGCGTCAGCTCCGCAGCTGACAACATCAATTACCTCCTCAACAAGGGAGGCATTTGTGAAAATTACTTATTAGTGCTTTTTTTCCCTTTCTCCTTCCTTTCTTTCCTGGAACAAGTTACCTTTAGAGATTTAGAGGGTTCTATGAAGGTTTTTAAGCCTTCCCTTAATACCTGGTGACTGGACTTTGTTGGCCTTGCTTGACTGTAGGTGGGTAATGAGTTGACAAAGCTTCAGTTGGGAGGTGGAAAAAGCTTAATTCCAGGATTTTGATTAGTCTGTCCAAAGGCATCATGTGAATAGGCCCTTTGGCCCGACTCATCCATGCTGTCCAAGATGACCAAATACATTTGGCATAACCCATATCATCTAAACGATTACTATCTATGCACCAGTCCAAATGACTTTTAAATTATATTATTTAATGTCATTATTCTACCTTTCTCAACCACTTTTCATGGAAGCTCATTCCATACACGTACGACCCTCTGAAGAGGTTGCCCCTCCGGTTCCTATTAGATTTTTCCCCATCACTTTGAGCCCATGGCATCTAGATTGTGATACACTCACCATGAAGAAAAAGTCAGACCATTCACTGTCAAAGCTGCCACAGCCAGACATAAACAGCTTTTTCCCCCATTAGTAGTAGCCCTACTCGATAACCAAAAATCTGTAGCCACCTATTGCTCTGGTATTTTATTTAATTCACATGTTTAATCAATTATGTTTTATTATTAATGTTTAAGTTTTGTGTGTCATTCCTAACTGTCATTATGTCATGTTGTCACTTGCGGGCGGAGCACCAAAGCAAATTCCTTGTATATGAATACTTTGCCAATAAACTTATTCATATCATCATATTATATCCATGTCCATCATGATTTTATACACCAAGATCACCCCTTGCTCTTCCGTCCTGCAAGGATTAAAGTCTTGACTGATCAATCTCTATAGTTTTGTGCCTTGTCCTGGTAACATCCTTCAATCTTTTTTGCACTCTCTCTCCAGCTTAATGACATCTTTAGGGTGACCAAAAGTAAACCCAATACTCCAATTAGTCTCACTAATGTCTTGAAGAATTGCTGCAACCATCCAACCTCTGCACTTGATGTGCTGATTAAAGATCAGTGTGTCAAAATCATCCTTGACCATCCTGTCTACCTGGGACACTGCTTTTGAGGAACTAAGTAGTGTTCATAGACCCTCTGTTCTAGAACACTCCCAAGAGCTCTATTGACTGAAATTTTTGCAATGATTTGATTTTCCCAAAGTGCAATGCTTGAATGAATTAAGCTCCATTTGCTGTTCGTATAGCCAGTTATCCACTGATCTAGATCCTGCTGTAATACTTGATAACCGTCACTATATTTCATACTACTCAGTTTTAGTTTTGTTTATTGTCACATGTACTGAGGTACCGTGAAAATGTTTTGTTGCATTCTAACCAGTCAGCAGAAAGACAAGACAAGACATGATTACAATCGAGCCATTCAGTGTATAGACACGTGATAAGGGAATAACTTTTGGGATGCATGATAATTGAATAAAATATATCCCTGTCTTCACCCATACATGATCTTATTCCTCAGGATCCCCATCCAGTAACAGGCTGCAGATGTTGGGGTTACTAGTCTATAGCTTCCATGTTTTGTCCCATCATCCAATTCCTGTCCTCACTAGCACATGACACTGAGTAATCCAGTGGTTGCTATCCTCGAGGTTCTGCTTTTCATTCTTTTGCCAATCGCCATATATTTGCTCTGTCGGACTGCCTCCCTATTTCTACCCATGCCACTTGTACCGATGTGCACAACTACTTCGGTCTGTCTGCCTTGCCCCGAATTTCCTGCACCCACTCGGACATCCTTGACCCTGGCACTAGGGATGCAACACCACTCCAGTTCTAGTCTGTCTGTCCCCTTAACATCTTCTAATGGCTGCATTTTTAATGTCTGCTAAAGACCAACATATTACAGTAGTTCTATTGATTTTGTATATGAGATATTAAATTTGGAACCATTCCCGAGGCTTTTCACTTGCATGTATTTGCCTAATCTGGGAATGGGTTGAGTAATGCTGGTTGTACTGTTCAGCGCTATCTGGGAGTCAGTTCAAATTAAGTTGTAGCAAACAAACCCAGTTTAACAATTTATATATTTAAATTCTTGTTGGCTTCTCAACTAAGCCTCATTTACACTGAATTTCTAAACCCTAGTGTTCCCCAACTCTGTAATTTACTTGTAATTCCCCAATGGATGGCTTTAGCATTTACTCCATGTACACTACTCTAACAGGAAACCTAACAGGAACTACTCTAAACCAAAAAGACAGGTTATGGTTCAGTGTTACATCAGTAATTAATATTTCAATACTAGATTTTCAAGAAGATATCTAAACTGGAATCCATTTTTTAATTGTTTTTATTCTGTCGAGATTTGGGGCTGTTTTTTAGCATTTTTAGTTTGGGTTTAGCCTAGCCAGAAACGTCAACTCTTGCAATGTTGTGCTTTTTCCTATTTTAATTCATTACATTGGCAGGTTTTTAACCCTAATTCTGGGAAATCTGTGTCTGTCTAAATTTATGATGCCAGTGTTGTCTCCCTGGCGTGGCTTCAGTCTTTTTAAAGTTTTTTTTTTGGTGCACAAATCTGCTGGCATAAGGGATAGCCATGCAATGTAGGGTTGCTCTTGGATGCTGGTCACCCCAAATCTGAATTAAAATAGCGCTATTATGAAAGTGACAAGATGCCCAAAATGTAGGCTCTCTTTGTGCTACATTCTCATGTGATTGCTCCAAATTCCTCCCTGTGAAATGAAAGAAGGAAGACTTTCTCATTGGGTACATCTGGATCCAAGCCCAAACCTCCCTTCATCCGTTCTTGGCAGACTATTTGACGACAAGAGGCCAGGGAGACGTAACAATCTACCAAAAATCTTTGCATCCTATTTGTATGCGCGTGTATTGAAGCTGAGGTTGGATAATGGTCAGTTTTGTTTCCGTTCTAAGCTGCTTCAATAAATTTATTTTTTTTCCCCCCTCAGGATTTCATTTGAGTGGAACTGTGACAGAGATAGCCAGCCAGGGTGAACCCGAGAAAACGTACAAAGTCGCCATCAGCTTTGACCGTTGCAAAATTACCTCAGTGACGTGTGGCTGTGGTAACAAGGACATCTTCTACTGTGGTCACGTCGTGGCACTCTCCCTGTACCGTATCCGGAAAGCTCAGCAGGTGGAACTACGCCTCCCCATCTCAGAGACATTGTCACAAATGAATCGGGATCAGCTACAGAAATTTGTGCAGTACCTCATCACAGCCCATCACACAGAGGTTCTTCCCACGGCACAGAAACTGGCCGACGAAATTCTATCTTCTTGTTCTGAAATTAATCAAGTGCATGGTAAGGATCAAGGCAGTATTGTTTCATGTACTTTACCCCAGGTTAGTTTTAGATTAAAATGTCATAACTTGTACTCGCACAAAGTCTGTTTTAATACAGATCGGTAATTTATAGGTTATCTTTAGCTGTTAAAACTCTTTAGACATCTGTGTTTCACAGTAAGCTCATTGTCATTATAATACACCCTTTCACTTTTCGGGTGTTTCTTTACCTGCCTTTGATCCTCCAGATGAGAAATTTATTGTTAGATTGGGATACCTAAAAATGTTTTCTCGTTTCATGCCTGAAATTTAGTAAGATCTCGTATCTCGTGGTTAAAGCATGGCCTGAATTTAACCTACCTTAAGTAAAACAAAGATCAATGTATTTAAGGAACTCGGCACGTCAGGCAGCATCTCTGGAGGGAGTGGGCAGGTCATGTTATTGGTCAGGTCACTTCTGCCTTGAACTGGGATAAGAATTCAAAATACTACATCTTTATCTTATTTGCCATGCACCATAAGCATCAAGATGTTGCAAGTTTGGGGTATCTTGGGACGTTTATCTCCTGGCTCCAGAGAAAATGGTTGTATCCAATTCCCTATCACATTTTCTCAAATCCATGTAAACTGTGGAATTCTACTTGCAAAATTGTTTTTAAATCGTGCTGTTGAACAATTATGGATGCCATAACTTAAAGTACATGGGGTTAGTCTATAAATGCTCTATTGGGGACTGCATAAATAAGAAATAAAGAATACAATGAAGCTAGATGTAATAGGGAGAAGATGGCTTGCAATGGGCATAAACATGGCCCAGAACAGATGGCCCAAATGGCCTGAGGTTCATTATGTACTGAGTACTATTGGAAGTTAGTTAAATAATTCCCTGTGTTGAAAATGTCATTATTACATTGAAATAGTGAATGAAGAGGTGAATGTGGCAATTATTCTGGAATAATAAACAGTCAGTTTTATTTCCAGGAAGAGGAATCTTAGAAAGCAGACTAATAAATTATTCTGAATAGTCCCTTAAGTTTTTATCACCTACCTTCTAAGTCAGCAGAGACTAGATTAATGTCTGATGGAGGCATGATGCTAGAATATTGAGCAAAAGCCAAACTGTTGGAGTGGCAGGTAGGAAGCAGGGTATCTGCAGAAGGACTTGGACAGGTTGGGAGAGTGCAAAGTGGCAGATAGAATATGGATAGCAAAGTGTGCAGTCATGCACTTTGTTAGTAGGAATCAAAGCATAGACTATTTTCTAAATGTGGAGAAGATTCAGAAATCAGAGGTGCAAGGGGATTTGGGAGTGCTGGTGCAGGATTCCCAAAAGGTTAATCTGCAAGTTGAATCAGTATGAAAGGCAAATGTAATGTTAGCATTTATTTCAAGAGGACTAGAATATAAGAGAGATATAATGCTGAGATTTTAAGGCACGTCAAATCTGGAGTATTGTGAGCAGGTTTGGTGAGGAGCGATGTGCTGGTGTTGGAGAGGGTCCAGAGATGGTTTATGAGAATGATCCCGGGGATGATTGGGTTAATGTATGATGAGCATTTGACAGCACCCGAGAGTCAGGATCAATCCTGGGTCTCTGGCGCTGTGCCACCGTGCCAATACGTCTTCTGTTTAAACTAAGCACGTCGTATGAGGATTTTCATGTTTCATGCAGGTGCTCCTGATCCCACTGCTGGTGCGAGCATTGATGATGTGAACTGCTGGCACCTGGATGAGCAGCAGGTACAGGAACAGGTGAAGGTGCTGCTGTCCATCAGTGGCTACTACGGAGCAAGTAAACAGCTGCATTCCATGTTTGCCAAGGTAAGGCCTTCTCATCTCCAAACCCTACTGTTGTGCAGGAATAGAACTCATTGATTTTGTCCCTATATTTTGTTCTCCAACGCCCTTGGTACTTTTCAGCAATGCTAATGATTGGTGTGAAGAAGCAGAGGTGATAACAAGGTTGGTGTCTTTATGTGGTGGCTGAAGTTTACATGGCCATTTGCCGACTTTGAAATTTAATGAAGCTTTTGTTTTTACAATGTGTTTTTATTTTCTTTTGAAAGTCAGATTTTGATTGAAGACATCGATGTGCATGGTCCAACATGCATTGACAAGCCTCTGGCACCTTGGGTGATATAGGCAACCAGTGATGGAGTTTTATCCCCATTAGGTGTATTTAAGTGTTGGGTTCTCCCACAAGTCTTCCAACCGTCATTATGTCAGCTCCACTTTTGATGATCGGCTTATTTATCCAATGGGGCTCTCAACCTGAGGCGCATCTTGATTTATCAAGTTTCACATCAACCATGCAAGGATGTTGCATACATGTTTAATTTACCCCTGTGGCATTCTGGTGATTCAGTAGCAAATAGCTAATTACATGTGCCTGTTGTTGATGGTGAAGGCTTTTTGCAGCGTGGCTGTTTGCATGTTTCAACGGCCAGTTTGTTGTCCCACAGGTGCGGGAGATGCTCAGGATGCGGGATTCCAACGGCGCTCGAATGTTGACACTGATGACTGAGCAGTTTATGGAAGACCCACGGCTCTCTCTATGGCGGCAACAAGGAACGGGCATGACGGATAAATGCCGAGAACTGTGGGATGAGTTAGGTAATGGCTGCACTTCATAATAAGCATGCAGGTTTTTCCAAAAGAAGACTGTGCTGAAGTAACTCAGCAGGCCGGGCAAAGACGACCCACAGAGTTAATCCAGCATTTTGTGTCAATAAAACCAGCATCTGCAGATTCATGTATCTCCTTTTTAATGCCATTTCCAATGGCTCGTTGCATTTTTTTTGATTAGTATAAGATTTTGCTCAACGGCTTCTACATGTTTTGCATTTTGAGGATGAATCTGTCTGAGAATTACTGTTTTTATTGGATTAACTGGAGCAGGCATGAAATTATTTTAGGTACTGGATGTGAACAGAGTTTTAAATTTGGCCAGCCAGTTAGCAAAGATTTTGTTTTTCCAATTAATTCTTTGATTTGGCTGCCACTGTACTGGCTGAGCAAGCACTAACTTGGAATGAGCAGCTCCAGCAGCAATAAAAAAAAAATCTGCTAATATTTCAAATTGACCTATTAGGCTAACACATGCTACCAACTATTAGGGCTTTGGAAACGTTTGCAGGATTGGGGATGGAAGTGTAAGAATGAAAATATTCATTTAGAAAACTTAATAAATCAGTGAGAAATAATCCCTTGTAGCATTAATCATGAATAAAAATCATCTTTCATTGTTAAGCACTATGGCATGATAGTGAATGATTATTGATGTATGGCACTTGCTTCTCGAATACCATGGGAATCTTGAGGTTTACCAATATCAACAACTTTGAATCAGTAGCATTAGTGATGGAGCACATGTCATAATGCAGCAGCCCCTAACATCTGTAGTGTACTGTTTGGCCACCTCACTTGGGCATTGAGGGAAGTTTAGCTCCAATCGTCTTGAATCAAACCTGTGGTTATGTGTGACAGCATCAACTGTAGCCAAGTGTGAATATTTCAAAGGTAATGTCTATTTAATGTTTTTAAGTTAATTGTACACGTCTAATGGGCATGCATCCAGTGTCAAAACATAGAGCACCTTCAATATCCATATTTATGTAATGTGGATATTAAATTAAATTAAAAACAGAATGCAGGAAATATTTGGTAGCTTGGGCAGCATCTGCAGAAAGGTAAATAGTTACTTTGGGTTGATAGCCTTCCATCAATGATTTTAAATAATTTCCTTGTTGATCAATAATTGTAAGGATAATTAAACCAGATGCTTAAATGGGCACAAAACAGACTGTTTTAATCATTTAGTTAGTTGTAAAGGAATCTTAAGGCAAAACAGAATTGTAGGTGTAAGACTGGATTGTTTTCCGTATATGGGAATAGAGTGCCAGCTTCAGTTCGTGCCTGTGTAAGCTCCCTCTGCATTGCAGAGACCAGTGTACCAATATCAGGCAGTATGAGACTTGCTGTTTCATTAATTGCACCTTGGGTTCTTGATCAGGAATGATCAGATGCCAGTATGTGTCTGGTTTTCTGCTGTCATCCATCTTTCTCAAAGTTGAATGTTAAACTGGTTCTCATTTTCACAAGGATACCCAGCAGCTGGCATGGCAAGTCAGTGATAACGCTATACCTGGCAGGATAAATCAGGATATATGGTTTACACGAGGAAAACGTAACTGCATATAGTGACAATGCTAATAAAGGAGAGCAGGAGTGATTGGATGATCCCCATGTCAATCTAGTCTCATATCTTTCTTTAATTGCCAGAGACTATAGGTCCATGTCATAGACTTTTCTGTCCAGAATTGTCTGCTGAAACTGGCACTGTCGGGTATAAAAGCAAAGATTAGATTCAGCTTTTACTCATTTCATTGGTTTTGTTAAACCTGTCCTCCTCCATTAAGTTCCAACAGAGAATAAAAAGGAATAGTTGCTTTGTATAGTTACAGGACAGTAGCTAGTGGTTTAAATGTTCTCTGTAGCAAGGAGTATGGATGCTGAAAGTTTTATTGACTGTGTGGGGTTAAGGGTGATATCCAGGAGCAGGCGAGGAATGTGCGGAGTACAGAGGAGGTGGGGAAGAAATCTATTAGTCATTTTCTGCGTAGGAGCAGTCACGTGTTCTCAGCTCCTTGCTATACTTGGACACGAGTGACAGTGTGACCCAATCCTGCTCTAACTCAATTTACGGGTTACCAGTTGCATGTAGATTGGTGCAGGGTCAATGAGATACCAGATGAAAGACCAGTGTAGGAAGAATAGCAATCAATTGCTGGGGTATTGGTATCATTGGTCTGTTAGGGTATTCTGAAGCCTTGGTGAATTGAAGAATTGGGCCTGTAAATTATTAAGACTATAATCCAAATGGTCCTGATGGGGGAGAGGGGAGGAAGAGAGGCGCTCTGGTGGAACATTTAGAGGCAAAGCACAGGACTATGTAAGTTAACCTGATTGAATAAAGCAAATAAACTAGTAAACCTTCAGCAAATACTCCATAGCAAAAATTTGGTACAAACATTAAAATCTGTCAACTGAATGGGCAAAGCATTTAATTGAGATAAATCAGTGAGATTTAATGGGCATTATATAATTATTGCTATGATTAAGTATTGCCGTTACTCCTGCATGTTTTGGAAGGAAGTAAAATGGAAAAGGAGCCAATCCTACAGTTTTGAATATACTTAATATGTATTTTTTAACAACTATTGAGATGATTAACAGCTAACTCTAATATTTGCATTAATACCCTACACAGCCAGTTTCAGCAGCCAAATCTGGAGATAAAAATAGTGAAGTTTTGAATATGTAATAGTGAAATGAGCTTGTTCCCTTTATCCTGTCACTAGTTTGCTTTTGTGGTAGCAGTCGGTGTTATCTCTTGGAAGGTGGGTGGAGTTTGAACCAGGGATGATGGGATTTCTGTGCAGTGCCCTGTGACGTTCCTCTCTTGTCCGCACCCAGTATGGGAATGCCATGCTCTGTTCCCAGCCAGCACAGGAGATTAGCAAACCAGACGTATTTACATAGCCTGCTGTCGAGCTGTGTCAGTGACTTGTGTTTGGAGAGCACACTTCCCTCATTTCAGAGCTTTGGTTTCAAACCGTAGTCCATTTTGAATTCCTTTCAAATTTCAAACTGTTTGTGTTGGTGAATATTTCACCTTTGACTATCAGTGCTTGAGTTTGTTGGGTCGGTAGGGTGAGAGTAAAGGTTTACAAGTCTTTAAACAAGTGTTTTGAAATCTTGCATGAATTTCTGTTCAACGGCATGAAGGGATATGGGATAATGTACATAAAGTCTCAGTAACAGAACAAGCCAATGATGTCTGCGCTGGCATTCACTTGGCCCACTTCCTGTTTCTTCAACTCCCTCCAGCTTCCCGCCCCTACTTGCGATAGGTGCAGCTCAAAGCTTTTTAATTGATATCCCATTGATAAGTTAATGTGAAAATCATCTGTAAATGTACGGATACCATATTTGGTGGTGGTTGTGCATTTTTCCTGTTGAGGTATATTCCAATTAACAGTGTGGTTCAGTGTTAAAGGAACGATTGGAACAGAAAGAAAATTGTTTTAAGCACTTTTAAAGTTTGGTTCATGTGGTACACAGTCTTCCCTATGCCCCATTCTGGTGCGCATTCATTTCTTCCATTACCCTGCCCCCCTTTCCCTTTTCTCCATCTCCTTCTACCTACATCCCAACCTCTTCCTTCACATTTCAATTAAAATGCCTGTTGTCTCAATTTTCACCTCTACCCTTCGTCTACCCATCTACCAATCAGCTCGCCTTGCCTGTATCTAACTAAAACTTGCCAGGCTTGTCCCCACCTCTGTTCAAGCTTTCTCCCCGTTAACTTCAATCCCAAGAAGGTCCTGATCCATAACATCATCTATCCATATCCTTCAGAGATACAGTTGGACTGGCTGAGTTACTCTAGCACTTTTTTGTCGACAGCATCTGCAGTTCCTTGTCTGAATGTCAAAACATGACAGTCAAGTTGCATTGAACCAGTGTGAATTTAAAAGAAGCCAATTCCCTATTGGAGTTAAATAGAAGTGTTATTTTGCTAATGTTATTTGTAAGGCAAAATGAGGTTTCACGCATCTGAAACTTGCTTCAAAATGGATTCTGTTAAAGATTTGTTTTGAAGTTTCTATACTAATATATTTTGGGGGTTTAAAGTCATAGTTTATGTGAAATTGCAGTTTTTAGTATTATGCACCACAGTATTTATCAGGCATAATGTATGCCTGAAGAAGGGTCTTCTCCTGAAACGTCACCCATTCCTTCTCTCCAGAGATGCTGCCTGTCCCGCTGAGTTACTACAGCTTTAATTTAGGCATAATCTATTGCTGCATCTAGGCTAGTTGTGTCAGATCTGATATAATATGAAGGTTGATTCTGCCCTACTGAGGTTGAACAGAGCGTGTCATCCTGGTGGTGTTCGGACCTCATTCTCAACCTCCCAGGAACAGATTGGTGAGCCAGGGAATGAGCTTGTGTGAGTCTGTACCAAACATAGAGCTTGGAAACTCCCCTGTTACATTGGTGTGAGGTTGGTAGTTGGAAGGGGAAATGTGGGCAACATTGTCGGAAGCAAGTGAAGCTTAAGCAATTAAACGGTAGAAAAACTGCTAATGTTTTGCATCAATGAGCTTTCATCAGTACTGGAAGCTTTTAAAGACTATAAGTCTAGTTTTGTTTTGCGTGAACAATCTAAGTTGATGCATACACAAAGCCAGATTAAAATTGGCACTGCCTACAGTCTCTGGCAACTCTAAATAGTGTCAAATCACAGCTTTCTCAACCAGTTCGATCTCGAAACACCACAAGAGCACTATTGGTGTCTCTTTGTGTTGCACTATTGAGTGTAATTCACATGTTGTCATTGAATTATTCTGGACTGCAGCAATGTGGTGCTGGGTGAGGGGACAGAAATGTGAGTGTTCCAGTCACACACCATACTAACCATATCAGGTTATTTTGCACTGGATGGAAAATCTTTTCCCCACACCCCTTTCCATTACTCTTTTAAAAGGTGCAGGTCACATGAATGTATATGGGGTTAGTGAGTGCTAGTGTAGTTAGCTGGTTTAAATTTCTCTTTAATGTCAATAAACAGCTCAGAAAACCAGCAGGCCAGGTTTCAGGCCAGCACAGACTTCCCCCGAGGTAACACACTGTGCTTGCTCTATTGTTTACATAGCACCACCAAAGTGGTTCAGCTTTATTGCAGTCACGTTAATAGGCGGCTTCTCCCTCTCCCTCAGGTGCTCTCTGGGTGTGTGTCGTGCTAAACCCTCATTGTAAGCAGGATGAGAAAGCAGGCTGGGTCGAGCTTCTGAAGAAGTGGAACAACATGGATGTCTGCCCACAAGAAGATGGTAACTATGGCAATCATGTCAACGAAACTCTGAGTATCACAGCTGGTCTACAACACAACTCAAATCGAAACCAAGGTACTTGGCATGCTGTATTGGAACTTTCCAGAAAAATACCGTTGCTGCGTTTGTTGTAGCTTCCTATTTACCTTCCATTGTATCAGTAATTGGAAAAAATGACTTGGCCCTCTGAAATTGTTTTATTCAAACAAGACTTGTCGTAGAGGATGCTGATGAAATGTTCCTTTGAGTTGTGGCCTTGGTTATTAAATTTTCCACTTGCTGACCAGAGTTAGGGGGTGGTGTTTGTGTGATATGGAACATGGGCGATGATAGATGTCTTCCAGGACTGAGTTGGGGCTGTGAACCCTGGACTCTAGACTTTAAGCTGCCCTTCCCCACCCCAGTGTCTGTCCCAGCTGTGCATTGTTTTTTCATGCAGATATCTTTAATAGGTAAAGGCGAGCTGTTCTGATGTGGAAGTATTATTGACCTGGGTCAAGGTAGTTTCCCCGTGACTCTTCCGTGGTCGTGTTACCACTCTCTGTTCATTTGCTTTGCATGAACTGCTCATTGGGCTTTCTGATGCTTGAACTGTGTAGTGAGGTGGTCACTGTATCAAGTGTAGCATTGCATCTGTATCAAGTGTAGCATTGCACCTGTGCACTCGACTGCCCTATCAACGCTTGGACATCTTAACTCTTTCATAGATGTGATATTTAACAGTGATAGTAGAAAACATCAACTCGGGGCAATGAACATGGAGTGCATTTTGTGCTTTGAGTTGGGATTCCTCTGCAGGGTTCATTCCTTCTCTCCAGGGATGCTGCCTGTCCCGCTGCGTTACTCCAACTTTTAGTGCCTATCTTCAGAACATTTTGGAGTTAGCTATGCTTTCAGAAGGGGGCATGGTGCATTACTGTGTGGTTGAGTTACTGACCTCTGAGGCAGCAGGTCAAATAACTTTGTTCTTTTACAGGATTACTGGGTTGAGTTTGGAAGTGTGCTGGGGAGATGGTTTAGGCTGAGAACTGATGCATGGTGTATTGTCTTTTCTTTGAGCTTCATGCTCCTGCACAGCCACAAGGCCGGCGTTCAGCCTGGCTTGAATTTGAGGATCCCACATTTTCACTCAAGTGTGTTTTGTGAAGAAACTGAGTTACTGCTGTTGCATCTTGTAACAAAAAATTCCTAGCACAAAGCAAAGGCTCTTTAAATCTTCGACTGGCAACAGAAGGCTCTTTATTTAAAGATAATCTCTGCGAGAAAATGTTTGACCTTTACTACCACTTTCTCATGATTATAGTTTGAGCTCAAAGTAACCTGATTCGTAGCTGTGGATGGTCGAGATTGCTAAATACAATAAAAATGCAGTTAGTTCTGCTCTGTCGAAACCTGCTTGATTGATATTGTGGAACAGCTTCCAGTGAAGGTGGTTTTGTGAAATGACTCTGCCCTCCACCTCCGCTGCAAGATAGGCTTGAAGTGCAGGAAAAAATACCTGCTGCTTGCAGGTCCATACAGGCCAGCTCCCTGGGAAGTGCACTGTACCACATGCAGCAGGCAGGTGGGATGGCTGTCTCGACTCCAGACTGGAGCCAGAGGCCCACAGCAGTGTGACTTGCCTGCAATATGCAATCCCACTAAGTGGCAGCACAAGTTGTTAGTGGACTGGACAGAACAAGTTAAATTAGTGTTTACGTATTTATGAATCACAGGAAGGCGTGGTAGGGCACAGGTTGGTATTTATCAAATATTTCAATATTTTATCAGCTGAGGCATTCAATTTAGGAACATCCAGTTCTTGGTTGGAAACCGGAACTTCGCTTCGAAACCAGTTTCCAAGCAGCATGTGCACCTCCTCCCTCAAAGTGTATTAGCAGGTAGCTCTTAAGAAACAATCCTGTGCAAATGTTGAAGTTTCCCCTTGGTTCCAGCAACGAGACTGTGGAATGCTGCAGCCTTATTTCTACCCCCCTCCGGCTTTTCCCAAGAAAGCCACTCTTTGGGGGCGAGCCTGAGGGCTTGCACATGGTTCTGAATGGAGTTTGATAGCTGCCACTAAGTTACTATGCCATATCCATTTGCTGTTGCAGGGACAGTGTAATAGCTAGAGAGAGCTATGGGCTGTCATCATCAATTGTATTGAATCCTTGGTTATTAGAAGAGAATCTTGGGCTGCACTGTTTCAGGCAAGCTTGTGGTCTCAGTGGTGTTTGTCTTTGGAATAGAGTATTTTTGGTTTGCATGCAGCATGTGTTTAATGAAATTCCTCACCAATGCAACCTGAGAAATGAATCCTCCTTTGCTGCTAGGGTTGCGGCGAACTGTTTTTGTGCGTGCAATAGAAGCGTGTGGCCTGGACTGGAAAGACTGCCACCTTCGCAAAATTATCAGCAGTGACAACTATACAAACCAGTGGGGTGATGGAGACCGGTCACTGTTTGACTCCCAGGGGCGGCCCCTCTGGCTGGGTATGTACATGACTTGTAGACTTATTATGAATTGTGTTGCGCTCTCTATCTGTGATGTTTAGGTTGGAGATACAGCGTGGAAACAGACCCTTTAGCCTGCTGAGTCCACACCAACCAAACGATCACCAATACACCAGTTCTATCCTTCACACTAGGACCAATTTATTGAAGCCAATTAACCCACAAACCTACATACCTTTGGAATGTGGGAGGAAACCAAAGCACCCGGGGAAAACCCACATGGTCACGGAGACTGTACAAACTCTGTACAGGCGGCAGCCCTAGTTACGACCTGGTGTTGTAAGGCAGCAACTCTACTGCTGCTTCACTGTGCTGTGTTACATGGCAGGTTTACCATGTCAATTCCTCTCTCGGCCTTGCACTGGAAAAACTAAATTGCTTGCTTTACACTCGACTGAAGATGTTTGAGGCTAAGTGCGAGTAAATAACAATTGACAGTTAACTATGTTGGGGTTTATTGTGACATGTACTGTGATGCAGTGAAAAATGTTTCTATACTATCCAATTAAATCTGATAATAGTCTGCCCATATACAATCAAACCAAGATAGCGCACTGGGTAGAATTAGCATACAGAATTAATATTGTCCCAAAGGGAATTAATTTCTGAAGAAATGGTGGGTTATTGCTTTGAGTAAAGAAATGTGGTATATCTATGGGTAGTTTGTGTACCACCAGGGTCACTTCATGCGTAATGCCGCCTCCTATACCTTAGTCAACTGAATCATAAATAGTCAGTTCCTTTCTCTCATCCCCTTGGCAAAGATCTGCCAGACTGTCAAATTGATAGTCAACCCATAAGCAAAATAAAACATCTGTGACTGTATAGAGATTCAGCTTGTTGCTTTGACCTTACAGAGCACTCTGTTACCTCTTAAAGTAGGCTGAGGAAATTATTACATTCAATGCAAGATGCTTGCATTTTCTAGCTATTTATTCTCCTGAATCTCGGTCAACTCTGTCACAGCTAATGCCCTTTATGCAATTCCCATTGGCAGCCTGTTTAAAAATGTCTTATCTACTAATGGATCATTGTTGCACGGGTCCTAAGCACTGCAGCTCCCAATCTGCAGTGTCTTCTAGATCGCAGCTGTATTCCGTATCAGAAGTAAGCTTCCATTGCATGGAGGAAGCTGGCTTAGTTTTCCATCTTGCATCCCCTTGTCCCCTTTCCCAATGTTTATATGCTTAGTGTAGCTAGATGTTTAGGGTTTGTATTGTAAGTCGAATAACATAACTCTGAGATGTTATTAATTCCATTGCTGGCAATGTGATTCCACAGAACATGTTCCGACTGCTTGTGCTCGAGTTGATGCGTTGAGATCGCATGGATACCCCAGGGAATCCCTTCGCTTGGCGGTGGCAATTGTTAATACCATCCGGTTGCAGAAAAGACGTCAATTGGAAACATACAAGCATCAGAAGAAGGGTAAGGTGGTCACAAGGTGGTCAGAGCAATGAGTCGCACATTCGCAAACAAACGGGAAAAGACCCTAGGCTACAAAGTTAATACATTTTCTTTCTTGGCTCAAAGTACTGATTTAAAATCATCACCAGCCTGCTTATTGGGGAAGATATTCTTGGTTTGGCCATTTCATCAAATTGTTACATTTCTGTTGAAGGAAATTGAGTAAACCTTGTAATGAAAGAAAATGTATTGAGATGAGTAACAGGCGTTAAGGATTTTTAGAAGCTGGACTACATAGCTGATTTTGTCGTGTATTTAACAAGATGAGGAACTTGAGGTTCAATTGTACTTTATTGCCACATGTACCTAGATACAGTGAAATTCCTTTGCATACTGTTCAGTAAAGATCTGGCTCTACATGGATGCAATCATAATTAAGAAGAGTAGATTACACTGAGACATGAATTGCCACATTTCTGGCACCATTTTGTGTGATTCAAGTCCAAAGTTAATAATATAGTCTTAAAATACTTTTTTAATGAGTTGCTCTTCTGGAATGAAGAATTGCATGTAAAATAATTGATTTTAATAGCTGGTATATTTTTCTCCAGAGCTATTACAGAAAGGTGTAACCGCCATTGCCAATCAGGAAGGCTGGGTTGGACATCCTCTGGATCCAATCGGGTGCTTGTGCAGAACGTTGCTAGAGGCTTGTAAAATGGATGATGAGAGCTCAGTGTTATTCACAGGTAAATGCTCAGTCCTCGGAGTTGAAGATATGGGCTTCAGCCCATGACCTGCACTGTTGTCTGCTTGAAGCCACGGCAGTAAGTGGGATGCTACAGATGATCCTGTTGTAGGTTGGAGGGAGGCTGTGAACTGGAGCAAGTGCATCCTGCTTATGGCAGAGCCGTGCTGAGAAATGCACCACCAATGCACTGTTGCTGTTCACCTTGTACGAGGGGCAGCAAGAGGTCTGCTGTAACTGATCAAATTATTCACAAAAGCAGAGATCTGGGTTTTTTTTAATAGCAAATAACAGTGGCAACCGACATATTGTTGCTAGACCCAGTGAATGGGATTGGCATTGTATCACACATCGAAATGGAATTGAAGTAACTTAAGGTTTTCCAAATCGTCACCATGCAAGTTGCGGTAACATCTGTTCACTTCATAAATCAGATGGTTGTCAGTGGCCATGTCAACTATTGTCCTTGCAGCGCATTAATGGAACAAAGGCAAAGCTGAATATGTAAATTATAAAATCTATCGGCATAAAGCTTTCTTATGAATATTTCATGGGGATAGGTACAGCAGATTTTATGGTGCCATTAGGGATTGTGATCTAAATCTGATTATTCCTTGGTGGAAAAATGCATTTTTGTTGGTGAATATTTTGCTGCGCTTATTAATTTATTGTGGAGATGTTTTGGGCATTTTTGGGATGTTTTAATGCTTATTGTTATCTCATTAGTATAACAGCCGCTATAAAAAGGTCCCGCTGCCTGCTACTCTCGGTTCCATGCAAGCAACTTGTAGTGCTTTAGTAGAACTGAGACCACCTGAAGTATTGGTATAATTTTGGGTTTATTCCTCTTAAAGGAATATCTGGGCATTTGAGCAAGAAGATCTGAAGAAGGCTCTGGACTCGAAACATCACCTATTCCTTTTCTTCAGTGATACTGTCTGACCCACTGAGTTCCTCAAGCTTTCTGTCGATCGTGTATCTGAAGACTGCTTCCTTGGGTAGCAGGCCCGGCATATGACAAGTTGGCATGGCCTCTGCACTAGGGTGTAGAACAGGGGTCGGCAACCTTGTTCTGCACAGGGGCCGCGATGCAAGTCTGTGAGCGGATGGCGGGCCACATCTATCACGTGTTCACATGGATCCTGCCCCGGATGGAAGGCATCATATCACGTGTTCACAGAAGATAGACGAAAATGCTGGAGAAACTCAGCGGGTGAGGCAGCTTCATGCAATCCTTGCATGTCTCGCCCGCTGAGTTTCTCCAGCATTTTTGTCTACCTTTGATTTTTCCAGCATCTGCAGTTCTTTCTTAAACGTGTTCACAGAAGGTGCGTGGCCGTGCCGGCGACTTTGCACAGGATGCGGTACATCCTGTGCAAAGGATGATTTTGGCTACATTTGGCCCGGGGGCCATAGGTTGCCGACCCCTGGTTTAGAAAAATGAAGTGACCTGGCTGAAATGCACAACATCGGATTAATTCGGGCAGATAGTGGGAGGATTTACAGGGCTCCTGGCTGGAATCAGGAACCAAAAGTTACAATTTTAAAATTGGGGTTTGAGGGTTAGCATGAGGGAAAAATTGCCAGGGGGGTAAATTATTGTAAATGTGAAACATTGGGGGCTGGAGCATCTGTCATTGACTTCATTGAGAGCTGAGATTTGTGGAACTTTGCGAATAAGGATACAGAACAAGTTGGGGCAAGAAGTGGTGTTTGAGAGACCAGTGTGATCTCTTTGAAAGTCCTGGTAAATTCAAAGGCCTCAATGGTATGCTCCCATTTCAAACCTTTTTGATGACGAGGTTACAGTTTGAAACAAAAGTATTGATGTTCAATGGAGCTTCTGTGTTCTGAAATATTTGCCAGCAAGTGTCCACATGTGATGTAATTGATGTGAGCACATTTGCATCAGGGGAAGTCCAAGATGGCTTGTTTTAAATAACATATTGACTAGAAGTCTGCACTGCTAGAAGTCCTGCGTTTCAAGGGGTGTGGCACCCTCACTGCGATGTAATGTCTGTGCACGTCCTTGACTGCAATTTACACAGTGTTTGCTGAGGTTACTTCCCCATCCACTCTTCCACGCACACACCATGTTCTTTAATTATATTTGTGTGAATGGCTTTCTCTACTTTCACCCAAAAATTAATGATAATTAAAGTTTTCAGCTGTAAATTATCTCATTGCTATTTTCTGTTACCAGATTCAATAAACGACGTTCGGAAGCCAATCTATCAGCACTTTCCGGTTCCTGGCAGCAGCAACACGGGAGAGTCTTACTATGCACTTGCACTTGAAGTGGCACTAATAGGATTAGGCCAGCAGCGGTTAATGCCAGAAGGCCTCTATGCTCAGGACAAAGTGTGTCGGAATGAAGAACAGCTTGTGTCGATGCTGTCGCAAATGGAATTTGATGAACGACTTGTTCAAGTGTTGCGAAAGCAAGCTGTCTTATTGCTGGAAGGTAAAAAAGGTTTTAAAGACATTTTAATATTTGCTCCCCGCTCATATTGCTCAAGGTTGGAATCTGATCTCAAGCTGCTTTGTGCACATTGCACTTCTCTGTCTTAGCTGCAAGCCAGTTTCAGTCTGCATGGGCAATATGAGCAAGCTGTTTCTCTGCTGGTGAATGGGCATGTGATCTTGCCCAAGTCTGCTCCATGGACATCTGGAGATCTAGTGGTGATCAAGACGTTGAACCTTGCCCCCCTTGCCTAACCTCATGATGTTGAGGCTGCTGTTAATGGAGTGGCTGATTGTGGGGAAAGCTCTAGAGGCTGAGTCTGAAATACGATTCATTGCAAGCTGTTAACTCAAGTAAATGAGTTGGAAATGTTATTTGACTGTCACAATAATTGACATATATAATTGCCTTGCTTTTCTGCATTCTTATGGTCAAATTTGATTTGGACCAGAGCACACTACGTTTCCCCTTCCTATATGGGTGACCTAGTGGTGCAGCAGATGAGACGCACGCTGCCTTGTAGTGCCAGAGATGTCGGTTTGATTCTGACTATGGGTGCCATTTGTAGGAAGGAAGTTTGTACCTTCGGTGACCACATGGGTTTTCTCCAGGTGCTCTTTTTTTACTCACACATACCAAAGAGTGCAGGCTTGTAGGTTAATTGGGTTCTTAATTGTCCTTGGTGTGTAAGAAAGAACCAGCAGAAGGGTGATCACTGGTTAGCGCGGAGTTGGTGGGCCAAAGTGCCCGTTTCCATGCTGTATGCTTAAATTCTGGTCGAGCCTATTCCACATTTAGCGTCTTGCACCGGTGGTTTGGGGAAATCACTGGTATAGATGTCAGAATCTACTGCAATGGATCAGCCAAGATTTCCATTGTCCAGTTATGGTACGGCTGCTGGCATTGAGTTAAGCTTGGCATATGATGTAACTATTTTCCCCAGTTCTTGTCATTTGAAATTAATGATCAGGCACAGAAGCTTATTTTCTTAGGCTGATAGCTGAAAAATCTGAAATTAAAAATGGTGTTAGATATTTGGCACATAGCGTATCCTCTGTGGAGAGAGAAATTATTGAGATTTTGAGTTGATTCTTCCAGCTATTTCACTTACTGACTAACATTTTCCAGTTTTTAATAAATCTGCTTTGCAATCCAATTGCATAATGTTGTCTTTTTCAGCAATGTGATTCAGAATCATTTCTTTCCACAGATGTTGTAACAATCACTTCTGTTACTCAGGTTATCACATGTGCATCATTTCTGTGCCTTTGACATGATTTGTTGATTCCAGGCCATGGGTCTTTGCAATTTAGCGTTTCTTTTGGAGCATTGCAAGGAATAACCTGGACTGTCATGAGGATGATGATTTAACTTTCCAAGGGCCACCTGGTCTTCCAAGCCTAGTGTCAGGCAGTGGGTAATGTGTTGGCAAGGCATCCCTTCCATTGCCTCTAGCCCTCACTGCATCCATGCCACTCCTTCTCAGTTCAGTTTAGTTTATTGTCATGTGTACCGAGGTACAGTGAAAAGCTTTTGTTGCATGCTAACCAGCCGGCAGAAAGACAATACAGGATTACAATTGAGCCATTTGCAGTGTCTATATACATGATAAGGGAATGACGATTAGTGCAAGGTAAAACTAGTAAAGTCCGATCAGATCGTCCAAGGGTCCCTGATGAGGTAGATCATAGCTCACTGGTTACTGTAGCATGGTTCGGCTGCCTGATAGTTGTCTCAGCACTGACCCACAGGGACCACTGGCATCCAACCATCCTGACATGACAGCAGGATGCTCTCCACTTTTGTAAGGGTTTGTAGGTCCTTATTGTGGATGGCTATTGGCTCAGAGCAGAATTAAAGTATCAAATTCCCATCAGGCCAATTTTGATATTTTATCACATCAAGCCTCTCAACATTGAGAAACTAATTACTTCAGAGGGGTTTAGTTCCAGAATCTGGCACTCGGCTGCAAGCCAGACCAGAACTTTGTGCCATTCGACTCCACCGGCAGCAGGGTATTTGATATTTTTAAAAGAGTTGGAATCTTTATTGCTACCGACTGAAAATGGAGTTGCCGCACATGCTTGTGTTGGAGGAGATCTTTTCCCCGATTAGCCTCGACCTTTCCATTGCATTAGCACGAACCCACTTAAAACCACACTGACATTTGCGCAGAGCAGAAAATGCAGTGGTTGGGCACAGTACATTTTGCATGTACTTTTACACACGTTCTTTACACCGCTTCAGAATGTGATCTGATTATTTAGATTACTTGACCTTCATTTTGTTTTGCTAGATGAAAATCTAATCTTGGTCTGACCTCTACCCTCTGTATTGATGGGTTAGATGCACAGTTCAGCTAATTTTGTAAACCTGCCTTCATGCTTCGAGTTGGCTTGATTGTCACTCTGCACACCAGGCATTTCTTCAGCTGGGCAATTGGGAGAAAAAAAAAGTACAAATATTGCAAGATGTCCTCAAAGTAACTCTAAACGTTGTCAGTAACTCTGGAGATGATGATTGTGTAGTTACCGCCACCATCTACAAGTGGAATTCCAGCAGCTTCTGGGCATTGATCCTTTAAATTGTGACATCTTTTTGTAAAATGACTTGCATTTCTGTAGCATTATTTCAAAATCGTATCTTCTCTTGAAGAGACCGCTTCTTGTAAATGTAAATGCCTTCACGCTTGCTCTAAAAGGCCAGTTCTATTTGAGAGTCTGGTCTGCTATAGTATTTTTTGCTCTGGAGACTGTTGGATGAATGCTCATGTGTTGCTGTTTTCAGCTGGGTTCATTGGATAGGAATGGCAATGGAATTACGTCCCTTCCAATTCCAGCCCCAGGAAGTCATGTCCTTGTAATGGTTTTGATTTTATGTGGGACACAGGAATGGACTAATAGTGTCACGTGCTGTAGCAACCCTGCAGGCGGATCTCCATATTTGTTAAATTATTAGACTGTTTTCCTATTCCCTTCAGAGATGGAGACTAAACATTGGCTGCTTTGTTTTCCACAGGAGGTCCATTTAGTGGCCTAGGTGAAGTTGTTCACAGGGAAAGTGTTCCCATGCACACTTTTGCAAGATACCTGTTCAAAGCTCTCCTGCTTCATGACCCTGATCTGGCCTACAAAGTGTCTCTGAGAGCCATGAGGTGAGTGAAATGCTCTGGGAAGCCTTCAACTGGATGAAATGTTTTTATCTGTGTATGGGTCCCAAGCTGCAACTGCGTAGTCTAGACCTCATTTGGACTACGCAGTTGCAGCTTGGGATCCATAAAAAGATAAAAACATTTCATCCATCGAACGTGTCCAAAGACAGGCCGCTCGATTTGTTACTAACGCCTACGAGAGAGAGGCAAGTGTCACCAAACTTCTGAATTCTCTGGGGTGGAACCCTCTCCAAGACAGATATGAAGCTCACCGTTTGACCTGTTTTTACAAAATGTTAAATGGTCAGCTAGACATAGATCACAAGACCTACACCAACCCCAAACCAATTAGGAGCAGACGAGGGCATTCGATCCAATTTGTTGTCCCAGCCACAAAGACAGATGTGTACAGCAATTCGTTCTTCCCACGCACTATTAAAGCATGGAATAATCTCCAACAAACCACGGTTGCCCAGCCAGATGCAACTAAATTTAAAGTGTCACTTTCTTCCCAATAACCCTCTCTGGCTAAACCCCTCCCTTCACCACCTCCAGTTTAAATTCCAGTTGGAATATTTTGGAGGACAAAGTAACCGAGAACTCATTGAACATCCAGTCATTGTGCCCAACAAGAATATTTTAAGACCAAACAAAGCTCTACACTTCACATACTTTGAGAGTGGTAGCTGATTATAAAACTGCCACGATGCCTGGAAAATGACACACAAGGAAATGGAGCATTCTCTGTAACGTGGGTGTGGTTTCCATGAGAGCAGTTAACGTCTCTCATAGGTGGGGGAATTGGAACATTTCTGTGTGGTGTAGCTGGTTCATCTAACCCCATTTAATAAACTAAACTAGGTCTCCAAGCATCAGTTTACTCGTTGTAATAGTTTAAGAGCATTAAATACTTTGGGCAGTGAGGTATTGCTCCTCCACTTCCCACGTGCCAATCCTGACACCTTTCCTGTACCGGGTATGATGTGGGCAGCGGGGTCTCTGTGACCCAGTTCGACATCCACTGTGGTAAGTGAGGCGTCGCACAAAAGTGTTGTGGGCTGTTGAGACGAGGGAAACTTCTCTAATGGAACGTCACAATGCTGCTTATCTTGCGTAGGTTCCCTTACGTGACTGTCTGAGTAAATGTTCTGTGACCACAGACCCAGTTAAATAATCCAAGAGGCTTCCCTTAACAAACCACACACCTTCCACACAGCTGCCCCCAAAATATGTTCTTGTGAAATACTTAAATTTAATAGAATTAAAAATTATACAACACAAACTATTTAAATGCCTTTCAACTGTCTCTCCATCCTCAACTTTAATCACCTAACATGAGTAGAGGGCATCAATGTGTTTCATTCAGATCAGTTTGTCATATACGCAAGGATGCAATGAAATTCTTTGTATGCATGAAGCTGTGAGTGAACAACATGCATGGTAATAGATACAATGATAGATACAAATCTCAATTAAAGGTGAAGATTGCAGTGCAATCTGAACTGGTCATTAAAAAAGGTGCAATAATGGAATAAACGGGTGAGGCAGCAGCTCTGGGAATGGGGTGTGGAAGAGGTGATTGGTTCAGGAGACAAATAGCAATGGGGGGGGGGAGAGAAGAAAGCTGTTCCTAAGTCTGGGCAAGACAATTCCTTACTGCTTTATATGTGCTGCTCTGAACAGTGGACTGTGCTCCCAAAAATGCTGCATTTAACCTTGGAGGATAACAATCGATATTATTACCAAAATTAAGAGAATAATGTATTCTCTCAATAAGCACTTTGCTAGAGTCCAGTTGTGACTTCATTGTCAAATGGACAATCTTGGTCCTACCACCGAGCCATGACCAGGTCTTGTTTGAGACCAAGGTTGGTGAGTCGACCCTGTTGACCTCCCGTCTTGAGCATGTTAACCTCAGCCCAAGTTTCCACACAGTTCTGGACTCGATATCTCATCCAAAATCACTCAAACCTTTCTGTTTTTTCGTCACTGTGGGACCTTGCAATGTGCAAATTGACTCCCACATGTCCTGCGTTGTCAGACTATCGAGCTAGTTCATGGAAATGGCTTTCAAGTTCAAGTTTTTAAAATATTCCAAAGCAGCACGGCTGACTTCTGCTTTTGTGCTTCAGGATGGGGCTGGAATTGGAAAATCATTTTCTGGTTGTGCTCAAAATTGTTTTGTTAACTAAATTGTGTCTGCAGGCAGGGCATTGTAGTTGCAAAAAGAACCAAGAAAATGGTTCAGTGGCGATCGGAAGGTTTTGGGATAGTATTAGATAAAAGGATAATGCTGCCAAAAATAGTAGCAAGTTGCGGATGGGAGGATTTTGCTGCATTGCAAAGAAGCACCGAAGCATAAAGGGAAGTCGGACAAGAGCTGAAAACAGTGGGGGCTTCCAGAAGTACATACGAGGGAGGGATTGGTTTAAATTAATGCAACTCCCTTACAGCCTGACATAAAGCAAAGGAAATGGTGGAGAAATCAAACCGAACACCTCGACTTTCCGTTCACTGGTTAGGAGGCACCAAAAGCTTTTCACTGTACCTCTGTACACGTAACAGTAAACTAAGCTGAGAACACTACTTGAAGCTTGTGTAGGTAGTGAACACTTATAGGGTGAATGAGCAGCAATTGGTTAAAATGAAGAGTTAATGGAATTAAAAGGCTGCAAGTCCCCGGGACACGATGACCTATATCCGAAGGGTGTGAAGGCAAAGGCTGTGGAGATGATGGGTTTGTGGTCATCTTCCAGAATCCCATTGATTGTGGAATGTTGTGCTTACACTGGAAGATAGCAAATGTAATGTTTTGGGAAGGCAGGGGAGGTGAAGCTGGCATGGCGTTCCTGTTAGCCTGACATCAGGAGTAGGGGGGGAAAGTGCTCTTAGAATTGTCATTATTAGGTTGCCTCAGGATACATGGAAAATAATAGGACTGGAGTGAGTCTAGGTTTATGGAAGGAAAATCATATTAAACAAATCCTGTTTGAAGTTGTAACAAGCAGAGTAGATGAGTGATCAACATTTGCTCTGAGTTCAGACTTTCAATCAAGGTGCTACACAATGTACATTAAAATATAGAGTGCTTAGTGTTGGCTTGGAAAGAATATTAATGGATAAAGCAGTTACACTTGGGATGACTAGCAGGGTGCCTTTGAGGGCGTGCTGGTGTCCAAATGTTTGATGATCATTGAGTTTGGTTACAAGCTGGGGGTTGTCTGTAGAATCCTGTGTTGAAGTGCAGCCATTTATTATGTCACGGTTCTTTCCTCAGGTTGCCAGTTCTGGAATCGATGGCTCCAGCTGCGGACGGCTCTCACCCACACCTGGTGGCGTTGGTAGATCCCAGTCGCTACCCACGTTGGTTCATCCTCGGGCACCTTGAAACTCAGCAGTGTGAGCTGGCGTCCACCATGTTAACAGCTGCAAAAGGTACAGGCTGGTTACACCTGCCTTCTGGTGAGCTGCTATTGTGACTGCAGTCACTGGAAGTAAAACATTAATAGAAACCATTCCCATGATAGTGATTTATTTCAACATGAATGGGAAATACTTGTAAAATAAAACCAAATTTTGGAAGAATGAAATCGAAGCTGAAAATGTAAAATCTTTATCAGTGTTCAGGTTCATATCTTTTGGTTGAATCCTTCTGCTGTCAAGACCACGTTTTAGCAAGCCATCTAATGCTGACTCATCTAAGCATTACCTTTGTTTTGGAAAAGAGAACTCGTTTTTTTGTCTTGTCTGGTGTAGTCTTATGCAATACACTGATAATCTCATTCTAAGACAAGTCAGCAGAATGTAGAAACAAACTTCCTACAAGTGAGTTCCTTTAACCAGGGACTTTGTGGAACTTGACTGCTGGTGAAATTCGTAGAATTGTAGGAAATCTGCAGTGCAGAGGAAACCATTTGGTCCAGTGGTCCATGTCAGTTGTGAAAGAGCTTTTCAGTGTAATCCCATGCTCATCACTAGTTTTGTGTCACTGCTGGTCATGCTTCTAGGGTGCATGTCAAGAGCTTTGTGAATGTCACGCATTTCTGCCTCTTCCCATTTCTCCCTACGATCCTCGGGCAAAAACATTGTTCCTGGTCTCCAATTATTCTACCATTTACTTTCAATCTTAAACGAGGGGAGTAAAACCAGGGGGCAAAGGGAAATGGGGTTTAGTTTATCATGTGTTGATCATGATTTTGCCATTTCTCAAGCTTGATGGGCAATAATCAAAGTTGTCCAATCTTTCATAGACCACAGAGTGCTGGAGTAACTCAGCAGGTCAGGCAGCATCTCTGGAGACAAAGGATAAGTGACGTTTCACAGAGTGCTGGAGTAACTCAGTGGGTCAGGCAGCATCTGTGGAGACAAAGGATAAGTGATGTTTCAGGTCGGACCCCTTCTTCAAATTATAAATCATCGGAACCGCCCTGACTGAAACATCACCTATCCTTTTTCTTTGGAGATGCTGTCTGACCCGCTGTTACTCCAGCACTTTGTCTATCTTTGGTATAAACCTGCATCTGCAGTTCCATGTTTCTACAGTCTGTCCAACATTTCTTCCACTCCAGTTTTGACACGGTTTGAATCTGCTCCATCAGCTGCGGGAATGATGTATTGTTCCGTCTTGTGACCAGGCTGTCACCACATTCCCTGGCTGCTCGAGCTGTCGACTGTGTACTTGCACCTCCTGCAGAATCTCCCCGCTCAGTCTGCGACTTGCTGCGAGTGCTGAAGCTTAAGTTTTTGTTTGGGTGAATCTAGTTGTAGTCAGGTTGTACCCTCGACAGAAGCCAGGGTAAAGTGCAGAATTAATATCTAGTTTGCTTTTGGAAGAAGTCACCCAGTTTTAAATCTGGAATGCCTCGTGGATCCTTTCCTTCCTGTTCCACCGCTTGACAGGAAAGTTGACTCGTGCTTTTGCTGATAATACATTTTAAAAGCAGAAGCTTGAAGTAACATGTGTCCACTTGTTACGCTGCGTATATAGCTGCTAGTTTTACTCAAGGTTCAATTATCGGCTAACAGCACTTTAAGATTGTGTTTACAAGAGGAAAATTGAGCGTGCAGATTTAAAGTAACTGATGTAATTTATAGCTAAAATTATTAATCCTATCTCTATTAGACTGGATCCTCAGCAATTTAATTAAATGATGTTGGTTTTGGAGATATTTATAGGAATTAATTCTAGTCCAAGTTTGCAACTGCCTGAAAGTGGCAACACAAGCAGAGAGTGGTAAAGGAGGCATATGGTATGCTTCTTTTCATAGCTTGGTCATTGAGTGTAACAGTCAAGAAGTGATGATGCAGCTTTATAGGACTTTTGCTTAGGCCACATTTGGAGTATTGCATGCAGTTCTGCTCACCCCATTACAGGAAGGATGTGGTGGCTTTGGAATGGGTGCAGAGGAGGTTTACCAGAATGATGCCTGGATTAGAGGATATTAACTACAGGGAGAGATTGGACAGACTTGGCTTGTTTCCTCTGGATTGCCAGAGGTTGCAGGGAGACCTGATAGAACTGTCTAACATTGAGGCATTAGCAGGGTAGATTTAAGGTGAGAGGCACAGTTTAAAGGAGATGTGTGGGGTAAGTTTTTAAGAGGGTGGGGAGAGCTCTGGAGCTGCGGAATGAAGCAAACATGTTAGTGGCATTTAAAAGACTTTTAGATAAGTTCATGGATATGCAGAAAATGGAGGGGTATGCGTTGTGTGCAGGTAGATTAGTGGTGTTCTTGGCATTGTTCAGCACAGACTGGACCAAATGGCCTGTTCCGCTGTTCTATGTACATTAGGATCTGTTTTCCTCCCAGTGCATCTATCTCTTTCCCAGTAGTTCCCCATCTAAAACATAATTAGCTCAAGACCCCTGCTTTACGTGTCCTGCTTTTGTAACAGTTGCTGAAATTCATGGGGTTTTGTGCAGCGAAGGCTGTGATGTCATCTGTGCTCCACATTCACTCTGTTCGTGCCATTTTCCTATTCCAGTTTTGGAAGCCAATATATAAAGAAAAAAGTTTTCCTTTAATTTAAATCTCTTATGGACTTGTTTAAACTAATAGCATGATTGAAGGGTTGAACATCTGCTTTTAATGCTAAGGTGCATTGCGGGTGTTTTGGATTAATATTTTGGGAAAATGGATGTGTTAAATCGGTATTCTCACCTTGCACCGTTCTGCATTGCAGAGAACTGTGGGAGGCTCTTCATGGTCTTCAAATGTTACTTCAGCTAAATCCATTCCAGTTTTGGACGTGGTCTGGTACCTTCCTCATGGGTCGGTGACTTCCTGGATCAGGAGGGTGTGGCAGTGACACTGTCTCCATGTTGTAGTCTAAGTGTTGTGCTTCTAATTACCCTGCAGTGTTGGAACACATGGAGTCAATTCAGCGAGCTCAATCACTTCTACCATTGCTTTTGGTGATGAATTATTTTAAAGTTTGTCATAGCATCTGGTTTTTAGAATCCATCTGACCCTCATTTCACTGCACCTTAACTGGTACATGTGACAATAAACTGACCTTGAAATTTAAGGTCATGGTGGCAAAGTGGATAAGATGCAAATTGCCCTGTACTTTTTATCCAGTTACTCAATTTCAAATCTCACATTTTGGTGAATGAAATTGTTTTAAAACCCTTGTTTCTGGGAATTAAATTAAGATATTTTGGTAGATTATATGCCAATGCCATTTTCCTAACTCCATGGAGTAGCCCAACAAATCTGCTTGGGGATGGATATTCAAGATGGCAAAAATTCTTGCTTTTCGGCACCAGCCATATCATGTGAGTATACTAAACTTAAAAGTATGTTTTTCCCCTCGGTTAGGCTATTTAGATTTTTCAATTCATGTGAAGTTGAGACCACAGTAGGAGGTGGTAGATGACTGTATAGACAAGCATTTGGATAGGTACATGTGAAAGGAGCAAACAGATATGGTCCACAGAAATGCAGGATTTGGGCAGCTTGGTTGGCACAGATTAGTCGGGCCGACTGTCTAAGCAAGTGTTTTCATCAGGCCATGTATGAAATGCTACAGATGTGAAGCACTGGGTGAAAAATCTATGGGCTTGAGTCTGTGCAACGAGCTACTTCGACACTTGTGGTTTGATCAATCGATCGTTTCCTCCCATTGTTGCAGGAGACCCGAAGTGGCTGCGAGTGGTGTTGGAATCCATTCAACAGAACATCCATTCTCCATCCCTCATTTACAAGCTGGCACAGGATGCTTGCAAGACAGCCACACCCCCCAACTGTGCACCTGACATCACATTGCTCAACGTCTCTCTGGAGCTCGGGCTACAGGTAGGAACCTCTGTGCATCAGCCGGGGTGAGGAGTGCAGTGTACAGTTCGATGGGAATCTGAGATGGACACAATGCTGGAGTAACTCAGCGGGACAGGCAGCAACTCTGGAGAGAAGGAATGTGTGATGTTTCTGGTCGAGACCCTGCTTCAGACTCTAGGACCCTTCTTCAGACTCTTAAATGGTAGTGGATTTGAGTCAAAGCATACAGTGGAGACTCCTTGCAGGACATTATCCGTGTCGAGAGTAAAATGTGCATTCTAGGATATTGACGATCACGTTTCAGTGAACGTTAAAACAACAGCCAAAACTTGAGGTTATATTTTTCTGAAACATTGCATAACTGTTTCCTCCTTGGAAATAAATCACAATGTTTTACATTGATGATCATGCTTTGATTACTGCTGTATTGTAGTCTAGAGACCTAATACAAGTAGAAGAGATCAGTGTAGGCTGCATGGAATGGGCTGGACGGTCTGTTCCTGTAGGAACAAGGAACTGCTGTTGCTGGTGTATCTCATTAGGTCAGGCAGCATCTCTGGAGAACATGGATTGGTGACGTTTCACAGATTGCTGGAGTAATTCAGCGGGTCAGGCAGCATCTGTGGAGAACATGGATTGGTGACGTTTCACAGATTGCTGGTGTATCTCATTAGGTCAGGCAGCATCTCTGGAGAACATGGATTGGTGACGTTTCACAGAGTGCTGGAGTAATTCAGCGGGTCAGGCAGCATCTCTGGAGAATATGGATTGGTGTTGTTTGTCCACGCCTGTTTCTGTGCTGCATAACTAGGGCTGATTCTGCAACACTAAGTTTTACTGTATTTATAAGTTACAAAACTGATGATTCCATATCAGGACTATTGTGTACAGTTTTGGTCACTCTTCCTAAAGGATATATGTGCCATAGTGGGATAACAATTCTCAGACTGTTTGCTTAAGAGGCCTGCCTTTGGTGTTCAGAGGAATTAAATTTGCAAAATTGTTACAGGCCTTGGGTGGCCAGGTGCAGATGTCCCCTTGGTGAGGAGTGGAGAACAAGACCATGATTGTACAAACCTTAGTTATCGTGCTCCACTTAGGAAGGCACAGTTGTGTCAAGTTGAATAGAAACCCTGTTTAATTCTGTTTGTCATTACTGCATACATGTTGGTGCTGGGGTTTGACTGAATGTGCTTGCTTTGCAGGTCATGAGGATGACATTGTCCACCATGAATTGGCGTCGACGGGAGATGGTTCGTTGGCTGGTGAGCTGTGCTACAGAAGTCGGTAAGCTGGTACAAGCTTGCGTGTGAGAGAACCTGCTTCCTCGGTGTGCTCACCCAGCACCACTGCCACAGTTAACCTGACTAGCCTTAATGTCCATGCTCTCGGCATGGAGGATGCCACTGAAGTTCCAGCTGTTTGTGTGTGGGTTAATTCCAATCCAGACAGACATGTCAGTGCTGAGGGAGTGTTGCAGTGTCGGGGGGGGGGGGGGGCGCTGTTTGTGGATTACTTGCAAAATTCAAGCCCCCTTGTGCCTTTTTTCCAGTGTAAATGAGAAAGATCAAATTTAACTTTGGAAAGCGTGGGAGGTTTGCTTGGTTTAATGGCCAACACTTAATGAAATGCATAGTGTTCTGTGGGATCTTGCTGTATGTGCGGGTTGGTAGTTGGCTGCTGTTGTTTCCACAGTAGAGCAATGAGCCGTTGTGGCCGGTTATCATTGGGACCCTAACTCAGTAATAATTTGTAACAGAGCCTGCCTCTGCTTTAACAAAGCATGAATTGCACAAGTCTGAACAGTCCAACTCTTGTTTCAGGTGTGTGTGCCTTGATGAATATTATGCAGAACTGGTATTCTCTCTTCACTCCGACGGAAGCCACTACGATTGTCGCTGCCACAGTCACGTCTCATGCCACCGTCTTGCGCCTGAGCCTGGACTATAGCCAGCGTGAGGAGTTGGACAGCTGTGCCCGCACTGTGGCACTGCAGTGCACCATGAAGGATCCTCAGAACTGCGCCTTGTCTGCCCTCAACCTCTGTGAGAAGAACCACGTAGCCTTTGAAACCGCGTACCAGATTGTGCTTGACTCTGCTTCCACAGGGATGAGCTATTCACACCTGTTCACCATCGCTCACTACATGGAGCACAGGGGCTTCCCCATCCGCGCCTACAAGATGGCCAGCCTGGCCCTGTCCCACCTGAGTGTGGCGTACAACCAGGACACACACCCAGCCATCACTGATGTCCTGTGGGCCTGCTCCCTCAGCCACTCGCTGGGCAAGAACGAGCTGGCCGCCATCGTGCCGCTGGTCATCAAGAGTGTGCAGTGCGCTCCTGTGTTGTCAGACATCTTGCGCAGATGCACCATGTCTGCGCCTGGACTGCCGGGTGTTCCTGGCCGCAGGAATTCCGGCAAACTCATGTCCACAGAGAAGGCTCCCCTCTGCCAGTTGCTGAACGCAACTATCGATGCCTACGTCAGCACCACGCACTCTCGCCTGACCCACATCAGCCCCAGGCACTACGGGGAATTCATCGAGTTCCTCAGCAAAGCTCGAGAGACCTTCCTGATGGCTCAGGACGGACACATACAATTCACACAGTTCATCGACAACCTCAAACAGACTTACAAGGGAAAGAAGAAGCTGATGATGCTGGTTCGAGAACGTTTTGGCTGAAATCCAGGGTTGCTCCTGTTCCCAAGTCTTCCTTTGTTACCGTGAACTCCTTTCTGCAAAGAGCCAAAACTGAAGTCATTCCATGTGCGACATGTCGGAGAAGAGCTGGTTCAGTCCTGGTCCGAGCCCTGCCATGGGCACAGTCTAGACTGCCCAGCCTCTGGCGTTGAGAATGGAGAGTGGGGAGGAGGGTGGCCAGACTGGACTGTCAATACTAAACATACGGGGTGCACAGTGCCCCAGCTTGGGGTCCCCGAGCGTTTCACAGGCAGGAATTAATTGTGTGGTTATTAGTAAAGACACGTTCTACTGCACACCCTGTTTACAGGGCGATTTCCTGCTTACTATTTCAATGGGCGAGGGTGGGAAGAAGCCGTTGAATGAGTTATAACAGAATGTGGCCCCTGTTTTATACAAAAGGTGTGAAGTGGGGGACTGTCACTGTAGAAGCGCGCTGCGATATTTTCTGCTCTCCTGTATCACGTGGGCTTGGTCAGTCCTGTGTGACCTCCATCCATTCCCTCCCTCCATGTCTCCCACAACCTTGCTGTTCCTCACCAGGAAGCCTGCTGTGTTTCACTGCTGGAGCAGCGTTGAGTGTCCACTCCCGAGGCTGCGCCACGACGCCCACGCTCGGGACAGCGCCCATCTTGCACAGGCTCTGAAGACAAAGGTGCACTGTGAGTGAGATGAGCTGCCTTCTCATCCATCCCCCTCATTATCCACCTCGGTAGTGACTCCGACACTTGGTGCCAAAATGGAACGTCCCCTTCCCAAGCAGCCTCTGCGGTAGTTTCACTCATCAGTATTTTTACTCAAGATTCAACCCACTTAGCCTTTCTCTTGAAGTTATTTTCTAACAGCTCATGTCCTGTCGTAATGCTTCCTGTAGACTGCGTGTGAGCCAGTGAACTGAACCCTTTTCCTTTCCCAACCACCATTTCCCCAAATAAGGCAACGTTTCCTTAAAGTGTTCATGATATAACTCCCTGAAGTGTGATCAAGTGTAACAGTAACTACACAATGGAATAGGCACTCTTTCTTGTTTTCTTCTTGCCCGACCCACTGGCTAAGGGTTTGTTTTCTTCTTGTACATGTCCTGCAGCTCCACATGTCATGAGCTATCTACACTTTGCCGCAAATAGTGATGCTGTAGACTGGCTCAACAACCCCATTGTGTCAGAAACAGTGGTGTGACATAGCTTGGGGCACACTCCACAGAGGATCCACCTCTTCCTTTGATCTATTCTCTTGCCAACCCCAAATTGACCAGAACAACATTGACCAAAAACCTCCCAGAGAGCCCCGTGGATGACCACATGTACCCAACTATACCAAATCTCCTGCTGTATACCTCTGAACAACACTTTGTCTCTATCTCTTGCCAACATAAACCTGCCAAACTTGAATTAAAAACAAAAGGAAGGTCACAGATAAAGCCATTCTGAGCAGCCGAGTGTGTTTTGTAAACCTGTGTGTGCTGTGACTGAGCCCATTCTCAGGGAAGAAGACTATGGTTTGTAAATAGTATTTTATTTGTCAAATTAAGATGAAAATTTTAAAAACCTTTAATTTATGGAGTATGTATAATATAGTACTTGAATTTTTTTTGTGGGCAAGCAGATTGTCATTCAAACTCTTGATGTGCTGCACAGTGTAGGGATAAACAGAACTGCTGCTGGTCAGTTTTTAATTGCTCTTGATTTTTGTACAGTGTATCCTCAATTTTTTGTTAGATATTTATTAAAGTTTGTAAATGGTTTCACTGTTGAGAAATAGACCTATTAAGATGACAAATTGTTGGATGTTCATTTTCTTGTAACTGCAGTGAATCATCTTTTATCCCGAGTTGGCATGACGCAAGTTCGAGGTCGGTCAGCATAAGTTCACGAGACACAGGCCATTCAGCCCACAGTCTACTCTGCCATTCAATCACAGCTGATCTATTATTCCCTCTCACCTCCTGCCTTTTCCCTATAACCTTTGACATCCTTGCTAATCGAGAACTTATCAATGTCTGCTTTAAAAATACCCAAAGACTTGGCCTCCACATCTGTCTGTGGTAATGAATTCCACAGATTTGCCATCCTCTGGCAAAATAAATTCTTCCTCTCTATTCTAAAGGTGCATCTGTTTATTCTGAGACTGTGCCCCTGTTCCGAGATTCTCCCACTACTGGAAACATCCGCTCTATGCCTTTCATTATTCGGTAACTTTTAATGAGATCCTGGCCCATGGTTCAATGGTAGAGTTGCTACCTTACAGTGCCCGGGTTCGATCCTGACTATGGAGTTTGTACGTTCTCCCCGTGACCGCGTGGGTTTTCTCAGTGATCTTTGTTTTTCTCCCACACTCCAAAGACTTGCAGGTTTGTCGGTTAATTGGCTTGGTTTAAATTGTCCCGAGTGTGTGTAGGATAGTGTTAATGTGCGGGGATTGCTGGTCGGTGTAAACTTGATGGGTCAAAGGGCCTGTTTCCACGATGTATCCCTAAATTCAACACACAAATCCCCCTCATCCAGGCCCAGAGCTATCAAATGCTCCTTGTACTTTAAACCAATAATTCCCAGGGATAATTCTGGTAAATCACTGAGCCACCCATGCAAGCTCATTCTTCCTCTGATGTGGGGGCCAAAACTGATCAATATTTGAAATGTCAGACCAGTGTTTTATAAAGCTTCAGCATTACATCCTTGCTTTTATAACCTGGTCCTCTTGAAATTAATGCTAACATTGCATTTGCGTTTCTTATCACTAACTCATTCTACAAATTAAGCTTTTGGGAATCCTGCACCAGCACTCCCAAATCCCCTTGCATCTCAGATTTCTGAATTCATTCCCTATTTAGAAAATAGTCTATGCCTTTATTCCTTCTGCTAAAGTGCATGCTGTGCTGTATTCAGTTTGTCACCTCTTTGCCCCCTCTCCCCACCTGTCCAAGTCCTCATGTCGACTCCCTGCTTCCTCAACACTACCTGCTCTGCAAAATGTATTCTCTGCAAACTTGGCCACAAAGCCCTCATCCAGATTATCAAAGTGTAACATGCAAAGTGGTGGACCCAACACCGACCTCTGCAGAGCGTCACTGGCAGTCAACCAGAAAAGGGCTCCTTTATTCCCCACTCTTTTCCTTCTGCCAGTCAGCCAATCTTGCACAAGAAGGGTCTCGACCCGAAACGTCGCCTATCTCCTTCGCTCCTTAGATGCTGCTGCACCCACTGAGTTTCTCCAGCCTTTTGTGTACCAGCCAATCTTGCATCCATGTTAGTGTGTTGTCTCTAATACGATGGGGTCTGACCTTGTTCAGCAGCCTCATGTGTGGCACCTTTATCAAAGGCTTTATGAAAATTCATGTTGCATGAGTTTTGAATTTGTAATCCAAAAGTAAACTGCAGCAGATTCTGGAAACCTGAAACTAAACACAACCCCGTACACACTCAACCTCTAATGACAGGTGGACACAAAGTGCTGGAGTAACTCAGTAGAGATGGACACAATACTGGAGTAACTCGGTGACAATAGACACAAAATGCTGGAGTAACTCAGCGGGACAGGCAGCATCTCTGGAGAGAAGGAATGGGTGACGTTTCGGGTCCAGACCCTTCAGACTGGGCGTCAGGGGAGGGGAAGTCTAGAGATATGGAAGGTAAGGTGTGAAAACAGATCAAAGCAGTTGATGATTTAATGGGAGCTGACTGATTCACAGCATGAACTCGCCTTCTCCAGCCACAGGTGGGTCAGACCTGAGGATCTGCAGCATTTAGATTCATTTTGACCTTGTGTATTCCCCTGCATTTCCCAGAGAGCACCTATCTCCTGATGGCCGTAGAGAGAGCACAGAAACATCACCGCCCACACTGACTTATTTAACATAATGGGACATCAGCCCCAGTTTCCTGCTCCCCATATTCCCAAACCTTACAACTCTTGCATCTAGGATGTGGGAAGAAAGTGGAGCACCTGAACACGACCGATAGTCACAGGGAGAACATACAAACTCTACGCAGGCAGCACCCGAGGTCAGGATTGAACCTATGTCAATGGTGCTGAGGCAGCAGCTCTGCCAGCCTTGTCAATACGTTGCTCAATGTGTTTGGAGTTTGACTATGTCCTGCCCTCGAATAAAGATCAGACTTGCCCACCTTGTCCATCAACTTTCCAAACATGTACGAGTTACATAGAAAATAGTTGCAGGAGTAGGCCATTCGGCCCTTCGAGCCAGCACTGCCATTCAATATGATCATGGCTGATCATTTAAAATCAGTACCCCGTTCTGCTTTTTTTTTCCCCCCCTATATCCCTTGATTCCCTTAGCCATAAGAGCTAAATCTAACACTCTTGAAAACAAGTTAGTAGGTTAATTGGCTTCTGTGAATTGTCCCTTGTGTGCGGGATAGAACTAGCGTATGGGGTGATCGCTGGTTGGTGCAGACTCGGTGGACCCAAGGGCCTGTTTCCACGATTTATCTCCAAACTAAACGGATCCATTCTGTGCAGCTGTGTCTTGACCAGAGCTCGGTTAATCATAGAAACATAGAAAATAGTTGCAGGAATAGGCCATTCGGCCCTTCGAGACCAAAAATGTACGGAATACTCCAGGTGTGGCCTCACCAAGACCCTGCAGTAGAACCTCCCTGCTCTTGTACTCAAATCCTTTTGCTATGAATGCCAACATACCATTCGCTTTCTTCACTGCCTGCTGCACCTGCATGCCTACTTTCAATGACTGGTGTACCATGACACCCAGGTCTCGTTGCATCTCTCCTTTTCCTAATCGGCTGCCATTCAGATAATAATCTACCCTCCTGTTTTTGCAGCCAAAGTGGATAACCTCACATTTATCCACATTATACTGCATCTGCCATGGATTTGCCCACTCACGCAACCTATCCAAGTCACCTTGCAGCCTCCTAGCATCCTCCTCGCAGCTAACACTGCCCACCCAGCTTCGTGTCATCCGCAAACTTGGAGATGTTGCATTCAATTCCCTCATCCAGATCATTAATATATATTGTAAATAGCTGGGATCCCAGCACTGAGCCTTGCAGTACCCCACTAGTCACTGCCTGCCATTCTGAAAATGACCCATTTACTCCTACTCTTTGCTTCCTGTCTGCCAGCCAGTTCTCTATCCACATCAATACTGAACCCCCAATACCGTGTGCTTTAAGTTTGTATGCTAATCTCTTATGTGAGACCTTGTCGAAAGCCTTCTGAAAGTCCGGATATAACACATCCCCAGGTTGTCCCTTATCCACTCTACTAGTTACATCCTTGAAAAATTCTATATGATTCGTCAGACATGATTTACCTTTCATAAATCCATGCTGACTTTGTCCAATGATTTCACCGCTTTCCAAATGTGCTGCTATCCCATCTTTAATAACTGACTCTAGCATTTTCCCCACTACCGATGTTGGACTAATTTGTCTGTAATTCCCCATTTTTTTTTCTCTCTCCCGCCCTTTTTAAAAAGTGGGGTTACATTAGCTACCCTCCAATCCTCAGGAACTACTCCAGAATCTAAAGAATTTTGAAAAATGATCACTAATGCATCCACTTTTTCTGGGGTTACTTCCTTAAAAACTCTGGGATGCAGCCTATCTGGGCCTGGGGATTTATCGGCCTTTAATCCATTCAATTTACCTAACACCACTTCCCGGCTAACCTGGATTTCACTCAGTTCCTCCATCTCATTTGACCCCCGGTCCGCTGCTATTTCCGGCAGATTATTTATGTCTTCCTTTGTGAAGACAAAACCAAAGTAGTTATTCAATTGGTCTGCCATGTCCTTGTTCCCCATGATCAATTCACCAGTTTCTGACTGCAAGGGACCTACATTTGTTTTAACTAACCTTTTTCTCTTCACATATCTATAAAAACTTTTGCAGTCTGTTTTTATGTTCCGTGCCAGTTTTCTTTCATAATCTATTTTCCCTTTCCTAATTAAGCACTTTGTCCTCCTCTGCTGGACTCTGAATTTCTCCCAGTCCTCTGGTAGGCTGCTTTTTCTTTAAGATGTTCATTCGGGTTGAGGTCGGAGTGGGAGAAGGTTGGAGCAAGAGGAGGAAGGCAGGGTTAGGGTGATGAAGTTGCAGTAATGGTAACACTGCTGAGCTGTGGGAGCAAGTTTCAGGATGATGTCAGGAGTGTGCAGCTCATCGGCTGTGGTGTTCACCTCCTTCAGCTGAGCTGTGTCACGCACATGTGAACTGTGGGGGCAAGGTGACGAGGAAATGGGTTGTGCTTTAGGCAGTTCAACTTCTCCCAATGCTCTTGTTACCTGGTGCGTTTTGGAAAATGCCCAGACCACCCTTGCCTCACTTGAAATGGCCGTGGACTTGAAAACATTCTCACCGGACTTACAACTTCTTCTGTTCCTTAACTTGAAGGTGTTAACTGCTGGCTGAGGTAGTATTCAGCTGCAGGTGAGCAGGTCGCAGCGTGGGAATCATAGAAAATAGGTGCAGGAGTAGGCCGTTCGGCCCTTCGAGCCTGCACCACTATTCAATATGAGCTGATCATCCAACTCGGTATTATGTACCTGCCTTCTCTCCATACCCCCTGATCCCTTTAGCCACAAGGGCCACATCTAACTCCCTCTTAAGAATAGCAAATTCTGTGTGAAAAATGATCTTCTCATCTCGGTCCTAAAAGACTCCCCCCCCCCCCCTTATCCTTAAACTGTGACCCCTTGTTCTGGAGTTCCCCAACATTGGGAACAATCTTCCTGCATCTAGCCTGTCCAACCCCTTAAGAATTTTGTAAGCCACTATAAGATCCCCCCGCAATCTCCTAAATTCCAGCGAGTACAAGCCAAGTCTATCCAGTCTTTCTTCCTGCCATCCCAGGAATCAGTCTGTTGAACCTTCTTTGTACTCCCTCTATGGTAAGAATGTATTTCCTCAGATTAGGGACATGCTCATCCATGCTGGCCAGGTAACCCTCAATGACCATCTGCCCAATGCAACTGTTGCACGTCAGTGTCCAAGCCAGGGCCTTGGAGCTCTACTCACAAGACCAAAGCAGGCATGGTGAGACAATAGACAACATGTTGGGTTGGCAAAACAAATCATGAAGGGCATGACAGCTTTTTCCCCAAGGTTGGGGCGTGAAACTAAAGGGCACGTTTAAGGTGAGAGGGGCAAAATTTAAAGTGTAGCTGCGGGTCCAGTGTTTTCACGGGGTGGTGGGTATCTGGAACAAGCTGCCAGAGGAAGAGACTGGTATCGGTACAAGTCCATCACTATTTCAAACCCAAACAATCAGTGGTGAATGCCTGTTAGATATCCCTAAAACCATGGTTTCTGCTTCCTAGCTTCATATTTTCATTGGATTCAAGACCTTCAACCCAACTCTTCCACACTGACCAAGGTGCCTATCCCCACAAATCCCATTTGGCCCATTACCCTCAATCTGAAAAAGGGTTTTGACCCGAAACGTTGTCTATTTCCTTCGCTCCATAGATGCTGCCTCAACCGCTGAGTTTCTCCAGCACTTTTGTCTACCTTTGATTTTCCAGCATCTGCAGTTCCTTCTGAATCTCTGGCAGCTTGTTCCAAGTATCCACCTTCTCCTCAGAACCCCTTGCCTTCTCGTTTTAGACTCAACTACCCTGGGACAAAGGCCATCTACCCTATCAGTACCACCATGGTTTTATAAACCTAACATTTAAACATTTTCAAATTGTCTGAAGAAGTCTTCGGACCCAAAACATCACCTATCCACGTTCTCCATAGATGCTGCCTGACCTGCTGAGTTACTCCAGCACTCTAGACAACATGGATAGGTGACGTTTCAGAGATGCTGCCTGACCCACTGAGTTACTCCAGCACTAAGTGAAACGTCACCTATCCACGTTCTCCAGAGATGCTGCCTGACCTGCTGAGTTACTCCAGCACTTTGTTTATTTAAAGGTTTGCCCTGCCTGCCCTACTTTCCTAAATTGAATCTCAGACAATCCCTTTGACATTGGTATCTGTGGGGGATCCACACTGTTAATTTGTCTCTGCTTCAACTGCACATTCTGGCTCCACTCTGTATTTGAACACTGCTTACTGGAATCAGAGGCAAGTTCTTGGAACTGAATTCAAAATATAAAAGTGACTCAGAATATTGAAGGGATTTCAATCTGAACATCGTGGCTGTGGTGCGTTCTGCTCGAACAACGCCTGTAACAGTGGTTTGATCTTGGTCGGACTTTGAGAACTACTCACCAAACAAGGGGAAAGCTCAAGTATGAAGGGAACTTGCCAGCTTTGTTCAGAAGTGGATTAAAATGTAAATCCTCACAAAATTGTGGGCAAATCGGGCAGCATCTGTGGAGAGGAAAACTGCACCTTTCAACCAATGATGTTCCATGACCTCTGACCTTGAGCATTAGCTTTTTTGTAACGCCCAATTAGAGTTGAAGGGTCCCCAATGAGTTAGATGCGAGGTGAGGACCACTGTCTGGTTGTGGTGGGATGATTCAGTGGTCAGTAACAGCTGGGAGAAAAACTCTCTGAATTTGGAGATGTGCTTTTTCACACTTCTGTACCTCTTGCCCGATGGGAGAGGGAGAAGAGGGAGTGGCCAGGGTGAGACTGGTCCTTGATTTTGCTGCTGGTCTTGGCGAGGTAGCGTGAGGTGTAGATGGAGTCGATGGAAGCTGGTCTGAAGAAGGTTCTCGACCAGAAAGTCACCCATTCCTTCTCTCCAGAGATGCTGCCTGTCCTGTTGAGTTACTCCAGCTGCATGTTGTGCCTCTCTTCAATTGTGTGATCCTTCTTGCTGGTACTGCAGAGTGTGTCTGTCGGAGGTGAGCTAGCAGCCAGCACTGGTCATCGCTGCCTTCCAAAGCCAGGTCTGGGTACCGTTGTTGCAGTGTGGTGGCCTGCACACTCCTGCCCCCTTGTGGAATTAACACAAAATAGCCAGAGCTTCATCTTCAAATTTTAATCACTTGTTTTAAAACCCTCAACGACCAGGTCAGAAACCACATGCACCAATAAAAAGCAACTGCGTTGGTTTATTTGCGTTCATTCCGTGGTTTCTCCCTGGCAGACTGTGTCCAGTTACACCAGTGGGAGGCGCTGGTCAGTGTCTGGTGATCACAGTGCACCCGGTAATTGGTGAATGATCGGTCTGCATGTGTTGCTGTGGTTGGAAATTAACCGCTTTTTGCAGAGAAAAGTTGACACGGGTTTGACTGATGTTTGTTCATGATCAATGTAGGAGCAGGTGAGAGTGAGTGGAAACCATTCGTTACCGAATGGAAATGCAAGAAACTGCAGAGGCTGGAATCTTAAACGAGATAAGTGCTGGAAGAACTCAGCAGGTCAGGCAGTATCTGTGGAGGGAATGGACAAATGATGTTTTTGTCAGGACCCATCTGACTGTCGAGGGCTGGGGGAGGTACTGACTGTCTACCCAATTTACTCCTCAATTTTATACATTTATATCTATTGGGTCTCCCCTCAACCTCCAATACTTGATCTAAAACAATTCAAATTTGGTCTACCTCTCCTGAAAGCGAATGCTCTCTAATTCAGGCAGCATTCTGGTAAATCTCTTCTGTATCTTCTCCAAAGCCTCGATCACCTTCAAATAATGAGTCGACCAGAACTGCACACAATATTCCAAATGCAGCTTTGCAACGGTTTTATAGAGCTGCAGCATAATTTCCTGACGTCGTTAATGCCCTGACCAGCGCAGATTCACTGATCGCAGACATCCAGCCAGAATAACAACCTTCCACTGCAAGCCACTGGCTTAAGGAGGCCAGTTCGTAATCCAAATGACCAAGTCTCTTTGGATCCCATGCATCTTAATCTTCTGTTTCAGTTTACCATGAGTACCTTGTCAAGTGCCTTAAGAGTCCAAGGACGTACATGTTTGTAGGTTAATTGACTTGGTATTGATGTAGAAATTGTCCCTAGTGTGTGTGGAACAGTGTTCGTGTGCAGGGATCTCTGGGTGGTGCGGACTCGGTGGGCCGAAGAACCTGTTTCCGCACTGCATAACTAAACTAAATTCCTTGTCGACATCGTCCACTGCCTTGCCGTCATCAATCACCTCCTCAATGAACTCAAAATTATTTTTATACAACGTGACCTGCCACTGGGAAAGCCATGCTGCCTGTCCCTAATCTTGTACTCTTAATCCAAGCATGAGTAAATCTTATCACTAAGTATCCCCTCCTGTAGCTTCCCATTCTCTGGTGAGGCTGACCGCCTTCACCACCTCCAGTTTAAATTACATTTGGAATATTTTGGAGGACCAAGAAACTGGCCTGTAATTTCCTGGATGATTGCTCCTTCTCTTCCTAAACAGAGGAATAATATTGACTACTCTCCTGGGGCTAGAGATACAAAAATCTTTGAAGGCACCAGTAATGTCTTCCCATGCCACTTTCAATAACGTGACATAAATCCTACCTGATTTATCCACCTGAATGCTCTCAGCCCCAACACCACATTCTTGATCTCTAGCTGCCCTGGCATATTGGTATTCCCCACACTGATCTCACTATGCTACAGATGTAGGAAGGAACTGCAGATACTGGTTTAAATTGAAGATAGACACAAAATGCTGGAGTAACTCAGCGGGACAGGCAGCATCTCTGGACAGGAGGAATGGGTGACGGTTTGGGTCGAGCATTTTGTGTCTATCTTCACTATGCTCCATGTCCTTCTTCTTGGTAAATACAGATGCAAATTACTCATTTAGTATCTCTCCAACATCCTCTAACTCCAAGCATAAATTCCCTCCTTTATCTTTGAGCGGTCCCGACCTCTCCCTAGTTAAACTCTTGTTTGTAATATAGGTACCTTGCGCCTGCCTAATAATGCTACAATCGCCGTACCCCAATTTTATGACTTCCTCCAAGGTTCAGACTAATTCACAACTCTTTTTAAATTTATGGAGTTGGGATTAAAAATATGAAAAATATGTTTACACTGAGGCACACGTCACCTGCCCAGGATCTTTTCCCAACACAAGGTCCAGCATTTTCTCCTTTGGATTGGACTGTCCACATTCTGGTTCTGGAAAATCCTCTTGGATGCACCTAGCAAACTAATTTGTCCAAGCCTTTGGAACGGAGCAATTTCCAGTCAACATTGGAGAAGTTAAAGTAATCTCCAATGGTAACTTTGTTGCTTTTGCATCTTTCCATGAATCTGTCTGCATATTTGTTCCTCTATCTCCTGCTGGCTATTGCGAGACCTGCTTTTTTAATTGATCATTAACAATGAACAAACCCGCCTGTTTGTCCTCTCAGAGTGCTGTGGTGACATTTTCTCTGATCTAGTAGAGCGACTCCTCCACCTCTGTTCTGATAAGATGCCACTAGATGGAACTCGCAGCCAAGGAATCTCATGTTATTAAGCAGTAAACTACAGCAGGCAGGACCTCAGCGGGTCGGCAGCGTCTGTGGAGGGAGAGGCAGAAGCAGATGCAGAAGCAGAGGCAAACTGAACGTTTCATGGCTGTCGCAGGGTCCCGACCCGAAACGCCGCATGTCCATCTTCTCCACAGATGCCGCCTGACCTGCTGAGTTCTTCCTGCACTTTGTTTTTCACTCCAGATTTCAGCCACAATCTGCAGTTTGTGGTTTCCAGAAACTTGCCCCGAGTCCAGTGAACAGCTCCAGTCTCTCACTGGAAGATAAAAACTAAAAGGATAGTTATGATGGGAAGAGATCAGGTGAAGGGACGCAGTCTTTTAACCAGACTAAGGGAACCGAGAACCGGAGAACATGGGTTTCAGGTGAGAGGGGAAACATTGAATGGGAACCTGAGGGGCAACTTTTCCACACTGTAGGTACATGAGACAAAGTGCCAGGGGTGGTTGCAGGTACAAGACCATTTTAAATACATTTGGACAGGTACATAGATAGGAAAGGTTCAGAGGGATATGGGCCAAACACAGGCAGGAGGGACTAGTGTAGATGGTCGGCATGGGCAAGTTGGGCCGAAGGACCTGTTTTGGTGCTGTACGACTTGTTCGTTCATTCGGTTAAAGGAGGCTGTTGTGTTTACCCCAATCTCCAGCTCCATATTTGCAGCCAGGATTGTGTGTGAGGGCAGTGGGGCTGTATCTCTGTCCCCCCCCCCCTCCCCTCCCTCCCTCCCTCCCTCCCTCCCTCCCTCCCTCCCTCCCTCCCTCCCTCCCTCCCTCCCTCCCTCCCTCCCTCCCTCCCTCCCTCCCTCCCTCCCTCCCACACGCCAGCCTGTTTGTTCTTCCCCAAGAGAACTGTTTGCACAGCTGCAGCCTCTCCTTTGTCCCCTCTCTCAGCAAAGGGAACGCGCTTAACAATCTCGTCCGGTTATAAAGCAGATTTTTCTAATTGTCAGCCACTGAGCATCTGTCTGGGCACCGAGGGTAGAGATTGGGACAATATATCACCGTTGGACAAGACGTTGGTGAGGCCACACTGGCGTTGTGTTCAGTTTCAGTCACCCAGCCACAAAGCGTAAAAGATTTACGAGGTTGTGGTCGGGACTCGAGGTCCTGAGCTACAGGAAGGGGTCGGGCCGGCTCAGACTTGATTCATCGCTCATTGGAGCTTGGCAGAGTTGGGTTGGGGTCTACTCCCAGCTGACTCTTTTATTAACGGTCTGAAGGGAGATCCTGACCCGAAACGTCACCTGTCCATGTTCTCCACAGATGCTGCCTGACCCGCTGAGTTACTCCAGCACTCTCCAGCCCCCATTCACCCTGCACTGAACTCTCCATCTCACCAAGTCTGGGAGGATGAACAGCGTCAGCATGAGCATCAAATTACAACCCCATCCAACTCCCCAAAGGGTGGACAAGCCAGGGCTGCCCGCAATCAGTTTCTGTGCCTGAAGTGGTTTCTCTATGAGGGTATCACACAGAGTGGTGGTGGGTGTGTGGAACGAGCTGCCAGAGGAGGTAGTTGAGACGGGTAAATTAATAATAACATTAAAAGACATTCTGAATGGTAAATGGATAGGGCAGGTTTAGAGGGATATGAGCCAAATGCGGGCAGATGGGACTAGTGTAGATGGGGCATGTTGGACAGCATAGCCTAGTTGGGCCGAAGGGCCTGTTTCCGTGGTGTGACTCTGTGACGGATGGTAACTAGCCTAAACTGATTCCAAGCAAATTACCACATGGGTATTGGCTGGTGATGGTGATCGGGGCTGGTTTAGGTCACGCCCTCAGTGTGTGAGGGAGGTGGTACTTTCTCCGCCTCAGTCTCTACAAACCAAGCTGCAGTGGCTCTCAACTTGAGTCATAGAGTTATGCAGTGTGGAAACAGGCCCTTGCTCCCAACTTGCCCACACACACCAACATGTCCCAGCTGCACTGGTCCCACCCATATGACTGAGTTTGGCCCATGTCCTTCCAAACCACAGACATAGTGTGTAGGGAGGAACTGCAGATGCTGATTTAAACCGAAGATAGACACAAAATGCTGGAGTAACTCAGCGGGACAGGCAGCATCTCTGGAGAGAAGGAATGGGTGACGTTTCTTCAGACTGAAGAAGGGTCTCGACCCGAAACGTCACCCATTCCTTCTCTCCAGAGATTCTGCCTGTCCCGCTGAGTTACTCCAGCATTTTGTGTCTGTCTATCCAGATATGATGGGCCGAAGGGTCTCCTCTGTGTTGTATGTTTCTAGTTTCCAGAGAACAGCATCATTATTGGTTGGGAACTCGGGATTTCGTTAGTGTTTCATTTCAACTTGCAAAGCAGGTCTGACAGGGGATTGTGGGACAGAGGTGAGCAGAGGAATATCAGGCAACATGTCTGACAGTTTGGGCAACGCGGGGTTAATTTACAACCACCTTGATTCCCACTGGTTCCTCCTCTCACACAAATCTGCAGCTGCTGGTATTTTACCATCTGCCTCAGCTCAGAGCAACAATAACAGATAATTGGAGAATTGCACAGATGAAGGCGAGTCCACAGACCAATTAACCCACTCACACCCACTCACACTCCCCTCCACCCACTGACTCCTCCCCTCCACCCACTGACCCCTCCCCTCCACCCACTGACCCCTCGGCTCACCGAGTCCGCACCGACCAGCGATCCCCGCACATTAACTCTATCCTACACACACTAGGTACAATTTACAATTATACCAAGCCATTTAACATGCAAGCTTTGGAGTGTGGGAGGAAACTGGAACACCGGGAAAAACCCCACGCAGGTCATAGGGAGAGCGTACAAACTCCGCACAGACAGCACCCGTAGTCGCGATCGAACCCGGGTCTCCGGCGCTGAAAGGCAGCACCTCTAGCGCTGCGCCACCTTCTGTAGAGGACGCGACGTGTGTGAAAGGCACAGTAGTGGTGGTGGTGGTACCAGGGGGCCTGGCCCAGCCTCCAGTGGGGCCCGACCTGCTGTGACCCCACTGGGCCAGCATCAGAGGGTGGTCACGGATTTCCGGGGCAGACACATTTTAGGAAGTTGCAGCACGGACAGGATTTGGTGGAGGCTGGTTGGGTAGCGAGATACCGAGGAAAACTTTGCATCCAATCAAGAAAAATAATTTGAGCTGCCAGAGGAGGTAGTTGAGGTCGTATTTAAAAGGCCAGCATTTAATGCCAGCATTTAAAATATATTTAGACGGGTACTTGGATAGTAGAGGGTTTAGAGGGATATGTGAAAATGCAGGCAGGTGGGACTAGTGTAGATGGGACATGTTGGTCGGTGTGGGCAAGTTGGGTCGAAGGGCCTGTTTCCTTGCTGTATCACTCTATGACTATGATAGAACAGGATTGGAGGGATATGGGCCAAACGGCGGCAGGTGGGACTAGTGTAGATGGAGCATCTTAGACAGCATGGGTATTGGGCCGAAGGGCCTGACACCACGAATACTAATGGCTGGGATTATCAACTCAACACAGAAGACAAAGGGCCCAGCCTAAACCCTCACGTTGCTCACTTTAGAACCGCATCTCGCAGGGACATAGGATTGGTGGGCGATGCTGCCTGTCCCGCTGAGTTACTCCAGCATGGACAAGGTGGGCCGAAGGGCCTGTCTCTGTGTTGCACAACCCTTTGCCTCTACAACATCCACTGGCAGTGAAAAAGTAAAGTCTTCTTCTTGCGTGTGACGAGCACAGCCTAAAGTTGGAGGACAACTTGTTCTATTTGATCTTATTTGACTTGTGCACGCCAGGTTGATTGCATTAGTTGAAACAGGGCGGACCACGTGAAGGTCGCAATCCCCCACCCCGGAAAGTAAAGTCTTACACTGGGCAGGAATTGCTGCTTCTTATGTGGTTCGTGATCAGAAAGGTCAGCTATTAATAATCTGAAAGCAATGTTTGAGGGCACTTTAGTGCGAGTCCCGCTTTTTATCCCAGTCCTGCAGCCGCAGCCGGGCCATGCCAAGAAAATAACCGTCATTCCAGCCTCCCTGGGCAAGTCTCGCGATCAGCTTCCTGATAATATCCTAGCTGATGTACTTGTCAAATATAATTACTGTAGACTTGGTGAACCCGGCATTCCCCAGCCCTGACTCACGGCAGCGAGCACTAAATGGCTGCAGGCTTCTGTGAGGCACTTCCAAACTTTCCTTCGTCTGTTTACGCCATCTATAATCTGACAGGAAATTCACAAGGACCGTCTTTGCCCAGAGAGAGAGAGAGAGAGAGCATGGGATTGTGGGGCTCCATGCACCATGGGGTTGTGGGGTGCAAGGGACTGATGCATGAAAGTGGATGCATTGTTTGCAACCCTACAGCATGCACATTGAATACTCACAGTTTAGCTAATTTCTAACATGCTCCAGCCCCCCCCCCATTATGTAGCCCACCTGGATCCACACCTGTCCCCCCCATCATGTAGCCCACCTGGATCCACACCTGTCCCCCCCATCATGTAGCCCACCTGGATCCACACCTGTCCCCCCCCATCATGTAGCCCACCTGGATCCACACCTGTCCCCCCCCATGTAGCCCACCTGGATCCACACCTGTCCCCCCCCATCATGTAGCCCACCTGGATCCACACCTGTCCCCCCCATCATGTAGCCCACCTGGATTCACACCTGTCCCCCCCCCCATGTAGCCCACCTGGATCCACACCTGTCCCCCCCCATCATGTAGCCCACCTGGATCCACACCTGTCCCCCATTATGTAGCCCACCTGGATCCACACCTGTCCCCCATCATGTAGCCCACCTGGATCCGCACCTGTTCCTCCTCCCCCCTCTACATTATTTCCTCTGGATTCACAATTCACACCTCTGGGGGCGGCACGGTGGCGTTGTCGCTACAGTTTGTACGCTCTCCCCTTGACCAGCGGGGGTTTTCTCCGAGACCTTCGGTTTCCTCCCACACTTCAAAGATGTACAGGTTTGTAGGTTAATGGCTTGGTGTATGTGTAAATGGTCCTTAATGTGTGTAGAATGGTGTTAGTGTGCGGGGATCACTGGTCGGCGGTGACTCAGTGGGCCAAAGGGCCCGTTTCCATGCAGTATCTCTAAATTAAACATTTTTTTCCCATCTCTGGCCTTTGTCCAACCATCTGTCCTTCTTCAGGGTCTATTGGACAATGTATATGTCAGTGTGTGTGTGTGTGTGTGTCAGTGTGTGTGTGTCAGTGTGTGTGTGTGTATATGTCAGTGTGTGTGTGTGTGTGTGTGTGTGTGTGACTACACGACTGTGTGTGTACGTCTCCTATTCCTTTCCTCCAGAGATGCTTTCCTCCAGCTATCTGATCTATGTCCAATAGATACACACATGGCGAATGTGAATCCCACGCCATTGCCAATCGTATCTCTCAGATGCCTTGAATAACCTTATTCAACACATGATTCTCTCGTGACTGGCAGCTTGCTTCTTTTCGTTTCGGGTCGAGACCCTTCTCTCCAGAGATGCTGCCTGTCTCGTGGAGTTACTCCAGCATATTGTGTCCATCTTCGGTGTAAACCAACACCTGCAGTTCCTTCCTGCACAAAGGAGTTAATGGCGTGTGTACACATCTGACCACTTTAGTAATTAAGACTCAGTTGATCGGCCGACTTGCCTGGACCTGTGTCCCACAATGTGATGGTGATCGGGGAATAAAGTCACAGGCCCTTCGGCCCAACCCATCTACGCTATCCCACATGCCCCATCTACAGTAGTTCCATCTGTCCGCGTTTGGCCCACACCCCTCTAAAACTTTCCTATCCATGTACCTGTCCAAATGTATTTTAAATGTTGTTATAGAACCTGCTTCAAATATTTCCTCTGGCACCTTGTTCCATATTGTTCCATCTACCCACCAGGAAACCTTGACCCTCAGATACCCATTAAATCTTTCCTCTCTCACCTTTCACCTTTAATCCTTCACCCCCCGACCCTGGAGCCATGTGAACTGTTAGGTCCCCAAGACGATCCATCCCCTCCTCCGCCTGGCCTTGGAGAAAGCCAAACTCTATCCTCCAGCTACCCATAACTTTCTCATTTAGTTCGATTCGTCCACAGCTCCCTCCGCTCCCAGTCAGTTTACACGTGACCATAAACTAAACTGCACCAGACTGCACTGCTTGGACCAAGTTTTGTCCAGTAATGTTACTGTAATCCATCTGGAGATTGCTGGTTATGTTGTACGTTGGTTTAGCTTCAGTGTGTTGTTGCATCAGACACAGTTCAGGAATGTGTGACGTTTCTCCTCTCCACCTCCTCCTCTCCGTCCCTGATGTGTCTCCAAACGTGTCAGATCCTGTCACGTCTCTTCCCCAAGGATTGGGGAAAACATTCATCAACAGCAACTTTAAGCAAGTGTGAGAACTGTTGATTACAGCCCAGTAATTAGTCATCAGGGCTGTCGCTCATAGTTTGCTTACCTAACCTGGGCTGGTCTGGGCAAATCGGGGCTTGAACTGAATAGGTGAATGTCTCAGTTATAGGGTTGCATAAGAGAAGTCAATGTGTGTAGGAAGGAACTGCAGATACTGCTTTATACCAAAGATAGACACTAAATGCTGCGGTAACTCAGCGGGTCAGGCAGCATCTCCGATGCTGAAGGGTTACGACCTGAAACGTCACCTCTCCACGTTCTCCACAGATGCTGCCTGACCCGCTGAGTTACTCCAGTACTTTATGTCGAGAAGCGAATGAGTGCTTAATTGCAGTAAGTTCTGCTTGTTTGTGTTGTGTTGAATGCTTGACCAGTGCAATCAAATATAATCACAAAACTCAACCAAAAATAGTTATTTTGAAGACATTTTATTAGGAAGAAGAAAAAACAGATCAATTTCCACAGTGTCTTTCAGAATCAGATCATCTAACCGAAGATCAGGGTAAGAGGCATTTTGGAACGATGGAGACCGCTTGTTACAGGAGATAGTTGTATAGTTTCATGCCCAGCTTGCTCCTGGAACTCCTGCTAACATATAGAACTCGCCTGCCCTGATATGGAGGATGATGGGTCGAGCCGACTTGGTGATTCTGGGTTTGTTTACCCGAGGATGTTTCAGACGTATAACGTGTGGAGGAACACTACTGTCACTGGCGGGTAATCAGACTGCACAGGTGACTCAGTGTCCCACCAAGCTCGGCTGGGGAGATGTTCTGGACCGAACATATAGATGAACGCACGAGGAGATCGGAGTGGGTGTAGGCCGTTCGGCCCCTCAAGCCTACGCTACTATCCACTATGATCATGGCTGATCTGTCCCAGGCGTCAATATCTCTCTTCTCTTGCCAGTTCCACAGAGCTCTCCACTCCCCCATCTTTCAAACATGTATCTCTTTTTCACCCAGGGAGTTGTGAATCTGTGGAATTCTCTGCAACAGAAGGCAGTGGAAGCCAATTCACTGGATGTTTCCAGGAGAGAGTTGGATTTAGCTCTAGGGGCTAAATGAATCAAGGGATATGGGGAAAAAGCCAGAATGGGGCACTGATTTTGGATGATCAGCCATGATCATATTGAATGGCAGTGCTGGCTCGAAGGGCTGAATGGCCTACTCCTGCACCTATTTTCAATGTTTCTACCTACTCTTTAAGGGGTTTCTCCTCTGGGGTAGAGAAGACCACAGGTTCACCACCCTCTGTGAAGAAGTACCATGCATTCTATTTTACATTACAGAGGTGGGTTGGTCTCTAAGGAGAACCACTGCCTTGACCATCTGCCAGCGAGTAATTCACAGGGTTGTACAGTACAGGCCATTCAGCCCTTCCTGTTCATCCTCTTTCTCTTCAATTTCTCCTTGAGTTATGTTTGATAGACTGCTTCAGTCAGTGTATTTGTGTCATGTGTACCGAGGTACAGTGAAGAGTTTTTGTTGCGTACCAGAGAACACCCAGATCATATTTTCTACTAAAACCCCAGATCATTTTCAGCGCCTTTGTTCAATCTCCTGTGCAGCTGCCATGCTGTGAGGAGTTGAGTCATGTGTTGCCTGGGGAGACCACATTAATCCCGAGTCCCACCAGGTGCATCTCTGGGACAAGTTGTGCTTCACCAAGTGGCCCTCTGTTGGAAGTGGGGCTGAACTCCTGTTCCTGCTGAACTGAGCCAGTGTAAACTACATCAACTGATTATCAGCTCAGTAGGCACGGGAGATGGAGTCCAATTAGTCTTGCGGGCGCAGTCCCAGAGTTTGAGTTCGTCATCGATGATGGAATAATTGACCACAGCATTCATAGAAGATAGAACAGTACAGTGTGTAGGAAGGAACTGCAGACGCTGGTTTAAACCAAACATAGACACAAAACGCTGGAGTAACTCAGCGAGACAGGCAGCATCTGTGGAGAGAAGGAATGGGTGATGTTTCAGGTGAAGAAGGGTCTCGACCCAAAACGCCACCCATTCCTTCTCTCCAGAGATGCTGCCTGTCCTGCTGAGTTGCTCCAGCATTTTGTGTCAATCCTCAGTAGAACAGTACAGCACAGGCACAGGCCCTTCGGCCCACAATTTACGTGCCTAACATGATGCCAAGTTAAACTAATCTCCTCTGCCTGCACATGCTCCATACCCCTCCATTCCCTGCATATCCATGTGCCTGTCTAAAAGCCTCTTAAACACCACTGTCGTATCTGCCTCCACCACCCCCTCTGGCAGCGCGTTCCAGGCACCCACCACCCTCTGTGTAAAACACTTGCCCTGCAATCTCCTTTAAACGTTGCCCCTCTCACCTTAAAGCTACGCCCTCTAGGAAAATGGGGAAATGGTTCTGACTGTCTACCCTGTCTACGCCTCTTATAGAAACATAGAAACATAGAAAATAGGTGCAGGAGTAGGCCATTCGGCCCTTCGAGCCTGCACCGCCATTCAATGTGATCATGGCTGATCATCCAACTCAGTATCCCGTACCTGCCTTCTCTCCATACCCCCTGATCCCTTTAGCCACAAGTGCCACATCTAACGCCCTCTTAAATATAGCCAATGAACTGGCCTCAACTACCTTCTGTGGCAGAGAATTCCAGAGACTCACCACTCTCTGTGTAAAGAATGTTTTCCTCATTTCGGTCCTAAAGGAATTCCCCCTTATCCTTAGACTGTGACCCCTGTGACTGTGACTTAGAATGAATTATAATTTCATAAACTTCAATCTGGTCTCCCCTCAGCATCTGACGATCCAGGCTTGGCCAACCTCTCCTTGTAGCTAATACCCTCGAATCCAGGCAGCATTCTGTAAACATTTCTGCACCCTTCAAAGCTTCCAAGAATAGCCCTTATTTCTTGCATTTTTTTCACGTATCTTTCTATCTCGGCTATAAATATACCCCGTGATCCGATCAGTCCACACTCGTGGGCAGAGAGTTCCAGAGATTCTCCACACTCAGAGAGACGTTTCTACACACCACGTTTTTAAATAACTGGCCTCCTTATACGTTGGCCAAGTCCTCTTGGTCCATAAGTTTCCCAGCACTTGAAACATACCAACATCCCAACATCTACCCTAGAGACACAATGACCTGCAGATGCTGGAATCTCCAGCAAAACACAATGTGCTGGAGGAACTCAACAGGTCAGGCAGCATTTGGGGAGGGAGGAAAGGCACAGATGACATTTCTAGTCAGGACCCTTCTCCTGATCTGCAACATCGTCTCCACAGATGCTGTCTGACCCGTTGAGTTTCTCCAGCACTTTGTGTTTTACGCAACATCTACCCTATCACCTCCTTACGATCTTGTGCATTGTGGGTTACGGGGAGAAGGCAGGAGAATGGGGTTAGGAGGGAGAGATAGATCAGCCATGATTGAATGGCGGAGTAGACTTGATGGGCCGAATGGCCTAATTCTGCTCCTATCACTCATGGACATGTGCTTGAATAAGGTCACCCCTTATTCTCATCCTGAGGAATACAAACCCACACTGTCTGGACTCTCTTCCATGAGTCCCTGCCACGTCTCTGCTTGGTTCCAATCCATGGACATGGACTTGGAGGAAGAGTTGTGCCAGTAACTGGGTCAGGAAGGTCCATCTTTGTTCTGCATGTTGGGGGAGTCCAGAACCAGGGGTCAGTGTTTACGAATAAGGGGTCAGCCATTTAGGACTGAGATGTGGAAAAACATTTCCACGCAGAGGGTTGTGAATCTGTGGAATTCCCTGCCACAGAAGGCAGTGGAGGCCAATTCACTGGATGTTTTTCAAGAGTTGGATACAGCTCTCAGGGCTAACGGAATCAAGAGATAGAGTCATAGATGAATACAGTGTGGAAACAGGCCCTTTGGCCCAACTCACCCACACTGACGAACAATGTCCCAGCTACCTTAGTGCTTGGTCCATATCCCTCCAAACCTGTCCTATCCATGTACCTGTCAAACTGTTCCTGAATGATAAGAAAGTCCCAGCCCCAACTACCTCCCCTGGCAGCTTGTTCCATACACCCACCACCCTTTGTGTGAAAAAGTTACCCCTCAGGTTCCTATTAAATCTTTTCCCATTCACCTTGAATCTGTGTCCTCTGGTCCTCGATTCCCCTCCTCTGGGTAAAGGACTCTGTGCATCTACCCGATCAATTCCTCTCATGAATTTGTAAGCAGGAACGGGGTACTGATTCTGGATGATCAGCCATGATCATATTTGAATGGTGGTGCTGGCTTGAAAGGCCGAATGGCCTTCTCCTGCACCAACTTGTTGTTGACCAGGTAGATGTCTGCTCTGAACCATCTAACAGTCCCAGTCTGTCCGTGGGCAGGGAGTGCAGCCAGTAAGGTCAGTAACACTCATCCATGGAGTTCCTGGCCAGGTAGGTCTGTGGGATATTAGTGAACCGCAGAGGCCGGATGAAGTGGAGGCAGGAAATAAACGGTGGAAAACCCCACAGGATAAACAGGGGGAAAATTAGTGGGAATTACCCTGCTGGTACCTGTCCAGAAGCAACAACCGGCTGAGCAGAGTTCGAGCTGATTCATAAAAACCCCTTCACGTTAATGAAGCATATTTCTCCCAACCACACAGGGCCAGTCTGCTCCACCAACAGAAACCTTAACTGCAATAAAAATAAAAAATAGAAAAATAGAAGATTCACATCAGCAACAACCTTAACCCTTTTCTTCCCATTTGTGCTTCAGAGTTGTCACCTGGTGCTGCAGTTTGAGGCTGGTCTGCAGCCTCTTGGCTTTGTTCTACGTTGCTCTAAGGCTCTCTGCTGCTAGTTTACCGGACCAGATAACAGCAAGCCTGAACCAGCAGTCTGGGGCCATGAGTCAGGGGCATAGATCTGCAATTAAAGGTAGCATTAGTAATGGATGAAAGATTCTACTCCTTGATGTTTTACCACACAAGCCTGTATCAGACAGCACAGACACAGGCCCTTCAGCCCAACAGCTCCATGCCCACCAAGATGCCCCATCTAAGCTAGTCCCATTTGCACCAAATCCCGCTCTATCTTTCCTATCGATGTGTCAAAGTGTAGTTTAAATGTTGTTATTGTACCTGCCTCAACTACCTCCTCTGGCAGCTCGTTTTATACACCCACCACGCTCTGTGTGAAAAGATCGCCCCTCAGATTCCCATTCAGTCTTCCCTCTCTCACTTTAAACCTCTAGTTCTTCATTCCGCCAACCCAGGGTGACCATGTCTACGGAGCAGTGCAGCTAATAGGTTATTGCAGCCAGTTTAAGAGGGTCATAAGAGTATATTTAGGCCATTCGGCCCATCAAGTCTACTCCATCATTCAACCATGGCTGATCTATCTCTCCCTCCTAACCCCATTCTCCTGCCTTCTCCCCATAACATCTGACACCAAGAATCTATCTATCTCTGCCTTAAAAATATCTACTGACTTGGCCTCCACAGCCTTCTGTGGCAAATAATTCCACAGATTCACTGCCCACTGACTAAAGAAATTCCTCTTCATCTCCTTCCTAAAAGAAAGTTCTTTAATTCTGAGGCTGTGCCCTCTGGTCCTGGGCTCTCCCACTAGTGGAAATATCCTCTCCACATCCACTCTATCCAAAGCTTTCACTATTCAGTACACGTCAATGAAGTCCCCCCTCATCATTCGAGTGTTGGTGTGTTGAGTGTTTGAAGACCTTCTTGTTGTGAATGAATGAACGAATGAATGAATTAACGCTTTATTGTCACATGTGAGAAGCTGCAGTGAAATTCTTTGCTCTCCTACCCAAGCTATGTAAGTAGTCGCCGCATCCACCACTGTTCTTCACCCTTCCTCACGGCCGTTCCCCCACGCCAGGTCCCCAATTGTCCACTGTTCTTCACCCTTCCTCACGACCTTTCCCCCACACCAGGTCCACCTTTGTTCCTTTCCCCGGCAGCGACATCCTCACTTCCGTCCTCGTCCGTCGGTCAGCACCCCCATTGACCCCTCACTATCGCCCCTGTGACCCCTCCGGACGCCTCTGTGATGCCGACCTCGGCCCCAGCCGCGGGGTCATACCCCGGTGATCCGGACTGAGACAACGGAGTTTCACCAACTGCGACGTGAACATCTCCTGGTGTTGACTTTGCCCCAGAGGTGCGGAACTTAGCCACTGTGAACAAGGGATACACACAGCTCTGTCCACAAACTAGCTAAGCCCTGAACCGCTGCCGGCCATGGCGGTGAGCCGAAACGTCACCTATTCCTTTTCTCCAGAGATGCTGCCTGACCCACCGAGTTACTCCAGCACCCTGTGTCTATCTTCATTGGTAGACTGGCTGTTGACAGGAACAACAACTTTTCACTGTACCTCGGTACACATGACAGCAAACTAAACTCTGGATTTTCAAGGTTGTGATGTGATCACTCTTCCCCCCCAGCCAGTGCTAAACATCTGCACATCGACAGTTTTGGTCACAATCTCTGTGAGAGGAGACTCCTGTATTAAGTGGAGTGGCAACACAAATATAACAGCATGAAGCGGTTCTGGACTGGGCTCCTGGTTCTCGTTCCTTGGCCAACGTTGGAGGCTTCTGCGGCCAGGAGAGTCTTCAGGCTGATGCTGCAACACTTGTCACCGATTGGTAATCCCTGGCAATGTGATTCAGTGCTTTGTATAAAATCACTTCACCAGGAACCCCCCTCGGCAACAGTTATCTCAGCCACATGCCGGCCCCAAACACCCTCTTGCCATTCAGCACACTATCCATCTGAGACTAGGTGTCAGAGTCACCGAGCAGGGAACCAGGCCCTTCGGCCCAGCGAAGCTGTGCTGACCACATTATTCCTACCTCAAGCCGTTTCTCCCGATCCCCATCACCTCCCACAGATCCTACAACTCACCTGCACTCCAGGGGCAACTTACAGCAGCTAACTAACCCACCAACCACCGATCATTGGGATGTAGGAGGAAACCCACACAGATATATAGAGATGGTGCAAACTCCACACAGAAAGCACCAGAGGTCAAGATCGAACCTGGGTCACTGGTGCGGTGAGGCATAAGGGTCATAAGTGATAGGAGCAGAATTAGGTCATTCGGCCCATCAAGTCTACTATCTCTATCTCTCCCTCCTAACCCCATTCTCCTGCCTTCTCCCCATAACCCCTGACACCCGCGCTAATGAAGAATTTGTCTATCTCCGCCGTAAAAATATCCACTGACTTGGCCTCCCCAGCCTTCTGTAGCAAAGAATTCCACAGATTCACCACCCTCTAACTAGAAATTTCTCCTCATCTCCGACCTGAAAGAACGTCCTTTAATTCTGAGGCTAGACTCTCCCACTAGTGGAAACATTCTCTCCACATCCACTTAATCCAGGTCTTTCACTATTCTGTCTGTTTCAATGAGGACCCCCCCCCCCCCCCCATCCTTCTAAACTCCAGCGAGTACAGGCCCAGCGCCGACAAGCGCTCATCATAGGTTAACCCACTGGTTCCTGGAATCATTCTCGTAGACCTCCTCTGGACCCTCTCCAGAGGCAGCAGCTCTACTGTGTCGCTGTGCCTCTCCCTAATACCCTTTGACCAGGTCACCCATGAACATCAGATCTAACAGAGTTCTGCACAAGAGCGTTTGATGGAGAGGAAGATGATTAAAAGTAGGCTTGTCTCTGAAACCTTGGTCTCTTTTGGTGCCATGTTGCCATTGTAGGTTTTCCACGTGACGTTCGACAAATCAGCATTGCCAACATAATTGAAGGGGTGTCCGTTCTCTGTTGTCCGAGGCATGTTTGCTCTTTGGTTTCATGGCTCTGCCGCTGAGCCTTGTCTGAACTGCTGGTGCCTGCGCTGGGCTGGGCTGGGCTGGGCTGGGCTGGTGCCTGCGCTGGGCTGGGCTGGGCTGGGCTGGGCCGGGCTGGTTCCTGGGCTTGGCCGGGCTGGGTTGGGCTGGTGCCTGCGCTGGGCCGGGCTGGGCCGGGCTGGGCTGGGCCGGGCCGGGCTGGGCCGGGCTGGACCGGGCCGGGCTAGGCTGGGCTGGTTCCTGGGCTGGGCTGGGCTGGCCCGGGCTAGGCTGGGCTGGTTCCTGGGCTGGGCTGGGCTGGTTCCTGTGCTGGGCTGGGCTGGTTCCTGGGCTGGGCTGGGCTGGGCTGGGCCAGGCTAGGCTGGGCTGGTTCCTGGGCTGGGCTGGTTCCTGGGCTGGGCTGGTTCCTGGGCTGGGCTGGGCCGGGCTGGGCTGGGCTCCACCACTTGAATTCACTGCAAAGACAGGGAAGTCACCAGTCAGTATGGCCACCGCTGCAAACCGCCCAACACTGACCTTCTCACTGGCGGTGGGAGAAACAGCAGACAAGGACAGACTCTTGTAGTCACCCCCATATCCCCTCCTCCCTACCCCCCTGTAGTTTATTTCCTGCTGTGCTTTGATTGGCCTTGTCCAGACTTCCCAACAATCCAGAAAACCCTGGAGTTTTAGTTTAGAGATACAGCGCGGAAACGGGCCATTCGGCCCATCGAGTCCGCACCGACCAGCGATCCCCGCACACTAACACTAGCCTACACACACTAGGGACAATTTTACATTTATACCAAGTCAATGAACCTACAAACCGTCTATCTAAGCATCTTTGGAGTGTGGGGCTCTGTAAATCACACCTCACTAGCTGGGTGAGCGGTAGAATCTTCGGGGAAGCTGATGGGAATGTGGGGAGAATGAGAGTGGGGTTTGTGTGTGATCGGTTGTGATATGGACTCGGTGGGCTAAAGGGCCTGATTCTGTGGTGTACAGTCTTACTCTATGAGGGGAGGGGAGTAATTTGTCCATGAAGAGAGACTCCATTACTGAAAGCAACCTTCTACGCCAGAACATCCTGTGACTATAATTGCTCAGGTTGCTCTCAGCTGTAATGAAAGGCCTTTGTGAGTTCCCAATTCCCACCAACACTCGCTCACACTGTGTGTTCTCCCATTCCAACTTGCCGAGAGGCTGGGATCAGTGTTCGGAATGTTGGGGAGTCTCATTCAGCGGAGCGGTGAAGGATAAGATTGGACCCAACCTGGGTGTCCTGATAGTTATCCCATGATCTCGAGACAAAGATTACTTCCTCTAATCAGCACGCTGATAATTAGTGCGGAAATTTAAGATAATTAACAAGATACGTACATGGGATAAACCTAAAAGCTTTGAATACAGAGGATTAATGTGGGAAAAAAATGCTGACCAGTCGAGGGAACTGAATGCATAACTTAACAAAAAAAGACATTTGGGAAATAATTGCCGTGGAAAATGAACGTAGCACTTTCAGAGAACTGGCTATTACTCAATGTGGAAAACACTCAGAATCTTAATCTATTGAAACTTCTAAATCTAAACCACAAAGTTCATCGATACTTTAGTTAGAAAGTTCCCTTCTCCCGAGGGAGTTTGATGTGGGTGAGACCGTTCGTATGTGGCGATAGTCCCTCTGCACACATTCACTCTGAGTGTCAGAACTGTTTACAGCAAACATATACTCACTTATTGCAAACTACGGTTCAGAATCAACTTCAAGCTCCTCTTATACGTACACAATGCCCTCAACGGGCTTGTATTGCCCTCCCCTATATCAAAAACCTTCGAACCCACCATTCTACCTCCAGGTCCCTCAGGTCGGTGGACTTGGGGCGACTGACTATCCCGTGGTCTAGGTTTCTGCTCAGGGGCGACCGCGTTTTTGTGGTTGCAGCACCTAGACTGTAGACTGTACACCTCATCGACTGCTTTAAGTCACAACTCAAAACCTATTTCTACTCCCTCGCGTTGTTGAGCCCCTCTGAGGGGACGCTGTAAACAGTATTGTTAGGCCTGTCTACCGCTGTATGTATCAAATTAGTACCTGCACTGATGTGAAGCACTTTGGTCAACGCGAGTAGTTTTTAAATGTGCTATAAAAATAAATATTATTATTATTATTACATTCGTAAATGTATACTTCAATGTGGGTCTGTGCTATCAGTCACTCCTGTTAAACGGAATCTTGCCCTTTTTTCATAGCAGAGTCTTTCACTACTTTTAAAATTGATCCTTGAGGTGGAAGTATCTGGGAAGTTTAGTTTAGATTCGAGATACAACATGGAAGCAGGCCCTTCGGCCTTCACAGTCCTGCTATCACAGACAGCACCAATGTCAATAGGGAGATACAAGGAATTGCAGGTGCTGGAATCTTGGCACAACACAAAGTGCTGGAGGAACTCAGGGGGTCAGGCAGCGTTGGTGGTGGGAATGGGCAGACAACATGTCTTCAGTGTCACCAGGTGAGACAATAGATTTACTGGTCCACCTCCTCACCTGTATCCACCTATCACTTGCCAGGCTTTGCCTCCCCACAACATATTTTCTCCAGCATTTCCCCTCCAATTCTGTCAGTCTGAAGAAGGGTCCCGACCTGAAACGTCATCAGCCTATCCCCTTCAGAGATGCTGCCTGACCCGCTGAGTTCCTCCAGCACTCTGTGTTTTACTTAAGATTCTAGCGTCTGTGGTCTTGTGTGTCTCCACAGGTGCTCAAGGGTCAGCATAGACATGTTGGGCCGAAGGGCCTGTTTCTGAGCTCTATTTTCCATTGCTTTGAGTAATTGCTAGGGAACGGTAACCCTGTGTACACAAACGGGTTAATTCTTTATGGAGTGCTTTTCCTTTGAAGCCTTCACCCCCAAAAGATCCAGATGTTTCTGTTAATCTCAAAACATCTGCCAGTGGCGTGGAGCGCAGACTCGCTGGTCCGAGGGTTATTTGAGAAGCACCGAGTAACGGGACACTGTGTAAACCTGATTCTAATCCTGTGTGGCAAGTGTAAACAGCAGCAGGGATTGGATCCACACTTTCACCTGGAAACCCCCTCTCTTACTCCACCAGCTTCTCTCGTTGACCAGGCTGTGTGGAAATATTTGGCCGGCTCTTGCCTCTCTTCCATGAACCTCTCCCCGCTTCCTCTGGAGAGCGTTTGGAAGGAGGAACGAGACGCTGAGTCAAAACATCCTGTTGGCCTCCCATTGGAGACGGGAGCAGGCTGCAGGCAGACGGCTAAATAAATGTCCAGCGCTTTGGAGGACTGCATCCCCTGCACCAGTACAACTGCTTCATATTTCACACCCAGAGGCATTAAATGGCCACTGTCATGCCAGGGGTGTGATATAGCCCAGGGGGCACAGGCCAATGGAGCAAACTGCCCTGTCAAGTAGAATGTCCTTGCGGTTCCAGAGGAGAGGGAGCTCAGCTACAGAGATAGAGGTTCTGCTTGGACCAAAGAATGTTGAGAAGAAGGGTGGAGGGTGTTGGGGGGCAAGGTCACGAGTCATTTTGAGGCGCTAGACAGAGACAATTATTCTCATCAGCAGAGATGACCAGGAAACAGAAAGAAAACAGGCCTTTCCATCCCATTGAGCCATTGATTCTAAGTTGATGTTCATGTCATACGAGCAGAATTAGGCCATTCGGCCCATTGAGTCTACTCCACCATTCAATCATGGCTGGTCTATCTTTCCCTCCTAACCCCATTCTCCTGCCTTCTCCCCATAACGCTGACACCCGTACTGATCAAGAACCTATCTATCTCCGCCTTAGAAATTACCGCAGCCATCTGTGGCAATGAACACCACAGACCCACCACCCTCTAGCTAAAGAAATTCTTCCTCATCTCCTTCCTAAAGGTACTTCCCTTTATTCTGGTCCCGATTACTAGGCCAATTTACAGAGGCCAATTAACCTGCAAACCTGCTCGCCTTAGGGATGTGTGAGGAAACGTGCAAATTCCACACAGACAGCACCCGAGGTGAGGATTGAACCAGGGATTCTTGTGTCGTGAGGCAGCAGCTCCACCCGCTGCTCCGCTGTGCCACCGGGACTTTGCTGAGGTTGTACACTAGACTGTGATCGGCAAGCATGGTCATGCGTTAAACAGGGAGGGTTGGGTGGCCCAATGCTTCACTTCCTCTGCACCAAGTGGAAGAATGAAACGTTCTCTCTTTACTGATGTTGTTCCACACTCTGACCAACTGCAGACAGTGTCTTATTCAAGCACAGCCACTGAGGTCATTACCATCAGTGGTGGTAAATCTGTAATCAGGTGACTTCACTCTGGAACCAAGACATTACAGAACTGCCCAATAACGTCAAATTTAGTGAAGCCTGCAGTTACTCCAGATCACCAGCCCCACCATGCATTAAAATCAGACACAACCGGATCAATAACCTAATGATCGATTCAGTGGATGGGTTTTTGGCAGCAGTTGGCTCAGTGAGGGTCACTGAGTGTAGTTGAGTGGTTGCTTCTGGCCAAAGTGGTGGGTGAAGGGGAAATTAAGATAGTTCCCTGAGCTAGCACAGGCTCGATGGGCTGAATTCCGGAGCAAATGTGAAATTTGGAATTCCAACACATTCTACTTAATTCCCAGCATCCACAGAGTTTGCTTTCGAAAACAACACGGAAATGAAGAAAAACCCAAAGTGCTGGAGTAACTCAGTGGGTCAGGCAGCATCTGTGGAGAACATGGATAGGTGACGTTTCACAGAGTGCTGGAGTAACTCAGCGGGTCAGGCAGCATCTGTGGAGAACATGGATAGGTGACGTTTCACAGAGTGCTGGAGTAACTCAGTGGGTCAGGCAGCATCTGTGGATAAGTGACGTTTCGGGTCGAGACCCTTCTTTAGACTGAGAATCAAGGGTCTCGACCTGCCACGTCACCCATTCCTTCTCTCCAGAGATGCTGCCTGTCCCACTGAGTTACTCCAGCTTTTTGTGTCTATCTTGGGTTTAAACCAGCATCTGCAGTTCCTTCCTGCACAGAAGTGAGAAATGTGGCCGAGGCTGTTGTAGACATTAACTTTCTCCATGTGCCCTGGGGCCAAACTTGTGCCTGGACCGTGATCACTGATACTGATTATCTGGTCATTATCTGTGTGTAAATTGGCCACAACCTTGCCCACATCAGAGCACCAGACACACCTCAACAGTTCTCCTTGTCCGGTCTGTGCTCTGGGAATTCCAGACATCTAGCAAGGTGCAGGGGAAGAGTTAGACTTCTTGTCACCTCGCCAAATACGTTTCCTTGCCTTTCCCAGCAGGCTGCTTAACGCCTGGCCTCACTCCGTGCGTGTGGATGGAAACACCAGCACCTACCCAATAGTGCCTGGATAGACTGGATGTGGAGAGGATGTTTCCACTAGTGGGAGAGTCTAGGACCAGGAGCCATAGCCTCAGAATTGAAGGACGTTCCTTTAGGAAGGAGATGAGGAGGAATTTCTTTAGTCAGAGGGTGGTGAATCTGTGGAATTCATTGCCACAGAAGGTGGTGGAGGCGAAGTCAATGGATATTTTTAAGGCAGCGACAGACAGATTCTTGATTAGTACAGGTGTCAGGGGTTATGGGGAGAAGGCAGGAGAATGAGAGAGAGTGAGATAGATCAGCCATGATTGAATGGTGGAGTAGACTTAATGGGCCTACGTAGACTGGCCTAATTCTGCTCCTGCCACTTATGACCTCATAACCCATCGGAGGAACAGATTGCACCTTGGTTCTTCAGCCCAGGCTCTTTTGGGCTGAACACCAAAGAAAGACACAAAAAGCTGGAGTAACTCAGCGGAAAACCTCTGCTTTCGAGAGGACGTGTCAGTGACAGCAATGACTGCTGATCTTTTACCACCACTACTTTTACATGGTTTCCACAGAATGCCTGAAGCATGACAAAAATCTATAGTTAGCGTTTTACTGCTGCTCCCTGTTCACAATAACATTCCTCAGCCCAATGGTATTTACTGGAGAAATCAGACCATACAAGACCTGCGGTTTAACAGGGCTATAAATGTCAGCGTCTGCCACCATCTTATGCTGGCCGTTTCTACTGGACTAAGCTTTGTTATCTGGTGCTCTCGTTGAAGTGAGGGGTCCCGTGGGAGGAATTTGGTTCATCAGGAGGGTGTAGATTCTCCACCTGAGTGTCACCTCTTCCCCAAACCCAGCCCCAAACACAGGTCATAACCTGCGACCCGGGGGGCTACGGAGACGGGTTGGTACCCGAGACGCAGTTCAGTCAGTGTCAGCGATCTGTGACTTGGTTGGCAGACAGGTGTGTGGCAGACAGGTGTGTGGCAGACAGGTGTGTGGCAGACAGGTGTGTGGCAGTTAATTTAGTTTCCCACCAGCAGCAGTTTTTTGGTCTAACGATGGGGCCCCTCCATGTAAAAGCCACATAGCAACTTACAAATCCCAAACTCAACTTGTAAATGTTACTTCAATCATATGCAAAGAGATTCAAATTAGGTGTCCGGGAGTGAAGCAGAAGTCTGTGGAACATCATTCTCTTGGAGATCACTGTTTCTTTTTAATTAATCACAGCAATATGTGGAGCATGAATTCCTGATCTGCCAGTCTACCTCATCACAGGCCTTTTTTTACCTGCACTTTCCCTGTAGATGTAGCTGTTTATTTTCTCTTTTGCCTGAGCAGTTGTGATCAGGCACATTATGATTTGCCTAGGCAGCAAAACTAAACTTTTCACTGTATCTTGGTACACGTACAATAATAAAAGAATCCCAATTATACGTCGTCTCTCCGGCAAATATTTGCATAGTTAATGATTTCAAACTGCCTGAAAGGGTGAAATACCAAACTGAATTTGACTCCAAGTCAAATGATGAGATACCAGGAGAGCTGATCAATATCTTGACCAAAGAGACAAACGTTGCGGGCTGGCTAGAGATGGTGATTGGACATTGGCCTTGGGACCTGCATCTGCAACTGGCTTCTGGACTTCCTGACCACCATACTTCAGTTGGTCAGAGCTGGTCAGACCATCTCCTCCACTCTGGCCCTGAACACCAACGCTGCTCTGGGCTGTGTGCTCAGCCCCCAGCTCTACTCCATGTACATCTGGGTCTATTGGGTCAAGTACATCGCCAATTTGATCTTTAAGTTTGCCGATGATACCACCATTGTTGTCCGGATCAACACTATTGATGAGACGGAGTACAGGAAGGAGATCTAGAACCTTATGTGATGATGCAAGAACAATCTAGCCCTTAACATCAGCAAGTTGGTTGTTGACCCAAGGAAGCGAGAGGGTGAACACAACCCTGTCCTCATCAACAGAGATGGTCAACAACTTCACGTTCCTGGGCATCCGTATCACAGCAACCTAACCTGGTTCCTTCACACTGATATGGTGGTCACGATTGGGGAGATTGCAAAGAAGAGTGGAGAGAATGCTGGTTAATGGCTCAATGCTGGTGCACTCAATGGGCCGAATGGCCTGTTTCCACACTATCACTAAAGTGAAATAAAGTAGGCTAAAGGAATCACAGCTACAGGAAGGATGTCATTAGCATCGGTGCAGAAGAGACTCACCAGCATGTTGCCTGGGTTCATGGGCTAGAGTTATAGGGATGGGTTAGGTCATAAGTGATAGGAGCAGAATTAGGCCATTCGTCCCATCAAGTCTACTCCGCCTTCAATCATGGCTGATCTGTCTCTCCCTCCTAACCCCATTCTCCTGCCTTCTCCCCATAACCCCTGACACCCGTACTAATCAAGAATCTATCTATCTCTGCCTTAAATACATCCACTGACTTGGCCTCCACAGCCTTCTGTGGCAATGAGTTCCACAGATTCACCACCCTCTGGATGGTGGGATAGGCTGGACTTTACTCCATGGAGTGTAGGGGGCTGGGGGGGGGGGGGGGGGGGTGATACTATTGAGGTGTACAAGATCCTGAGGGGTGCGGATAAAGTGAACCTTTGTGGCCACAACACTCAACTCCTGGATCTCACCACTGTTCAGCAGCCCAGTGCTCGGCAGTGAATTAACCAGGTGTGGAAGAGGGGGAGGAGGACAGTTACCTTGAGTGGGGAAACTTGTACAGAGGACACGGGTTTAAAGTGGGGGGAGGGGGGGAAGATTTAATAGGAACTGGAGGAGTAACATTTTCACACATACGGTGGTGGGTGTATGGAAAGTACTGCCAGAGGACGTAGATGAGGCTGGGACTATCGCAACGTTTAAGAAACAGTTAGACAGGTACATGGATAGGGCATGTTTAGAGGGATATGGACCAAACGCAGGCAGGTGGGACTAGTGTAGCTGGGGCATGTTGGATGGTATTGGCAAGTTGGGCCGAAGGGCCTGTTTCCATGCGACATGCCTCTATAACTGTGGCTCTGTGACTGAGGGCCTGGTGCTATTAACCCAAGGACTGAGGGAAGTAATGCTGGTGGCGCCAAGGCTGATGTTTCCACTGCACAGTCCCACAGAGGCCGCGCCAACGACTGAGCAGTGAGAGGCCCCGCACGTCTTCAAAGGAGCAGGAAAGGAAATACTTTCAAAATACTTTTTGAATCACATGGTTTATTTTTAAACTACTGTTTTTTTTGGAAAGGACACATCTTAGCGGCAACAGTCTCTGAATGTTACTGAACGCCCTTCCCCGATGCTGATCGCAGTAAGTTGCAGATTAGACGCCATCTCAGATGAAGAGCAATTGCTTCAGTGATTTATCTCTCACAATCGCACAAATATGGACAAACCTCACCCCCACTGCCCCGGTCTAGCGAGATATCAGTGTGTTTGTTCAACCTGCAGAAGAATCGCCATCAAAGCATTCCTTTATATATCTGGTCCAGACACACATTTCCTCCCCTTCTGACCGGGACAGAGGAAGCCAGAAATATGGTCGTCTCCCCCCCCCACACCCCCTCTCCTCCCCCCACCCCCCCTCTCCTCCCCCACACCCCCCCTCTCCTCCCCCACACCCCCTCTTCCCCCACACCCCCTCTTCCCCCCCCACACCCCCTCTTCCCCCCCCACACCCCCTCTTCCCCCCCCACACCCCCTCTCCCTCCCCCACACCCCCTCTCCCTCCCCCACACCCCCTCTCCTCCCCCACACCCCCTCTCCTCCCCCCACCCCCCCCTCCCTCCCCCACACCCCCTCTCCCCCCCTCCAACACTCCCTCTCCCCCCCACAACACTCCCTCTCCCCCCCACTTCCCCCCCACACCCCCTCTCCCTCCCCCACACCCCCTCTCCCCCACACTCCCCCTCCCCCCCCACACCCCCCCTCTCCCCCCCACACCCCGTCTGTCCCCCCCCCCACACCCCCTCCGTCCCCCACACCCCCTCTGTCCCCCCCACACCCCCCTCTCCCCCCACACCCCCTCAGCCTTTGTCACTTCATCCATCTGTCTGCCGATTCCCCCTCCCCTGTATCCACCTATCACTTCCCAGGCTTTGTCCAACCCCCACCTCTCTTTTCCAGCTTTATCCTCCTATTCCATCAGTTTGAAGAAGGGTCCCGACCCAAAGGATCACGTCTCCATTTGCTCTATCGATGCTGCCTGACCCGCTGAGTTGCTCCAGCACTTTGTGTTTTGCTTCGGCTTCCAGCATCTGCAGTTCCTTGTGTCTGAGATCGGTGGGCAGGGCGAGTCAGTGGGCACTCACAACGTCTGAGGATGAGGGGCTTGGGTAAAGAGCGGAGATTTTCAGGGACATCTGACCACACTGAAGGGTCAGTTGTTGTTGTAGGTCCCTGTGGCTCATTAGTGACCTTCAATGCAAAGGCCAGGCCAGGCCAGACAGAAGACAGACTGAAGAAGGGTCTCGACCTGAAACATCACCCATTCCTTCTCTCCACAGATGCTGCCTGTCCCGCTGAGTTACTCCAGCATTTTGTGTCCATCTGCAGAAGACATTGACCTTGATGGGCTGTTGGGTGAAATGGCCATTGCCCAAACAATTGAGGCTCTCAATTTGGCCACCTTGTGACTAGCCACTTCTGCAAAATACTGGCCCCAAGTTAGAAGGCAAGTAGTTTAAAGCGCTGGTGAGAGGGCGGTAGAACGATAAGGATCACCCACTGGGAGACAGGTTTCCGGCAATTTCAGGAATAATAATGGTACAATTACAGGGGAAGTATGTTCAAAGCCGGTTTGTGAAGTCGAAGAGAAAATTGGTGGGAAGCAAATGGATTGAGAAACCTCGACGGGGTCACTGTAATTATGCTCTTTTACACCAACTCAGTCATTCCTGTGGTCGATTCCTAATGGAGACTTGCAGACACCAGACTTGGTGAAGGGCAGAACGATGCAGACTCTGCACCAGAGCTGACTGCGACCAGGGCTCTGTGCATCAGCTGCTGACACTACACAAGGCCAACCTAGACACTTTATTCTGTTCCAGCTCTCCCAACACGAGCCCCTCTTGTATTGGAGTTTAGATTGGAGTTTCCACTAATGGGAGAGTCTAGAACTAGAGGGCACAGCCTCAGAATTAAAGAGTGTTCTTTTAGGAAGGAGATGAGGAGAAATTTCTCTAGTCAGAGGGTGGTGAATCTGTGGAATTCGTTGCCAAAGAAGGCTGTGGAGGCCAAGTCAGTGGATATATTTGAGGCAGAGATAGATAGATTCTTGATTAGTACCGGTGTCAAAGGTTATGGGGAGAAGGCCGGGGAATGGGGTTAGGAGGGAGAGATAGATCAGCCAAGATTGAATGGCGGAGTAGACTTGATGGGCCGAATGGCCTAATTCTATTCCTATTCCTTATGACCTTAGTTCAGTTTAGAGATACAGCGAGGAAACAGGCCCTTCGGCCCACCGAGTCTGCACCGACCATCGATCCCCGCACATTAACACTATCCTACACTAGGGACAATTTACATTTATACCAAACCAATTAACCTACAAACCTGCACGTCTTTGGTGTGAGGGAGGAAATCGGAGCAGCCGGAGGAAACCCCCGCAGGTCACGGGGAGAACGTACAAACTCCGTATAGACAGCACCCATAGTCAGGATGGAACCCGGGTCTCTGGCGCTGTGAGGCAGCAACTCTACCGCTGCCCCCAAGGAACAATTCTCAGAGCTAGGACATGTGGCAATAATCAGGAGGTCATACTCCTTTGGCCCAACCCATCCATGCTGACCAAGATGTCCCACCATAGCTAGTCCCATTTACCCTCTACCTTCTGCAGCCCAGCGGCCATGACCTTCATTGATCTAGAACCTTCTAAACAGCTTCTTCATTTGCAGCTACAGTGAAGGCAAGCAACTACTGAAGTAACGTATGGATTGCAACCTCAGATTCCAGTTACTATTCAATCAAGAAGTGATTTTAACATTAAAACGTGGGCCTTCGTTGGAATAATGCAGAAGATGAAATGTCATAAACCATAAGATTAAAAAATAATAATTTTTGTCAAGGGAATGAAAAGCCCTGGGCCCAGACAGGTTGTTCCACAGTGAGTTCATCTTATTTACCTTCATTCAACAAGGCTTAATATCTGTAAGATTATTCCAGTGGACACAAGTGAAGACCACGTCAAACAATAACTCCTTGTTGGTTACATTTACATTGAGGGAGCCCAGCGTAGGTTCACCAGGTTAATTCCCAGGATGGCGGGACTGTCATATGCTGAGAGAATGGAGCGGCTGGGCTTGTATACTCTGGAGTTTAGAAGGATGAGAGGATATCTTATTGAAATATATAAGATTATTAAGGGTTTGGACACGCTAGAGGCAGGAAACATGTTCCCAATGTTGGGGGAGTCCAGAACCAGGGGCCACAGTTTAAGAATAAGGGGCAAGCCATTTACAACGGAGACGAGGAAACACTTTTTCTCACAGAGAGTGGCGAGTCTGTGGAATTCTCTGCCTCAGAGGGCAGTGGAGGCAAGTTCTCTGGATGCTTTCAAGAGAGAGCTAGATAGGGCTCTTAAAGATAACGGAGTCAGGGGATAAGGGGAGAAGGCAGGAACGGGGTACTGATTGAGGATGATCACATTGAATGGCGGTGCTGGCTTGAAAGGCCCAATGGCCTACTCCTGCACCTATTGTCTATTGTCAAAGACTGTGACATTTAAGAGGCTTTTGGACAGGTACATGGATAGGGTTGGGTTAGAGGGATACGGGCCAAACAAGGGCTGGTGGGACTAGTATAGATCTTGGGCAGCATGGGCATGTTGGGCCGAAGGGCCCGTTTCCATGCTGTATGACTAACAGGAGGCCATGGATCAGCTCCGTGAGATGAATAACTACCTCCCATAGTTCCATGTCCGTCTCGCGGTGTTGGCGGCAAACACAACAATTCCACTATCAGTACGACCACAAGTCGCAGGCCCCTCAATGGTCACAACTCCACAGCCCACAGATATACAGTCAGATCTCAGCCCACAAAGCAAGACTCTTCAATCATCTCAGCAACGGCTCAACCACAATGTTAACTTACAGAGCATAAACCCACAACTGGTTTTGGACAAAAGTCTTGATAACAACAACTTGTATCAAGTAAGAACGTGATTTTTTTTTGTACATATGACAACTTAAACTCTCTTGAAATACAGGGATGACAATATCTACTTTGTTTCCATTTCCACAGATACTGCCCGATTAGATTTTTGTCTAGCGTTCACATTTCCAGCATCAGATTTCATTTAGATATTTGTCTTTTTGTTTCCGAATATTAGAGTTGTATTGACAAGTTTAGTTTACAGATATTGGGAGTTAGTTATTGGGAGCAATAACAGAAATAGTCTTTCCCTTAATTTGAGGGCAACGTTATAATTACGTGCAGTTAGAGCACTTTCTGTTAATGTAATAAGTGACCATTCAATAGGAAATTAACCAATAACATCTGGATAAAATCAACCAGCTGTTCAAAGCAGTCCAACATCAGTCAGTGATCACACATCTGTCTTGCCAAGTCCCAGTCACTGGCAACGCTCATTCGTCCAATCCACGCTGGACTTTCATCTGAACATACGTGTGATCATAAGGTCATAAGTGATACGATCAGAATTAGGCCATTCGGCCCATCAAGTCTACATTGCCATTCAATCATGGCTGATCTACCTTCCTCCTAACCCCATTCTCCTGCCTTCTCCCCGTATCCCCTGACACCTGTGTTTTGCTTGTTATCCAAGCAGATCAGATAAACACACCATCAAGCTCTAGTGCAACAGATAGAGCAAAGGGGAAGATACAGAATGCAGAATATAGTTCTCAGCATTGTAGCGGATCAGTCCCTTTGACAAAGTCCAATGTCCACAGTGCGGTAGAGGTGAATCGGACAGGACCCTGGCTTGTGGAAGAACCATTCAGAAGCCTGATAATAGAAGGGGAGCAGCTGTTCCTCAGACTGGTGGTGTGTGATTTCTGTACCTTCTGCAGGACGGAGAAGGAGGAATGACCAGGCTAGACACATCTCAATGGGAGCCAATGATGCTGGGTGGGATATGGAGATGGGTTTGATGGGAAGCTGCTTACAGTGTGTGCATTCTCCTGTAAGAACAGGGTCCAGGTAAACCATGTGGGACACTGCAGGGTGATGAATGGTGGGCTGACTTGCGTACACAGGCTTCACCTACGCCACCACATCAACATTTGACCGCAACTCTCCAGCACATCACTGTTGGTCAGTCTTGCCCCGTATGGATTCAGCAGTGATCCATTGACTGTGAAGGGTTTGGGTCGGTGCATGGTCTTGTTGGACTACAGATGGACCATGCCCACTTTCCACTGCCCATCCCCACAAGTCCAGTACAAAACAGCAATCTAGATGATGTGGGGTGAATGGAGGGACATGGCATATGTGCAAGCAGGTAAGAGATGGTCTTAACATCATGTTCAACACAGACATTGTGGATCAAGGGGTCTGTTCCTGTACTCCACTGTTCCATGGGTGATGTTCTGGTTCAGACTCTTCTTCAGACCCAAAACGTCAACCATTCCTCCACTCCAGAGATGTTGCCTGTTTCGTTGAGTTACTCCAGCATTTTGTGTCCATCTTTGTTTTAAACTAGCGTCTGCAGTTCCTTCCTACACACTGTACTGTCTACGTTCTATATTCCATGTCCCATCTTCCATGTCCCCCTTCTCCATGGGCAGGCAGGAATGGGCAGCAAATGCTGAAGTGACCACAGAGTCTACTCTTTGACAATTAATGAAAGCATTTTAATGAAAGACGTTCCGTCAGAGTGGAACTAATTGCTAATCACTGCTTGTCTGTCGGGGACAAGGGTAGCATGTGAACATTGGAGACACCAAAGGCTTCATGGCGGAGATGAGGGTTTAGCATAATGACCGTTTGTCAACTGTATTGATCGCTCGGAGGCTTCAAAGACACGCAACCCTGAACATATTGCAGGGTTTGAAAGCCAGGGCGCTGTGAGCTGCTGATTCTCATCCACGTCTCTGTCGAAACCACACTCCCAGCACCAGGGCAGGGTTGGAGGACACACCAACCCGAGGCTTGGCGTTCAAATGTCCTGGACAGTGGCCGGGCCGGACTGTCAGCGTAAACGTGGTGGGACGTGAAGGTTTCACTGCTTCAACGATATTGGAAATAACAAAGAGCTTGCTTCCCATATAGAGAAGGCAGAGGAAGAGGTTAGGTGCTGTTATGGCCTGGGATTGTAAACCATCACTCAGTAATCCCATCTCACCATGTCTCTCCCACACTTTCTACGTTACACTAGTGGACATACCTCATAATGTCTGCAGGATAACCATTCCGAGCCACGGGAAAAGATGCAAAGGACCTTTGAATGAAACCCTACTGTTATCACTGAACCGCCTCAGTATGTGCAGATACATCATGATACCAGATTACCGAGTTATGTCTAATTACAAGACCTAACCTCACGCTGCCTCGTCAAGGCCAGCAGCATAATCAAGGACTAGTCTCACCCCGGTCACTCCCTCTTCTCCCCTCTCCCATCAGGCAAGAGCAACAGAAATTTGACAACACACACACCTCCAGATTCAGAGTTTAAGAAAGAACTGCAGATGCTGGAAAAATCGAAGGTGGACAAAAATGCTGGAGAAATTCAGCGGGTGAGGCAGCATCTATGGAGCGAAGGAATAGGTGATGTTTCGGGTCTGAAAAAGGGTCTCGACCTGAAACGTCACCTATTCCTTCTCACCATAGATGCTGCATCACCCGCTGAGTTCCTCCAGCATTTATGTCTAACTTCAGATTCAGGGACAGTTTCTTCCCAGCTGTTATCAGGAAACTGAACCATCCTCTCACCAACCAGAGAGCGGCCCTGACCTCATTGGAGACCCTCGGTATATCTTTAATTTAACTTCATAGTTGCACTAAACGTTATTCCCTTTACCATGCATCTTGTAATCATGCGTTATCTTTCCGCTGATTGGATCCACGCAACAAAAAAGCTTTTCACTGTAACTCGGCACACGTGACATTAATAAACGACAAACTCCAAAATTGCAAAGTACCTCACAGCTGCGTCAAGAATTAACAAGAGTCAAGAGTTTTATTGCAATATGTCCCAGATACAACAATGACATTCTTACTTGCAGCAGCACAACAAGTTCAAACGCTTCAAGCTGAGTATTGTACTTTCTGCATTTCAGTCATTCCAGTTTATCTGAGGTCCACTATTGTAAGGAACACGAGTTCCCCAATCCACAGAAATCCAGCCCCATGATGTGTTACATCACCAGCCTTCCACCAGGAATACCACGAGAAGAAAGCGAGGGATTGTGTCCCATGCATATTCTGTCTGGCAGAAATTTTCATTTTTCATATATAAAAAACCAATGGACTTTTGCATGTAGAATTATTCCAATTCTACGCAGCATCGCACACCTCCAACACCCCAAACACTACCACCTCCTCAGTCAGTTCTTCCATTTCTCCTCATTTTCACCTGATGCTTACGGAGAATAACCCTTGCCACAGTTACGCTGCACGGTGGTGCAGCGATAGAGTTGCTGCCTCACAGCGCCAGAGACCCAGGTTCCATCCGGACTACGGGTGCTGTCTGCACGGAGTTTGCATGTTCTCCCTGTCACCTGCGTGGGTTTTCTCCAAGATCTTTGTTTTCCTCCCACACTCCAAAGACGTACAGGTTTGTAGGTCAATTGGTTTGGTATAAATGTAAATTGTCCGCAGTGTGTGTAGGGTAGTGTTAATGTGCAGGGATCACTGGTCGGTGCGGACTCTGGGCTGAAGGGCCTGTTTCTGCGCTGTATCTCTAAACTAAACTAAATGAGCTGGTCTGGAGATTCAACTTCACTTTCTTGTCCCACAGTGAGGACGATATACCTCGCAGACCACTTGCTCAGACTAGGGATGTGTAAAGCGGGCTTCAGTAACATCTTTGTCACCTGATACACAGTTGGTGCATGTGGGATCTTGCTGTGTGTTTTGTAAGTTACCAACAGCTTGAACAGTAATTTATTGATGGTTATTGGTGGTTGTATTAGACCAAACCCTGCCCAAGAACATGCACGTCAATGGCATTGAGCCCTGGCAGCCAACTCCTGGCATTAAGTTGGAACGGGTGCAGGAAAGATTCACCAGGATGTTCTTGGACTTGGGAATTTGGGTTAGAGGGGAAGGGAGGATGGATAGGCTGGGACATTTTCTTTGGAGAGTAGGAGGTTGAGAGGCGACCTTACTGAGGTGTACAAGGTCACGAGAGGCATGATCAAAGTTCACGCATAGTCTTTTCCCCCGCTGTTTCATTGGTTGGATTGCAACCTTGTCGTGATCGGGGAGCTTGTGTGTCTCAGTGACCTCTAGAGCTACGCCAACGGGAGATTTGTCTCCTGTTAGGGTCTCCCATGCTGGACAGGTCGAAGGGTAGAGGGAGACGAAGAGCGATCCACTGGTCCTCCAGGTTGGGGGTTGAGCACAGGGCTAACAACCCTGTCTCGTAAAACAAATATGTTATGGAAACAGCAACTGGGAATGATGGACTTCCAGGGCTACCTGGGGTAGTGTCCAGAAGCTAGCCCAGACCAGACAGGAGTGGAGGACCTTTGTTGCAGGCCTATGTGCCAGGAGCTGAGGGAATTCCTCACGCATGTCTCCGAGGGAATTCCTAAACCATCAAGTTGAAGAACAGCTTCTTCCACACATCACACAAACCAACCTCCCTTCCATTGATTCCATTTGTACCACACGCTGCCTCAACAAGATCAGCAGCATAATCATGGACCAGTCTCACCCTGGCCATTCCTTCTTGTCCCCTCTCCCATAGGGCAAGAGGTACAGAAGTGTGAAAACGCACCTCCAGATTCAGGGACAGTTTCTTCCCGACTGTTATCAGGCAACTAAACCGTCAACTATCGAGTGGTCCTGAACTACTATCTACCTCATTGGTGATCCTCGGTCTAACCTTTGTTTAAAATGGAACTGCAGATGCTGGAAAAATCGAAGGTAGACAAAAATGCTGGAGAAACTCTGCGGGTGAGGCAGCATCTATGGAGCGAAGGAATAGGCGACGTTTCGGGTCGAGTCTGAAGAAGAGTCTCGACCCGAAACGTCACCTATTCCTTCTCTCCATTGATGCTGCCTCACCTGCTGAGTTTCTCCAGCATTTTCTGTCCTTGATCAGACTTTGCTGGCATTACCTTGTACTAAATGTTATTCTCTTATCATGTATCTGAGCCAGCAACATTATGGGGGACCCCTACCAGCTCCGGACTGCTCCAGCTGCTACGGTCAGGCAAACACCTCCGCTGTCACGCTGTGAAAACAGAGAGGATGAGACAGAGTTTCTTCCCACAGGCCATCAGGATTGTAAACTCTTATCTCACCAGGGACTAATTTATTGTTGTGTCTTTTTAAAATTGCTGTTTTTTTTCTATTATGTAAATACTGATCCTGTCCTATTCTGTTCTGGAGTTTGTTGCACAATCCGCAGGCATTGCCACTTTCATTTCACTGCACATCTTGTATGTGTATGTGACAAATAAACTTGACGTGACTGTAAACGGCTCGATTGTAATAATCCGCTGTGATTGTCTTTCCGCAGACTGGTTCACACACAACAAAAGCTTTTCACTGTACCTCGGTGCACGTGACAATAAAACAAACTCTAACCCAACTCTTCCGAACATGTACTTGCTGCGTTTCATGGACAAATCAAATCTAATTTTAGGTTTATAATTCAGAGGAAGTGGCAGAGCAGAATTAGGTCACTTGTCTGTTCTTCCAAAGACTTTGTTAATTATTCTCGCTGCCCAACTTCCCCAACAGAAACCTCCCAATTATTGTCGTGGATTTTGGGTCATTGCATTTGGAGCTCGATGTCCTCAGTCCCACGTAAAGTGATATCCCTGTACATTCCCACATCACAGTTCCATGGCTTTAAATTCTCGAATATCTTCTCTAAACCCTCTGCCTCTCTCGCTGAATCTGCTTCCAAAACTAGTCACTGAGCATGGAACGGGCCCTTCAGCCCACAATGTCTCGGTTGGCCATGAAACATATTTAAACTAATCCCGACAGCCAGCAGAAGCTTTATATCCCTCCAACGTCTGTTGGTTCTAAATGCCTCTTAAATTCCGCTATCGTATCTGCTTCCACCACTTCCCCTGGCACAAGTTCCAGGCACCGACCGGTCTCTATGTAAAAACAATCAGGCCTTGCACATCTCCTTCATCTCCTTTATCGTTCAGTTTGAAAAAGTGTCTCGACCCAAAACGTCACCCATTCCGTCTCTCCAGAGATGCTGCCTGACCTGCTGAGTTACTCCAGCAGTTTGTGTCTACATTCCGTTTAAACCAACATCTGCAGTTCCTTCCTACACATCTCCTTTATAGTTTCCCCCTTTTCCCCAGGCAGTGCTTGCCAGATTACAACAGCATAGTGCAGAAATCAAACTCTTGTGGTTCCATAGTTACCTTAAAACCGGCTTGTGGTGGGGTGACTATCTCCTGAGCTGAGAGCTATTGGCAGAGGACCCTGGAAAATAGCTGGTACGTTAGGCAGCATCTGGAGAGAGAGAGAGAGAGAGAGCAGCTGGGTTAATACTTCATCAAAGCAAATCTTTCCTTAGTACAGTCACTAACCCAAATCTCCAGCCGTGACTGCTTCTGAAGCTTATGTTTCAGGCTCTTCAGATTTTATTTGTCTCCCTTGGAATAATTATTGGTCTCTAGTTCGATCATCGTTACTTCTAAATGAGCTAATGTCGGTCAGGGCCGCGGTCAGGGTCAGGGTCGCGGTCAGGGCCGCGGTCAGGGCCGCGGTCAGGGTCAGGGCCGCGGTCAGGGTCAGGGCCGCGGTCAGGGTCAGGGCCGCGGTCAGGGTCAGGGTCGCGGTCAGGGTCAGGGTCGCGGTCAGGGCCGCGGTCAGGGCCGCGGTCAGGGTCGCGGTGAGGAGTGGACGGGGTCAAGGTTGTGATGGCCTCCTGTGCTGGCTATTGCCACCTCCAATGTGGATGGGAGGGAGATGGAACGGGTCACACCCCTCCAACACTGGCTCGTCTGTGTGCTAACACAGGCTGCTGGGGTTAGTGTGCAGGTTTGCACAAGCCCAGTGATTCGAACCACACCCAGTGTGAGTCAGAACCTCCAGGGCAAGGACGATTCAGCAAAAGGCCAAAAAAAGATAATTTTATTCAAAGCAACGCTCTCAGCACAGTGCGAAGCAGACATACCTATATGAGGCATTGCTGACAGTATCAGTACCATCAATACACCAGAGACTTGCCCGGCTAGACAGCTCATTCAATCCACACTAACAGCTCATTTGAGACAATCCACATGACACTGGCCAACCCTCATTGAAAAGAGCAGCATTAAATTAAACCATCTGAGACTCACACAGCAGTGAACAAGCTCGACTTGCTTGCAAACGGATAGCACGCAACAAGAAGGGTTTTACCGTACCTCGGTAATGCGACAATAAGCTAAACTAAACTAAACTCATACCGACTAAGATGCCCCATCTAAGCTAACAATGAATCAAAAGAAGGCGCTAAATGCTGGAGTAACTCAATCGGTCAGGCAGCATCTCTGGAGAACGTGGGTAGGTGACAATTTGGGTCGAGACACTTTTCCAGACGATTAGTCTGATGTAGTGTCCCGACCCGGAGCTTGAACCCAAGTTCTCCTGAGATGCTGCAACACAAGAGGTGGGTTTCAGAAGCAAAATAGTTGATTGGGACGATGAGAGGGCAGGGCTTCACCTTGGCTTCTGAGCCTCACTGTATTGTCCTGTTCCTTTGATGAGAAATCTTTTTAACCATGTAGTTCTTCCAGGTCAGGACTGTTCCGTTCCTGAGAACAGTTGGCAAGTCTAAAGCGGGGCTGCCAGCAACATGTTGACATAAGAATGCAGGCTGACCCAGGGCCCTGTGTGGATAACCCTGGCAGTTAACTTCTCCACAAGATGCAATGACGTTGCAACAAACCGAGTTCCCACACGGAAGAAGATGCTACAGCAGCCGGTAAACCCACTCATCCACCTGCCAAACCCTTGCCTGTATGCTCAGGATGTCCGAGAAGGATCTGGTAAACCAGTGCAGTTCCTTCCTACACAACACCAAAGAAAGGCCCTGACCAGGCACGTTATCTGTCCACTTCCCTCCACATATACTGCCTGACCTGCTGAGTTCCTCCATCAGGAATCTTTGCTCAAAATTGCAGCATCAACAGTCCCAGGGGTATGTGTATCCACTTTATTGAGAGTGTTCAGTTCACGGTGCTTAGCTTCAGTAACAGATCGGATAATGTGCAGGAAGGAACTGCAGATGCTGGTTTACACCAAAGATAGACACAAAAAGCTGGAGTAACTCAGCGGGACAGGCAGCGTCTCTGGAGAGAAGGAATGGTGACCTTTCGGGTTGCGGCCCTTCTTCAGACTGAGATCAGGGGAGAGGGAAATTAGAGATATAGGATAATATTCTTTTACATTTAAAACATTCTAAACCATCTTTAGGAGCAATGCTGGGAGACAAAGGGGAGTTATTTATTAGTGATAAAGGAACTAATTGACCGGGCCCAGCTGCTTTGGCCCAGGTCCCGTTCCATAAACTGCTCCACAGTGTGAAGGAAACATTCTTCTCATCTTCTCCAACCTTTGGAGTATGTTAATGTCGGCTATCTGTGCACTCCGAGTCCATGCCAAGTATTCATGCATCTCAAGACATCAATCACATGCGAGTGGCTCCTCATCAAAGGGTTAGCGGGAGGGGTAGCATCACAGACTAGACCACAGATTGGAACACTTAGTTCTTTCCAACTAACCCTTTCCTTTCGGCTCTCTCTGCCTGCACTGCACACTGACCGATTTCCAATCAGCCCCTTGGAATTGTTGGAACACGTACAGGCAGGTATTTGGGAATCCTCCTCCCTGCAACATTATTTTTAATGATGCTCACATATTCAGGAAAAATAAAACACTACTTTTCCTCAGTCTAGTTTTCAGCTGAATTTCCACAGGTTAACTACCCTCTGACTAAAGAAGTTCCTCCTCACCTCCTTTTTAAAAGAGTGCCCTTTAATTCTGAGGCTGTGCCCTCTGGTCCGAGATACTCCCACTAGTGTAAACATCTTTTCCACATCCACTCTATCGATGCTTTTCGTTATTCTGTAATAAGGAACACCAGCGAGTACAGGCCCAGTGCTGTTAAACGCTCATCATATGCTAACCCACTCATTCCTGGAATCACCCTTGTAAACCTCCTCTGGACCCTCCCCAGAGCCAGCACATCCTTCCTCAGATATAGGACCCAAATTTGGTCACTGTGCTCCAAGTGCAGCCTGAACAGCACCTTCTAGAGCGTCAGCATTGAGAGAGTTGGACTGGAGGGTGGTGAATGGCCACATTAAGCAGACCAAGAGGTAGAAACACAGAACTGCAGATGCTGGTTCACAAAAAAACTACCGAAGCAGAATATGAGGTGCTGTTCTAAAGAAGGGTCCCGATCTGAAACGTCACCTCCCATTTAAAAACATTGAACTGCAGATGCTGGTTTATAGGAAAGATAGACAAAGTGCTTAAGTAACTCAGTGGGTCTGGCAGCATCTCTGAAGAAAAAGGATAGGTGATGTTTTGAGTCTGGACCCTCCTTCAGACCTTGTTCTCAGAAGTGCTGGGTTACTCCAGCACCTTGTGTCTTTTTTCGACACAAACTCTGACTCACTCACAGTCAGACAGGGAAAGATCAGTCCACATACCACTGCATATTAGGCCATGCATTGGTCACTATATTTAAAAATAAAACTATCGGCTGTTTTTGAGTTTTACTAATTTGGTTAAAAAGAAAGTAAATTTGTAATTTCTATAGCATGGCCTTTTCTGGTTATGTGGCGAGCCGATGGGGAAACACACACACACACACACACACACACACACCATGTGATGCAGTGCTGGAATGCATCAAAAACGGCGTCAGTGAAATCGGTCGACACAATAACCCCTTCATCTCCACCGCGCTCTTAGCACATGGAACATACGTGTGATCATAAGGTCAGGAGTTCAATTAGGCCATTCGGCCCATCAGGTCTACTCTGCCATTCAATCATGACTATCTTTCCCTCCTAACCCCATTCTCCTGCCGTCTCCACCCAACCCCTGACACCCGCACTAATCAAGAATCTATCCTTCTGTGGCTCAACAAAATAACTTCATTTTAACGCGAGAGGGGCAACTTTATTTTTTAAAGGCAGAGATAGATAGATTCTAGATTAGTAGGGCGAGTATAATTGAGATCTAGCAATGATCTACAACAACTGTGGTAAATCATTATTAGCACAAAACCATTATTTAGGTGTATGTGTCTTTTGTGCAGTGAGTTTAGAACTTTCCAACGTTGAACTTCAGACCGGAGCAGGACTCAGGAATACGAGCTCGCGCTGAGTGACAGCCTGTCCGCTGGGCTTGGTAGTCACGGTGGTTTGCACAGCCAATAACTCTTGGCCAGAATCAGCTCAGCTCACCACAAAAATAAATCTAAAAGGTAGTTGTTGACACACTGGGGAATGCTGACCTCAACAAGAAGGGGGTCTGTGGGATGCTTCATGGGTAGAATGGATCAAACTCAAGCAGGTACACAGGCCTGTGCTTCTGTGCTGCTTTCTGGACAAGCATTCACCCCCAAGTCCTCTTCTCACCCCATCAGCTTCCATTTTAAAACACCCGTTGCATTCCGACATCGAGTGATGGCGTTCCATAGGAACTGCACAAAGGATCTACTGGGATGGTCCCAGAGATGTTGGACTCCAGCTGCAAGGACCATGGGTTGTTCCCCTTGGGGTGAAGAAGGTCGAGAGTTGGGTTTCATGAATGGTCGACAAGTTCATGATGGGAGATTGAAGGACCAGTGGACTCAAGGAAAAGATGCAATGCGATGCAAGAGAAAGCATTGCAATGTGGAGGATAAGTGATTTGCATTTGCATCAGGCAGCTGAATCATCCTACCACAACCAGAGAGCAGTCCTGAACCACTATCATGGTGACCCTCGGACAATCTTAGATCAGACTTTACTGGCTTTACCTTGCACTGAACATTATTCCTTTATCGTGTATCTGTACATTGTGAATGGCTCGATTGTAATCAAGTCATGTCTTTCTGCAGACTGGTTAGCATGCAACAAAAGATTTTTACTGTACCTTGAGTTAAAGACTAAACTAAATGCTTCTGAGTTTAGAAGAATGAGGGGTGTTCTTATTGAGAAATACCGAGGAAAATGAGTGTAGATCTGTCTACAATGGTAACCCTAGCAACCCAACTTACTGTACCGTCTTTGTGTCCCATTTTGTCCCAGAAATGCTGGCGATTTCCTGATCTCCTCCACTCATGGCCAGCTGCTCCTCCCCACTCACAGATGCTGCTCTGAGATTAGCAGCCAGTTTGTACGGAAGTGGAGCAAACAGACAGAAGAATGCAGAGCAGTTGCCAAACTCCAGTTCTGCTAACTGAATAACAACCTCATATATTCCCTAGTTTAGTAGCATCCCCAGATTCCCTTTCTCAGGATGCTGATGTCCACAGCAGTCATTCCTCTGGCCTGCATGTTGTTGAAGTGGTACTGACGCAGATACTTGGACTGTTGGCATTGCTTGGCTTGGTATGATGTATCTGTTTCTGGCTGTAACTTCCCCTAGTGCCTGCACTAGCTAGACACAGCAAGGACCAGATCAGACCATGGCCATGCGTATTACAGGCAGCACGGACTGCAGATTTGTGGGACTGGGCTGAGCACCAATTATTTACCATTGTTCAGCAGTAACTAGACTTTCAAAGCTTCCCGGGTTACACAAAAAGCTGGAGAAACTCAGCGGGTGCAGCAGCATCTAAGGAGCGAAGGAGATTTGCGACGTTTCGGGTCGAGACCCTTCTTCAGATCCATTGGGTGTAAAACTATCTGAGATGTATTGGCAGCTGCTACATCAATGCAACTTGCTATTATCTTTCCAGCTACAGTGAGGAACTAGATGTCAGGTACTTGTTCCTGGTATCTAGATCCTTGCCAGATGACTGCGATGTTATTTAGTTTCATGACGCACTAAGAGAATGGTGTGCACATCTTTGTTGGGTCAAGTAGAACGTCAATGAGGTGCAAGCTTCAGAAAATCAGAGCTAAGGTGCTAAACGTGGGAGGGACGACATACCAGCAATGGGCTTAACCAAACCAAACATAACACGGCTGGGAAACCAAGGGAGGTCATCAGGTGCTCCCAAACATCTGCGTTTGCTGCAATATTCAATTTTCCAACGCAGATTCATAATTTTCCTGACCCTAGAAAGATACTTGGGAAACACATTCTGTAAATGGGCTGGATGGTTTGGAGTTTGTAAAATGTGTGCAGGATAGTTTTTTGCAGCAATACATAGAGGTATTGACCAGAGAAGGGGCAGTGCTGGACCTCCTGTTAGGAAATGAGGCAGGTCAGGTGACGGAGGTATGCGTTGGTGAGCACTTCGGGACCAGTGATCACAATACCATTAGTTTCAATATAATTATGGAGAGAGTCTGAACTGGACCTAGGGTCGAGATTTTTGATTGGAGAAAGGCTAACTTTGAGGGAATGCGTAAGGATTTAAAAGGAGTGAATTGGGACATTTTATTTTATGGGAAGGATGTAGAAGAGAAATGAAGGACATTTAAAGGGGAAATTGTAAGAGTACAGAATCTTTATGTCCCTGTTCGGTTGAAAAGAAATAGTAAAAATTGGAAAGAGAATTGGACACGTTTCGGAAAAAGAGAGATATCTACAATAATTATAGGAGGCATGGAGTAAATGAGGTGCTAGAGGAGTATAAAGAATGTAAAAAGAATCTTAAGAAATAAATAAGAAAAGCTAAAAGAAGATATGAGGTTGCTTTGGCAAGAAAGGTGAAAGTAAATCCAAAGGGTTTCTACAGCTATATTAATAGCAAAAGGGTAACGAGGGATAAAATTGGACCATTAGAGAGCCAGAATGGACAGCTATCTGCAGAGCCAAAAGAGGTGGGGGAGATATTGAACAATTTATTTTCTTCGGTATTCACCAAGGAGAAGGATATTGAACTCTGTGAGGTAAGGGAAAAAAGTAGAGTAGCTATGGAAACTATGAGATTCAAAGAGGAGGAAGTACTGACACTTTTGAAAAATATAAAAGTGGATAAGTCTCCAGGTCCTGACAGGGTATTCCCTGGGACATTGAGGGAAGTTAGTGTAGAAATAGCAGGAGCTATGACAGAAATATTTCAGATGTCATTAGAAACGGGAATAGTGCCGGAGGATTGTCGTACTGCGCATGTTGTTCCATTGTTTAAAAAGGGTTCAAAGAATAAACCTAGCAATTATAGACCTGTTAGTTTGACGTCAGTGGTGGGCAAATTAATGGAAAGGATACTTAGAGACAATATATATAAGCATCTGGATAAACAGGGTCTGATCAGGAACAGTCAACATGGATTTGTGCCTGGAAGGCCATGTTTGACAAACCTTCTTGAATTTTTTGAAGAGGTTACTAGGGAAATTGACGAGGGTAAAGCAGTGGATGTTGTCTATATGGATTTCAGTAAGGCCTTTGACAAGGTTCCCCATGGAAGGTTGGTTAAGAAGGTTCAATCTTTGGGAGTAGCAAGATGGATTCAACAGTGGCTGAATGGGAGATGTCAGAGAGTAATGGTGGATGGCTGTTTGTCAGGTTGGAAGCCAGTGACCAGTGGGGTGCCTCAGGGATCTGTGTTGGGTCCACTGTTGTTTGTCATGTACATCAATGATCTGGATGATGGGGTGGAAAATTGGATAAGTAGATGATACTAAGACAGGTGGTGTTGTGGATAATGAAGTAGATTTTCAAAGTCTACAGAGAGATTTGGGGCATTTGGAAAAGTGGGCTGAAAGATGGCAGATGGAGTTTAATGCTGATAAGTGTGAAGTGCTACATCTTGGCAGGCCAAATCAAAATAGGACGTACATGGTAAATGGTAGGGAATTGAGGAATGCTGTGGAACAGAGGGATCTAGGAATAACTGTGCATAGTTCCCTGAAGGTGGAATCACATGTAGATAGGGTGGTAAAGAAAGCTTTTGGTGTTCTGGCCTTTATAAATCAGAGCATTGAATATAGGAGTAGGGAAGTAATGTTAACATTGTACAAAGCATTGGTAAAACCAATTCTGGAGTATGGTGTACAATCTTGGTCGCCTAATTATAGGAAGGATGTCAACAAAATAGAGGGAGTACAGAGGAGATTTACTAGAATGTTGCCTGGGTTCCAGCAACTAAGTTACAGAGAAAGGTTGAACAAGTTAGGTCTTTTTCTTTGGAGCGCAGAAGGTTAAGGGGGGACTTGATTGAGGTCTTTAAAATGATGAAAGGGATAGACAGAGTTGATGTGGATAAGCTTTTCCCATTGAGGGTAGGAAAGATTCAAACAAGAGGGCATGACATGAGAATTAAGGGACAGAAGTTTAGGCGTAACATGAGGGGGAACTTCTTTACTCAGAGAGTGGTGGCTGTGTGGAATGAGCTTCCAGCAGAAGTGATGGAGGCAGGATCGATTTTAACATTTAAAAGTAAAGTGGATAGGTATATGGACGGGAAGGGAATGGAGGGGTATGGTCTGAGTGCAGGTAGATGGGACTAGGGGAAAATAAATGGTTGGCACGGACTGGAAGGGCCAAGAAGGCCTGTTTCCGTGCTGTAATTGTTATATGGTTATATGGTTATAGATAGAAAATGGGTGCAGGAGGCCATTCGGCCCTTCGAGCCAGCACCGCCTTCATTGTGATCGTGGCTGATCGTCCCCCATCAATAACCCGTGCCTGCCTTCTCCCCATATCCCTCGACTCCACCAGCCCCTAGAGCTCTATCATTCCCTTTGAGGTTGCACTACTTGGACATTGGGAGGGAATGGGATGGATGACAGGAGATGGTCGGTTTCCTCACCATGTGGGGTGGTGGTGAAAGCTGACCAGGACGGTGACCATCTATTACACCTCTCGCCCCAGGTCACCCTGCCAGGAATTACCCTGAGCACGGATAGAATGTGGAATTCACTCATCCCTGCAGGCAGTTATTGGGAAAGGAACAGGGTGGACTGGTAGAACGAGGCTCGACTGGAGCACCAACACTTCATGCTTCTGTACGCGTTCACTAGATATGGATGTGGCTGGTACCGAGGGCGGTCATTGTCCACACCCAACTGCCCTTGAACAGAGGGTCTGGTGGCCTGAAGGCAGATGGAGACCAGCCTGCCGAGACATTTGTGACTGGTTGGGTTTTTATGACAGTCCCGTATTGCATGGTTAATGATACCCACAGTGGCCTTAGTAAATTCCAATGCTACGTCGTGCTTGAATTTAAAATGATGGGATCGGACCTTGCGGCAATGGTCAGTTGGATGGGACCCGGTGTCAATGGTCGGTGGAATTGGACCTGGCATGAATGGTCGATAAGATTGGACATTGCATCATTGCATCAGAAATCTGACTGCTTACCCAGTAATGTAAACACAATACTACTCAATCCAATCTAGACAGGATTCAAGAACTTGACACCAATTTCCGTCCCGTCAGAACAGCAAGCACTGGAAAGAGAGCAATGGTTCTTCTTGTACCGAGGGTCCAGAATCAGGGATCAGAGTCTCAGAGTAGGTCATTTTAGGCCAAAGAGGAGAAAATATTTCTGTGGTCGGAGTGTGGTGAAATTTGTAAATCTCTAGCCATGGAGGGCCATGGAGTCTCCAGCATGGAGTTCTGGGTATCAAGGATATTGAGGGGCAAGGTGAGGCTGAGCTGGAACATCAGCTGTGATCTTGATGATGGGGGGGGGGGGGGGGGGAAGAGATTTGAAGACCATTTGGACCACTTGTGTCCCTGCTTCTCACGTTCTATCGCATCTCTGGAGCATCAGAGGTCAGCTCGTTGCGTGTGGCACAGACTCCACTGTAAACACCCAGCCATCACCGCACAGCTCATATTGCATCCACCATGAGGAATGCATCATGGCTTGGGCTGTCAATGGACACCCTGTTTGCTTTGCTATTTCCCTGAAAGAAAACGCCTATTTTGAAGAAAAACTGCAATCCTCTGTTGGAAAATCCGACTCGTGTCTGAGAGGAAATTGTGCTGGCGGAAGCCAGCGGAGTAAATGTATAAACTGGCACAAAAATCCCTCCAATCCTCACTGACACGAAGGAAATATTATTTCTTTAGCCCGTTGTCAAGGTAACCAGGTTACTATGTATGCAAAATACATGTGACGATTTAGTGTTGAATCCTGTCACAAAAAAATCACTAGGCCAATTATTCTTGGGTCGTCAGATATGGTTCGAGTTAAAGATACTGACCTGAATCACTATTTTTTTTGGAAAGATTTGGTGCGGAATTTTGTGATGCGTATTCGTCACTGGACCATAGTCGTTTGCATATTTGTAATATTCACTGCTCAATTCTTGTTGAGTTGAAGTGAAGTTCGTGCCTTTCAGCAGTCCACCACCTTCCCAGTGTCTCTGCATTCCTCTAATTTAGTCTCTTGGCCATTCCTGACTCTCAGCACGTCCCTTGTCCTCACCGCTGAAACACTCCCCCTCACCCACTTGACCTCTTGCTTTTCCATCAAGTTTCTCCTTAAAACTTATTCATGCATTGAATCACCCATCTCCAAACTTGGTGTTAAAAGTTATTTGGTACAGCTTCTGTGAAGCATATTTGGGTATCTTACCACAAACAGTAGGGTTAGTAAACCCAATCTATTGTTAAATTTCTGATAGGTCAGTGGACCACGAGAGGTCAAGAGGGTTAAGGAAGGCAAGGGTTAAGTGAACAATCGGTGATGATCCTCTCACCAGATAAAAGCTGTCCAGAGTCTGACCTCCCCAGAGGAGCATGGGTGAAGCTCAACACACTTGGTACTGGAGTTGGGCATTTCAACGCCAGCGTGTGGAGATGGGGGCTCCCTCCGCCAGAGCCCAGCCTGTGAATGCGGAGCAGAACAACAGACAGCCAACCATGTCATCTCTGGGTGCCCGCTCTACCACCCACCAAATGGAGCTCAAGGCCTGGCAAACGTTGCCGCAGAGACAACAACCTGGCTGCTCAACACCCAGCTTGAAATCTAATGATTCCTTTGGTTTATGTTTCATTCGCAAGAAGAGGTGGTGATGATGACCTGCTGAGATCCAGCGATGAGCAAGAGGCACAATTAGAGGAGCCATTTAAAGGCAAGAAGCCTTTAGCACCCTCACTCCCTCAGCTTGTGTACCTCCTTGTGTCAGGGGCTTTGTGGCAACTCCACTCCAAGATCCAAAGACTGTCACAACCTACTCAACAAGGGCTGAATGGAGATGCGTCTGAAGCTCACAATAAGTACTTCAACCAACTCAGGGAATTTGCTACTATGGTGAGAAAAAATGCATTAACTGGATATTAGAAAAATAAGAAACCCAATAGCAAAACAATTTCAAAACCTGCAGTAAAAGGGAAAATGGTTCTGAAGCTCAGTGGGTCTGCCAGAGGAACAGAAAAGACAAATGAAAAATCTTATCAGTTGAGTTTAGTTTATTGTCACGTGCACCAAGGTACAGTGGAAAGCTTTTGTTGCATGCTATCCAGTCAGCGGAAAGACAAGACATGCTTACAGACACAAAATGCTGGAGTAACTCAGCGGGATAGGCAGCATCTCTCGGAGAGAAGAAATGGGTGACGTTTTGGGTTGAGAAGAAGGGTCGCGACCTGAAACGTCACCCATTTCTTCTCTCCTGAGATGCTGCCTGTCCAGTTATTCCAGCATTTTGTGTCTATCTTCAGTTTAAATCAGCATCTGCTATCCTTCCTACACATGATAGCAATTGAGTAACCCACAATGTAGAGAAACAGGATGAAGGAATAACCTTAATAACGTTTAGTGCAAGATAAAGTCTGGTAAAGTCCGATCAAAGATAGTCTGAGGGTCTCCAATGGATAGATAGTAGCTCAGGACTGCTCTCTAGTTGTGGTAGAATGGTTCAGTTGGAATTATTAACTCACTTTCCAGATGCTGCTGATCTGCGGGCATTTCCAATACTTTGTTTCATTTGACACTTTTAAAACAAACCGATGTAGTTTGCTGGTCCTAACTTTGTAAATACATAGCACCAGCTCAGCATCAGAGAGTAAACCCGACTTCACATAAACCTCACCCACGTTAAGATATCATTGAGATAATAAGTGCAGGATAAAATAGTTGAGGTGATTAGTTTTAATGCTGGAAGGTTGATGTGAGAGGCGTATAGTTGGCTTAGTGGTATGATCAGCGAACGGTGACTTGCAATGTACGTGACAAGGACATTGCTTTAACTATATCAAAAACAAGTTTTGAGGAAACTTGTAGCAAACAAGTTCTATATCTGCAGTGAAAGAGCAAATGCTTTTAAAGTTTTGCACGCAAGGCAACTAAAAATAATGAACATTTTACATCAAACAAGAATAATACATTTTGCTTACATGGAAATAAGGAACATCTTTTATCCCGGCCAGTGGCGAGTTGGGATTGCCTCTGATGCCTCGTCTTGGCTCCTCGAGTGAGAAGCTCACAACACTCAGGGACACCAATACTGTTGGAGCCAAACCTTGACACATTTAACCAGCTGACCTAGACACGGTCTCACGGTCTCAGGTAGACACGGTCTCTCTACTCTTTCCACATGGAGACCTAGAAATTATTTTGGCCAATATTCTTTCCTCAGCCAACACCAGTAAAAGCAAAACACAGAGTGCTGGAGTATGCCAGGCAGCATCTGTGGAGGAAATGGATCGGTGACGTTTCAGGTGGAATTTGGAGAGGTGACAATGTGGCCTTCAATAAGGTGAGGAAACATAGACATAGAAAATAGGTGCAGGAGTAGGGCATTCAGCCCTTCGAGCCTTCACCGCCATTCAATATGATCATGGCTGATCATCAAACTCGGTATCCGGTACCTACATAGCCCCTGATCCTGTCTCTCCATACCCCCTGATCCCTTTAGCCACAAGGGCCACATCTAACTCCCTCTTAAATATAGCCAATGAACTGGCCTCAACTACCTTCTGTGGAGAGGTTCCGCTGGCCCAATGTCCAATATGGGGGGACTGATGGTACAAGTGTTGTAGGTTTAGTCCACTTCTACACAGCCATCAAGTGATGGCTCTTACTTCATCTACTCAACTAGCCACCTAGATGAGTATGCACTGACAAGGTCTGTAAATCACCCTTAATAAGTAGATGTAGAATGTAGGGCAGGATAAAATGGATTAGGGTAGAATTAACACGTACTAGTTTTTGGCCAGCATGGGCTGAAGGGCCTGTTTCCTACTGTATTTCCCTATGGCTGTTTGGCAGCAGTAATTGTAAATGCGTTCAGGGTGAATGTGTGTTGAAGACTTAACGGTTTTAACACAGCGTGTCAGACTGATACAGGATAGATCAACCTCCAGCCATGCCTTCCCTGGGGACATTCTGCAACTCCACTTAGAATGGTCAAGGTCCAAATTGGTGCATGATTTGTGAGCATGGGAGTGCAGCACTGAGGCAGGTCCACAGCAAACTGTGGTTTGTTGTTTCATACTGACAAGAAGTGAACAGGAAATTGCCTTGGACTTTCAAAGAGCTACAGAACACATTTTAAGGAGTGACGTTCCTGTCATACAAAAAGGCAGCTTTGAGTCTAGACGTTTCAAAGCAATCCTTCTAACCACGGGAAAATTAAATTTGGAAACTAAATGAAAGGGTTTGGGAACACTCACTGTAAATGTTTTCCGAACAAAACAAGTTGCTTTATTTTTATATCGGTCTTTTTTTTGACAATAATAACGCTCCTATATTTTGATTGACTACATGTCAAAACACTGGTTAGTCATGAATGAGCACGTCCGAAGTTGGGGTGGGAGATTGCAACCTTCACGTGGTCCACCCTGTTTCGATGAATGTAATCAACCTGGCGTGCACAATCAAATTTGATCAAATAGAACAAGTTGTCCTCCAACTTTAGGCTGTGCATGCCATACACAAGAAGACAAAGTCCCAAGTTGGCAGCAGAAGACTCTGTCAACCGTTGGACAATTGGACAGTTGATTCAAATAAAGATCTGAACCAAGTTTCTGGTCACCACATTCCAGGAAAGGGCCCTTCAGCCCACAATGTCCATGTTGAATATGATGCCAACTTAAACTGATCACCTACGCCTTCACATAATCCATATACACTTACATATCTACAAATCTCATAGAATGACTCTCATATAAAACAAACATTCTTTAAACTTTGCCCCTCTTGCCTTAAAGCTATGACCCTAGTCATTGACATTTCTACAGTGGAAAACCTTTTGACCATTTATTTTATCTATACCTCTCATAGTGTTATAGACTTTGATCAGGTGTCCCCTCTATCTCTGGCATTCTTGAAAAGCAATCCAAGTCTGCCCATCCTCCCCTTGTAGCTAATAATAATGCCTAATCCAGACATCAGTCTGAAGAAGGGTCTCGACCAGCAACATCACCCATTGCTTCCCTCCAGAGATGCTGCCTGTCCCACTGAGTTGCTCCAGCATTCTGCGAAACTTCCCCTGCACCCTCACCAAAGCCTCTATGTCCTTCCTGTAATGTGGCGACCAGAATTCTCCAATTACGGCCTGACCAAAGTCCTATAAAGCTGCATCACTCTTATCTATTTGTTGGTACATTTTAAGCTGCATCTACGGCAAATAAGTTACTTGGTCGATATCTTTTCACCATCCTCAGCACTTCTTCCTGTTGCCACTACAGTCTACGTCGTCTATGAAATGCACTGCTAATCTTCAAGGCCGTTCTAGCACCTCCCAAAACCTGTGAGCTATCATAACGAGAGCTTCAGGTGTACGGGACACCATCACCTGTAGGATCTCCTCCAAGTCACAAACCATCCTGATATGGAAATATTTAAGAAAGAACTGCAGATGCTGGAAAAATCAAAGGTAAACTGAAATGCTGGAGAAACTCAGTGGGTGAGGCAGCATCTATGGAGCAAAGGAATAGGTGACGTTTCGGGTCGAGACCCTTCTTCAGACTGATGTGGGGGTGAGGGGAAGGGGGGGCGCATCTTCAAGACTGCCATTCACATGGACATGAAGACAAAGGGGCAGCATGCTTGTCGCCTGGTTACTTGGTGACTGCAGTCTGGGTGAGATCCACCAGAGGGAAGGGGTGGATCTCTTCCATATCTCTTTCCCAAGACAGGATTGGAAGCACCACACACATGTACATGATCACTAGTGTATGGGGGTGATCGCTGCGCTGGACAGCATGCACTCGGTGGGCTGAAGGGCCTGGTTTCCGTGCTGTATCTCTAAAACCTAGAGTGTGTGCAGTTTAGCCACAGGGCTACATCAGTGATGGCGAGGCACCAATACTTCATCCACATCCAGTACAGAGAGAGTGTGTGTGTGTGTGTGTGTGTGTGTGTGTGTGTGTGTGTGTGTGTGTGTGTGTGTGTGTGTGTGTGTGTGTGTGTGTGTGTGTGTGTGTGAGTGTGAGTGTGTGAGTGTGCGTGAGTGTGCGTGAGTGTGCGTGAGTGTGCGTGAGTGTGCGTGAGTGTGCGTGAGTGTGTGTGTGTGTGCGTGGTGTGTGTGTGTGTGTGTGTGCGTGAGTGTGCGTGAGTGTGCGTGAGTGTGGGGTGTGTGGGGTGTGTGCGTGGGGTGTGTGTGTGCGTGGTGTGTGTGTGCGTGGTGTGTGTGTGCGTGGTGTGTGTGTGTGTGTGTGTGTGCGTGTGCGCGCATGTATGCGTGTGGTAACACAGGTACCATTTACAACAGGTGGACCATGACAATCGAACTGCTGGACTCTCCTCTCAATGGGCCACATCTCAGACTGAGCTGCCATGGACCACATCGGAGCCGCTACACACATCTGTTGTAGCAGGAACTGGTTGCACATATTATTCAAAGTTGTCCCATTATCAGACCTCAATAAATCTATGTGTTAAAAAAAACCCAAGACTTTAGACGCATTATCGTATCGAGAGACAACCTTCTGAGACCTAAACTTCCTTTGTGGTCACTCAGCACATGTGGTTGTGTTTAAATGACATCTGTAAAAGGGATAGTGCAAAGGTTGTTCATAATACAGTAAGCTCAGCAAGTCCCCTGCTACCTAGCAGCATTGCTAATGGACTCGGTGTTGATGGAAACCACAATAAACACCATCCACAAGTTTGCAAGTTATAGGAGTAGAATTAGACCATTCGGCCCATCGAGTCTACTCCGCCATTCAATCACGGGTGATCTCTGTCTCCTAATCCCATTTTCCTGCCTTCTCTCCATGACACCTACTACATCCAGGGATAATCACAACTTGCGGAGCCTCCATCAGCAACTTCCTGAAGCCACAGGCGTTGTCACGGGCACTAGCACTGTTGCTGGGAAAGGCTGTGGAGCGGGAGGGTGACGGGAGGTTAGTTAGGAAGGAAAGACAAGACTGAGGATTGTGTCTGCCAGTTCCACACTGGAATACAGCCTGACTGCTCGCTCCTCATAAGGCCATAAATGATAGGAGCAGAATTAGGCCATTCAGCCCATCAAGACTACTCCACCATTCAAACATGGCTGATCTATCTCTCCCTCTCAAGCCCATTCTTCTGCCTTCTCCCCATAACCTCTGACACCCGTACTAATCAAGAATCTATCTATCTCTGCCTTAAAGATATCCATTAACTTGGCCTCCACAGCCTTCTGTGGCAATGAGTTCCACAGGGAGAAATTCCTCCTCAAATCCATTCTAAAGCTACGTCCTTTTATTCTGGGGCTGCGCCCTTTGGTCCTGGACTCTCCCACTAGTAGAAACATTCTCTCCACATTCACTTTATGCAGGCCTTTCACTATTCTTCACCTATAACCGAGGAGGCTTCACATGTGAGTCTGTTACTTCAGGGTCAGAACCAGCTCCTTAGTTCAAGTGTGCAGAAGCCAAGGAGCCAACAACATTAACTTGGGCCGAGGTAGCACAACAAAGACCAAATGGCTCTATGGTAATTTGTCCAAAGACCAAATGTCTCCTTGGTAATCTGGGAATTTGAAAGTGGGATATTTTTAGCGATGATGAAACTTCGTATGAAATTCTTACGTGCAGCAGCACAACAGAATACGTCAAAGAAACTCTGGGTCATCAGAGTGGCACGGTGACAGAAGGTAGAGCCGTTACCTCACAGCACCAGCGACCCAGGTTCGATCGCAACCTCGGCTGCTGACAATGTGGAGTTTGCACGTTTATTTATTCACTCACAAGATGTATGCATCAAGACCTATAACTCACTCCCAAAGGCCCCGACCACGGGTGAACAAGAGGAAGACGACTGCACTTTATTGCCTTCCCTCAAAGTGGGAAACGTTGATTTTGCTGTGGGCGATGTTCGTGTTGTTTTCTATAGCGTTGTGATCATTTTATTTTATTTGTGCGACTGTACGGTAACCAAATCTCACTGCACCAATTGGTGAATGTGTCAATAAATCTAACTTGAACTTGAGCAGTGGTTAGATGCCTCTCACAGATCCCAACACAGCCATGGAGGTTTGCTCCGGGTACTCCAGTTTGTTCCAACACTCCAAAGATGTGCAGGTTTGTAGGTTAATTAGCATTGTCAATTTGTAATTTTTCCTCGTGTCTGTAGGACAATGCTTGTGTACGGGGAGATCGCTGGTTGGTGTGGATTCGGTGGGCAAGGGGCCAGTTTCCACGCTGCATCTCTAAACCAAACTCTGAAAACACAAAGATCTGCCATTACCGGATCTAACATTAGGGGGCAGCATCCTGGCACTGATGCAGCAGAGAAAATGTTGGTTCAATCCTTGCTCCTGCCCTAATTTGTCCCATGTTCAGACAATCCACCTTGCCGACAGACAGGTAAAGAACGATAAAATAAGGAGATAGAAAGAAAGGAAGAAATGGAACATAGAACAGTACAAGAACAGGCCCTTCGGTTCACAATGTCTGTGCGAAACATTATGCCAAGACCATCACTTATCTGCCAGCGCACATTCCCGACATATCTATGTGCCTGTTTAAAAATCTCACAAACCACACTGTCGTATCTGCCCAGCATCATCCCATGCAGTGCATTCCAGGCACTTATCACCCTCGATGTTAAAAAGTTGCCCCACACATCTCCTTTAAACGTTGTCCCTCTCATCTTACAGCTTTGCCCTCTAATATTTTATTTTTCCATCATGGGAAGAAGGTTCTGACTGTCTACCCTATCTAGGCATCTCATAATTTTATATACTTCAATCATGGCTCCCCACAACCTGGCCCTTACTCGCCTCCAGTCCTCACCCCCCCCCCCCCTCCCCCGCCTTTCAGTCTCCCTGTGACCATGTGGGTTTCCTCTGGGTGCTCCAGTTTCCTCCCATGTTCCAAAGACCTGCAGCAGGCTCATGTGGTTCTGTAAATTGTCCCCAGCATTTAGGACGGAACTAGTGTGAATGGGCGATTGTTGGTGGCCAAAGAGCCAGTTTCCACATTGTATCTCTGAACTAAACTAAACCCACATGTGAAGACAGACACAAAAAGCTGGGGTAACTCAGCGGGTCAGACAGCATCTCTGGAGAAAATGAATGGGTGACATTTTGGGTCGAGACCCTGCTTCACACGTGGGCAAATTCATCAGGTTCCCACTTTGGCCAGACTCTCCTGATCTGCAATGATCTTTCCTGAAAAATATCCCGCATCAAATGTGTGCCAAACATGTGGGTTAATGATGTGAAACTATATCAGATGAGAAGAGGCACAGCGCAATGATCACAAGAATATTGGATGATGCTCTCTCTGAATCCAATGTGTAGGAAAGAACTGCAGATGCTGGTTTACACTGAAGATAGACACAAAATGCTGGAGTAGTGGGGGTGGGGATGTCTGGGACTTTGGCCCCTGCTCTAACCATTCAATTGAACCTGCTAAATCCTGTATTTATCAATTCTGTATTTATATTGAAGATAGGCACAAAGTGCTGGAGTAACTCAGCAGGACAGGCAGCATCTCTGCATAGGAATAGGTGACGTTTCGGGTCGAGACTTCTCAACCAGGGTCTCAACCAGAAATGTCACCCATTCTTTCTATCCAGAGATGCTGCCGGTCCCGCTGAGTTAGTCCCGCACTTTGTGCCCATCTACACTGCACTAAACCCAGGGCCACCCCACATTTTGAGAACACAACCACCCAGGAGGGCGATAAATCTCTCCAGCACTAACCTTGAGCGACAAGCTAAAGTATTCTCTTTCAAAACCTCTGCGAAATCTCCATAAATGAATCACAGCTTAAATAGAACTCAAAGTCAACTTTCAAATAGTTTGTAGACCAGGGCGAATAATTTCAGCTAAGCATTCGTGTTGATTTATCTCTGAAAGGGTTTAAAGTAATTTTATTTATGATATTTGGTAAATGCCTGTAGTTATGTAATTAACTCTCAAATAAACGATGTTGTTGAAACAAGTCCTTTCCCCTCCCTCATTCTGACACTGAACACCCACAGTATTTACAGACTCTGCTTGATCTGGGCGCAGGGGTCAAAGGGGTTTGTGCTGTCTCCAACCACCCCAGCAAAAAGCCACGTTGGTAATCTTCAGGAGCCCGTGTTGGTAAAGGAAATAAAACCAAGATTGTAAAGCTCACGGCAATAGCAGGACTTGGGGTGTAGAAGAACCAGAGGTCATGGCCTCAGAATTAAAGGAAGTTCCATTAGGAAGGAGATGAGCAGGATTTGAGAGGGTGGTGAATCTGTAGAATTCATTGTCACAGAAGCCTGTGGAGGCCAAGTCAGTGGATATTTTTACGGCAGAGATAGATAGATTTTTGATTAGTTCGGGTAACAGGGGTTATAGGGAGAAGGTAGGAGAGTGGGGTTAGGAGGGAGAGATAGATCAGCCATGATTGAATGGCGAAGTAGACTTGATGGGCCGAATGGCCTAATTCTGTTCTTTTCACTTATGAACTTATGAGGAAACCCTCGTGGTCACAGGGAGAACTTGTGAAACTCCACACGGACAGCACCAGAGGTCAGGATCGAACCCGGATCTCTGGTGCTGCAAGGCAGCCACACTACCTGCTGTGCCACCGTGCCGCCCTTAGGCAGTCTTATTATAGGTGTCTTATTCTTCCTATCCTGGAGTTAAAACCTGCAAGGCCATTACATGCGTGATGGATATGGAAAATGCTCCTTTGTACAAATGCCAGCTGGACCTGGCTGCTCCACAGTAAAACATCACAAGCTACTACTTAAGATGGGCTGATGGATTAACCTGACCGAAGCCTGGAGGAAGGAACTGGAGATGCTGGTTTAAACCAAAGATAAACACAGAGTGCTGGAGTAACTCAGCAGGTCAGGCAGCATCTGTGGAGAACATGGATAGGTGACGTTTCCGGTCGGGACTCTTCTTCAAACTGATTGTGGTGAGTGGGTGGGTGGGTGGTGGGAGGGGAACGCTGGAAGAGAGGTGGTGGCCTGAGATGAAAGACCAAAAAATGTGAGATAAGGATAGAAGAGGTGCAAATTGTGAAACCAGAAGAAAGAATAAAGGTGGTGGTGGAGGGGGGGGGGGGGGGGGGGGGTGCATATCCAGGTGAGGTAGTGGGAGGGGGGGGGGGGCGCGGAAAGTGGGTTCTTGTAGGTTAGTTGGACCGTTCAATGTTCATACCAATAAGTTGTAAGCTACTAAAGTAGAACACATGGCTTTGTCCTGCTCGCACATTTACGGTTTGTGGGTTAATTGGCTTCTGTACATCGTCCCTGGGTTACACGGGGTGATCACTGGTTGGCACGGACTCGGTGGGCCGAAGGGCCTTTTCCACTGGGCTGTATCTCCAAACTAAACTACATCCCAAGCCCCAGGAACTCTCTTGGAACAGTTGAACCTCACATTTCCGAATTACAGAAAATATTTTCCACCCGTCCCCAGGCTAAAAGTACGCGGTGTACCTTCCTCAATGTGTAGATCAGTTTGAATGGAAAAGTTGAGAAGAACCGATTCAGACAGTTGGGTTTCCAATTCCTCACCGCAATTATTCAGTGGCTGTGTTGTTCTTGAAGGCCTTAAACACACATCTACCTCACTGTCCGTGGCAATACTGTTTATTACCTCCTCATAAGGGTCAGTTACATTGGTCAAACAAGATCTGCCCTTGACCGGAGCCACGCTGGTCATCTCTGATCTCTCCACATGTGTAACTTCAACAAGATTCAACGTGGGGGAGACGTCCAAAATCTTAGACCAGTTGCATCCAGGGCCAGTTGACAAATTGGATCTGAAGCTGACTTGGCAATTGATTGGAAAGGAAATGTATGGGAAGGAACTGCAGATGTTGGTTTAAACCAAAGATAGACACAAAATGCTAGAGTAACTCAGCAGGACAGGTTGCATCTCTGGAGAGAAGGAATGGGTGACGTTTCGGGTCGAGATCCTGCTTCAGTCATGACCCAAAACGTAACCTATTCCTTCTCTCTAGAGATCATGCTGTCTGACCCACTGAATTATCTTGTGTCTCTTCAGTTTAAACCAGCATCTGCAGTTCTTTCCTACACACAATGAGGCCCTTTGGCCCATCTGGTCCGTGCTGAACAAACTGGCATACTGGGCTAGTCCTATTGTCTGCATTTCTTTCTAAACCCAAGTCAGAATCTTCAAGAACCCAGGAATGAGTAAGTTAACCTATGACAAAAGCGTTTGATGGCCCTCGAGTCCTGCAAACATCCTGCTTTAGAACTTCCTCACGCACGCCCAGTCAGCTCATGTGCAGTTTGACTGTGAAGGCGGACTGGATTTTATATTTCTGCAGCTGCTAAAGGAAGCTCTGTGTCTCTGCTCAACATCTGCCAAATTAAAGTTTCAGGACATTCCTGATTTATTCAGCGCCTAATTCCTGTGAGGAGGGAATTTTAATCTGTTCAAAGCCACAACTGCCAGTTAAGAAGCCATTTCCAAATAAGTACAACTTACCTAAAACTTCCAAAACAAAAAAGGCAACATTGGCAATGCAGACGGAAGCTCCCCTCACCTTTCCTTGAAGGTATTGGGGGAGGTGCGAGGGGACTTTGGAGATGGTATTTAGAATGAAAGTGTGGAGATGGAGACTTGTGCAAGCGCTCCTCTATCTGTGGAGCATCCTGGACAATACAGCTCACCCCCTCCATCACACACTGGTCAACCTGAGGAGCACCTTCAGCAACAGACTGGTTCCACCAAGATGCAGCACAGAACGCCACAGGAGATCCTTCTTCCCTGTGGCTATCAAACTGTACAACTCCTCCCCCTTCTGTCGTGGGATAAACTGACCCCCCCCCCCCCCCCCCCCCAATTTTTGCACATCCCCAATCCTTTCCACTCCTGTTTTATGACAGTTGGCAGATCAATTTCCCTCCTGGGATGAATAAAGTTCTATCGTGTGGTGTCCTATCGTAGGTCACCTACCCAAGGAAGTCTACAGCAAATCCAATGGGCGATTCTGTCATTGGTTCTCGACCAGAGAGACGGGAGAACGTGCTGTTCAACAATGACAACTTGTATTTACATAGCATAATTTCCATAACATGCAGCCACCTGCATCATTAGCAACAGGGGAGACAAAAGCACAGATGTATGTATATAAGGGGAACCTGCGTGTGAACAGGGATAGATAGCTCAATGAAACACTGCACTAATGTATGGGTCTACACCCCAAACATCACCTGTTCCATTTCTCCAGAGATGCTGTCTGACCTGTTGAGTTACTCCAGAACTTTGTGCAACTTCGGTGTTCCCTTTAGTGCATATATTTAATTCACTTATTCTATATCTCTATTATATCACCGTCTATATCTCTCTTTCCCTTTCCCCGACCCTCAGTCTGAAGAAGGCTCACCCATTCCTTCTCTCCAGAGATGCTGCCTGTCCCGCGGAGTTACTCCAGCATTGTGTGTCTATCTTCATTTTAAACCAGCATCTGCAGTCCCTTCCTCCACTGCTCTAATTCATCTTCCCCGGGCGGGTTGGAAGTTGCTGCTTCAAGAGACAATGTTCACCGACTTTGTTATGTGAGTGCCAGTGAACGTCAACACGCCTTCAGGGTCATTATTTTTACCTCAGTCCAAAAATACAAATCTATTTCGTCCCGACACGCCCGAGAACCTGCGCACAACTTGTGTGGTGGCGAGGTCACCGAGTTTACAACCACCGTCTGTAACTCGTTCTCGTTCTCGCCTCAGCTAACAATGGTCTGAAGAAGGGTCTCGACCCGAAATGTCGCCTATCTCCTTCGCTCCTTAGATGCTGCTGCACCCGCTGAGTTTCTCCAGCCTTTTGTGTTACCCACAGCTAACAATGGCCCGTTTCCGTTATCGTCCTTACTTTTTAACGTGTCTTTCATCCCGGATTTGTTCTATATCTCTCCACATCACCGTCTATATCTCCCCTTTCCCTTTCCCCTGTCTGTACAAGGGTCTCGACCCGAAACGTCACCCATTCCTTGTCTCCAGAGCTGCTGCCTGTCCCGCTGAGTTACTCCAGCTTTTTGTGTCTATCTACGGGAGAAAAACACTTCGCGGTAGAATAAGTTCTTACTTTAGTCACGTTGCCTCGTGCTGGTAAAGGTTTAAATAAATATATATATTTATGACCTAATTCTGCTCCTAGAATTGATGAACATAAAAATATTTCGTTGGGGGGGTGGGGGTGGGGGTGGGGGGGGTGGGGGTGGGGGTGGGGGTGGGGGTGGGGGGGGGTAGACTACGAAATATTTTTACGTTCATCAATTCTAGGAGCAGAATAAGGTCATTCGGCTCACAGTTCTACGCCGCAATTCAATCAAGGCTGATCTATCGTTCCCTCTCAATCCCATTCCCCTGCCTTCTCCCCATAACCCCTGACACCCGCCCTATTCCACAATCTCTATGTCTTAAAAATACCCAATGACTTGATGTCCACAGCCTTCTGTGGCAAGAAATTCCACAGATTCACCACCCTCGGACTAAATAAATTCCTCCTCATCTCTTTTCTAAAGGAACGTCCTTTAATTGTGAGGCTGTGACCTCTAGTCCTAGACTCTCCCACTCGTGGAAGACAGACAGAGAGAGACAGAGAGAGAGAGAGAGAGAGAGAGAGAGAGAGTGAGATTATGTGCCCGCTCTGAATATTATAATTCCTTCGGCCGGTCGATTGTGTTTGAGGTTTATCTGTAATCTACCTCTCCCCAGATTCTCAGTCTGTGGAAGATTCTCGACCCGAAACGTCACCCATTCCTTCTCTCCAGAGATGCTGCCTGTCCCGTTGAGTTACTCCAGCACTTTGTCTATGAAAGGGCCTTTCATTATCTGCGACTATTCCATGTAGTTGGGTCACATCAGGGAATAGCTGGATGTTGAAACCGTTCATTCCCGTTGGCCTTTTCGGGGACATTGGCTGGATTCCTTTTGCCAAGATTCCACCATGTCTCATTGTGGAACATTAATCAATTAAATTTAAGTAGCAAACTTGTGTCTATGTACGGTGTTCCATGTGTTAATTCCCAGCCTCCTGGACTGGCTGGGATGTCTAGGCCTGAGTCACTTGGTCGAGTGTCCACACTGACTGCTTTCCCGCCGCCCAACGCACTCAGAGGCGAGGCGCAACTGTGACTAATCCAATGTAAATACTTCCGTTGAAATTGCTTAAAAGTTAAAAGCTCAACTATGTTTTAGATAATTGCGGCCAAACGCTCCAAATGTCACCAATCCACCCTGTTTTTCTCCAGAGATGCTGCCTGACCCTGGCGTAAAATAAACTGGTCAGCACTTTATGTCTAGAGAGAGAGAGAGAGAGAGAGAGAGAGGGAGAGACAGAGAGAGAGAAAGAGAGACAGAGAGAGAGAGAGAAAGAGACAGAGAGAGAGAGAGAGAGAGAGAGAGGGAGAGACAGAGAGAGAGAAAGAGAGACAGAGAGAGAGAAAGAGAGAGAAAGAGACAGAGAGAGAGAGAGAAAGAGACAGACAGAGAGAGAGAGAGAGAGAGACAGAGAGAGAGACAGAGAGAGAGACAGAGAGAGAGACAGAGAGAGAGACAGAGAGAGAGACAGAGAGAGAGAGAGAGACAGAGAGAGAAACACGTATGGGCCGCTGCAGTATGGCCGATATTCATCTCCCAATGACTCAGCTTGGTCCTAGTTATTTAGGGCGATACAATATTTACGCTGCTGTTCACAACACTTTACTTTGAACATTTGTTTCTGTACTGGAATCCAACTTTCCCCCGCAGCCAACAGCCAGTACAGACGCCATCGCCGACAAACCCGAGTCGTTATGACTGCTCCTCGTTTCACACTGGGATCTACCAAGCGTGTGAACGATAATACAGGAACGTAACATATTTAAAACGATTCTAGCAAGTATAAAACAGTGGGTTTAGTGAATTACCTACATATATATTTAAAAATACAGTATAGTGGAAAATCTGGAGGAAATAAATCACCCCCCCCCCCCCACCCCCCATTGCAGTATTTCGCCCTTCACCGCCGAACGTCAGGTAGATTTTTTACTGCTCACCTGAGTCCACAAACTGACTGACTGATGAGATTAAAGTTATTTTAAGAGAAAGAGCGAGCAGACAGTTTAACAAACACAGACAGGGACACTCCCCACTCCAAAATGTCTGGAACCGACCCAACTGTTCTTGAAAAAATACTGTTAAAGCTAAATAAACTCACAGCGTAAACGAATTTCCCCTTTTCACATATTATTGGGGGGAAATTGAACAGGAGACGACTTGTATAGGAAGGAACAGCAGATGCTGTTTAAATCGAAGATGCTGGAGTAACTCCGCCGGACAGAAACTCTGGAGAGAAGGAATGGGTGACGTTTCGGGTCGAGACTCTTCTTCCCTCAATATATTTAATTAATGTGACAATTATGTTTTTTAATACAATGTGTGTAAAACACTTCGAACAGTTCCCCAGACGAGCAGTTTCTCTTGGTATTAACCCGCGCCGAGTGCAAAACTATTTTGTTAAAAATAAGTCTGAAGAAGGGTCTCGACCCGAAACGTCGCCCATTCCTTCTCTCCAGAGATGCTGCCTGTCCCACTGAGTTACTCCAGCATTCTGTGTCTATATTCGGTGTAAACCAGCATCTGCAGTTCCCTCCTTCACTATTTTAAATTAGTTTGGAGCTGTGGAAATACGAACTCACATGTTTAGTCTTCAGAAGTTCCATCCAAATGCAGTCGATTAATTTAATTCCTTCCTTCTCCGGCACGTTGTCAGTCATTTCCACTATTTGCATTTATATTCATTCTGTATTTATCCTTATAGGTTGGGTTTTTTCAAACTTCTCAAACCCTTCAAACAGCGCTCCAATCACCTCGCTATCGCCCTTTATTCAAAACTCTCATTTCATAAAATCGTCTCCTCTCTTATCCACTCATTTACAAACTTGCATAAAAAAAGGTAATTTCCCTCGTTCACTATTCCGTCTATTTCATCGTCTCATTCCAACTGCAACTCCATTCCAACTAGTCCTTAAAGTATAGGAACGATGTTTTAAAAATTGTATAAGTACATTTTATGTTTTATCTTTTTCCTTCAGTCTTTCGCACAGTTTTATCCAGTTAAGTTTCTCTCTTGCTTTACAATTTTTATTCCATCCTAAAAAAGGAATGTCGATCTCTTTCCAAACTCACTTGAACTTGAAGTCCCACCCGTGGACTCGCTTTGGGGCGATGGCCGTGACCCTGGGGTTAAAATGGCCACACATCCTTCCCACAGTGTATCCGGGAAAAGTGGACAGCGGCTAGACGCACAGAGTCTTTTGCCCAGAGTGACATGGGTTTAAGGTGAAGGGGAAAGATTTAATGGGAATCTCAGGGGTAACTTTTCGTGGGTGTATGGAACGAGCTGCCGGAGGAGGTAGTTGAGGCTGGGACTATCCCAACGTTTAAGAAACATTTAGATAGGACAGGTTTGGAGGGATATGGACCAAAGGCGGACAGGTGGGACTAGTGTAGCTGGGACATTATGGCCAGTGTGGGCAAGTTGGGCCGATGGGCCGTTTCCACACTGTATCACTCTATGATTCGCCTCTCTACATCCCCATACTGCCCCTCTCCCCGACTCTCAGACTGAAGAAGAGTTCCGACCCAAACGTCACCCATTCCTTTTCTCCACAGATGCTGCCTGTCCCGCTGAGTAACTCCAGCACTCTGTGTCCGCCCCCACCCCCACCCCCACCCCCACCATCACCATCGGGCCATTCCCTTTATTAATGATTTATTAATGATTAATCACTCAAACACACACATATTCACACACTCACAGATACACACGAATACACACACATTCACACACATATTCACAATCACTCACACACTCAGGGCCGCACAAGTGCCCCGTTCCCCCGCCACCCGGAGCCGGAGCCGGGCAGTGACGCGGCCGGACAACGCCCACAGGTGGCGAGCGGACAGTTCCCGCTCTTCACAGAGAACTCCCGCCCTCGCCCTCGCCCGCCCTCGCCCGCCCTCAGTGCCAATAACCCCGCTCCCCTCAGCTCCGCTGCTCCCCCAACTCCCCCACCCCTCCCCTCCCCCGGGCATCGCACCCCACACCAGGCTCGGTGCTGGAGCTGGAGCTGGAGCTGGTCAGCCCCCTCTCCCCACCAATGCTAGGATGTTTCTGATGACAAGACTCAAGTCTGATGAACATCGCGTGATCTCGCGCACAGAAATGGACAACTCAATTGAGGCACCAGATAGACACTAAATGCTGGAGTAACTCAGCGGGATAGGCAGCCTCTGGAGAGAAGGAATGGGTGATGTTTCGGGTCGAGACCCTTCTTCAGACGCAACACACCCAGTCAGGTATAAAACTGCCGCTGGGCGGGTCCCGGTCTAACATCACCTCAGTTTGCCAACCTCAACGTTTCGTTCAAGATCACTCCTCAATCTGATCTTTCCTACGCTCGCTGTATTTCCCTTGTCTGTATCCAAGCCGAGTTCGATTTGCCCTCCCTCCGTGAGACCGGAGTTTGGGGCGGGATGGCTGGGTGGGTCCAGGTGCAGCGACGCCAACAGCAGACAGACAGACAGACAGACAGACAGACAGACAGACAGACAGACAGACAGACAGACAGACAGACAGACAGACAGACAGACAGACAGACAGACAGACAGACAGACAGACAGACAGACAGACAGACAGACAGACATCTCCAGTCTCAGGAGGGCGAGAGAATCGAACTCACCAGAGACCCTCTTCCATAACCCCCCGCCCATGAGATCGCCTCGCCGCCCCTGCAAACACGTCCAACTCTCGCTCGCAGCCGCATATGAACACGCAGCCCTCAAAAGCAAATCACAAACTCATCCAGGAAAGTTGACATTTCCATTTGACTGACCGGCAGAAAGTGGAGCTTTGTCAAGTTTATGCAGATGCTCCTTACCTTGAGTCTGCGCTGCCGAGTTTGGACAGAAACAGCCCTAGTCCCCAGTCCTGGCAGCTCACCTATATCGCCAGACTCAGACTTCAGTTAATCTTAAAAGGGATTTCCTTTTTAACAGGCAAGCCGCCTCCCACTGCTGTCAATGGGAGGTAAGAACTGGTGCTGTAATGCCGCGTGTATACACCGAGCATAATGTACCCACATCCGCCTCTGTTCTCCAGGGAACCACACTCTGTATAGTGGGCGCACACAGTCCATGCCCCCAACTCACTATCCCCCATTCATCAGCTCCATTCACAGCTGGCAGCATGTGCCGAAAATCACCCATGTCTTTCATAGTGTCATAGAGTGATACAGTCAGTGTGGACACAGGCCCTTTGGCCCAACTTGCCCACACCGCCCAACATGTCCCAGTGACAATGGAAGGTAGACACAACATGTTTTCATTCCTTGAGGAGATTTCACAGTGGAGCGAACAAAATGTGCATTTTTTCAGCTACACTGGTCCCACCTGCCCACGTTTGCCCCATATCCCTCTAAACCTGTCCTAACCCTGTCCGATACATCCTTCCTGTAACTGGGTGACCTTAAACTCAAAGTATGAGAGGGGGAGGGGAGTGGTGGGTTGCTCCACACATGAACACATCAAGTTCCCACATGGCTCAGGGGTTACATTTTTCTGCTAACACCCCCCCCAATGTGAAATGTTACAGTGCCTGAAATCACCCGTGTCCGTCATGGAGTCATGGAGACAGGCTCTTTGGCCCAACCTGCCCAACATGCACCATCTACAATAGATACAAAAAACTGGAGTAACTCAGCGGGTCAGGCAGCATCTCTGGAGAAGAGGAACAGGTGATGTTTTGGGTCGAGGTCCTTCTTCTGACACATGTACAACCTACACGTGTCCCACCTGCCTGCATTTGGCCCATATCCCTCTAAACCTGTCCTATCTCTCCTTGTAGAATTTCAATTTCTGAAGCCCTGGGCTTCTTCTCCTGTTTTAATGTTGCCTGGGGATTCAAGGGCAATATTAATTCCTCTCTTCCCCACACAGAGGCCGATCTTCCCCAGTGGGTGTGGACTGGCCATTGTAGGGAGAGAGAGGGATGTATCACAGCCAGTCCACACCTATCTCCATGTACACATCTCAAACACACACACATTCACACACAAAATACACACATGCACATTCTTACACACATTCACAATATACACAGACATGCACATTCGCACACACATTCACATTCACACACAATATACACACACATCCTAAAACATGCAGACATTTCACGCGCACACATGCACACATCTCAACACTGAATTGTTGCAACACACACATGCGCATGCAACACTGCACAGACACAAATTACCCATATGCACACCCTCCACACTCTAATCTAAAATTAAAACTAGGTGCTTCCTGTAGATCCCTTTGATGGTGGGGTGTGAGTGTCTGTGATGGGCAGTGTCCACCAGTTTCTGCAACCTCCTTCATTCCTGGGTGTTTGAGTTGCCAAACCAGGCTGTGATGATGCAACCAGTCGGTGTGTTCTCCACCGTACACCTGTAGAAGTTCGACAGTCGACACAAATCAGTTAATTTGATCTTGAGCGGTAATTTTACCGCAGATACTATCTATAATTCCATCTATGTTTACACGTGAGCAGAGAGAGGTGAATGTTGGATGGTTAATTCGTTTACCTGCAACATCAGCAACTACTGAAATATAGACACAAAATGCTGGTGTCCCTGTCCCACTTAGGAAACCTGAACGGAAACCTGTGGAGACTTTGCGCCCCACCCAAGGTTTCCGTGCGGTTCCCGGAGGTTTTTGCCCTCCGGCAACCACCTTCAACTAGCATCGCAACCGGGTTCGACTAAAAAATTACCGATTTTTAAAATGGAAACCACTTTCGACCATTAGGGAGACTGACAAAAACCTCCGGGAACCGCATGGAAACCTTGGGTGGGGCACAAAGTCTCCAGAGGTTTCTGTTCAGGTTTCCTAAGTGGGACAGGGGCATAACTCAGCGAGTCCGGCGTGCTTCGCTGGAGAGAAGGAATGGGTAACATTTTGGTTGTGAAGAAGGTTCTTGACCCAAAACTTCACCCATTACTTCTCTCCGGAGATGCTACCTGTCCCGCTGAGTTACTCCAGCATTTTGTGTCTATCTTCGGTAGGAACCAGCTTTTGTAGTTCTGGAAGATACTGTAGACTCAAAAAGCTGGAGTAAGAAAGGAATAGGTGATGTTTTGGGTCGAGACCCTTCGTCAGACCTGAAACACCACCCATTCCTTCTCTCCGGAGATGCTGCCTATCCCATTGTGTCTATCTCCGGTTTAAACCAGCATCTGCAGTTCCTTCCTATACATCTGCACTTCCTTTCTCCAACCGAAGGGTGATGATGCACTCTGTGGTGGTCTAGTTCTGGGAGAGGACTTAGTATTGCCAGGAATCTTGGAGCTATGCAACATTGGTGGATGACGGAATCAGATTAGGATAATTTTCAAAATATTAAATCATTCATAACAAGCTGAAAAATAATGTTGGTTTGTGGACGCGACTTATATATGTGATATTATGGTACCTGGTTACAATCAGGAATTTGCTGTGGACTCCGCCTCCGGGTAGAGTGTTGCGTGGACAACCTCCCAATGTTACTGAAAGCCAATGTGTACATGTTGTCCGGGCAACAGCCGGTAACAATACAATCTTCGTGGTTTCAACTCTGAGAGTGAAGTAAAGAGGCGATTCGGCCCGACCCGGGCCTGCTGCCCCCTCTTGCCCACCCTAGCCTCATCTCACTCCTGCCCCCCCAGGTACACATATCTACACCTCTCCACACTCCCACCTTGCAGGGCTCACGCTCTCTCTGCACACAAAATGCCTCATGTACCTTCTTGCCATGCTCCACACAACAGGCATAGAGCTGTTGAGCATGGAAACAGTCCCTTCAGCCCAACCTGTCCGTGCCAACCAAGGTGGCAAGCTCAGCTAATCGCACGCCTGCATTAGGCCCATATCCTGGTTGGGCACCAGGACCATTGGGCACCGAGTGTGTTGGGCATTGGATGTTTTGGACACCAGGTGTGCTGGGGCTAGGTGTGTTGGGGCCAGGTGCGCAGTGTATCAGGTGCTGTGTTGAGAAAGACTTGCTGTGTACCAGATGTGCTGTGTACCAGGTGCGTTTGGGCCAGGTGTGCTGTGTATCAAGTGTGTTGAGGCCAGGTGTGCTGTGTACCAGGTGCGCTGAGTACCAGGTGTGCTGTGTACCAGGTGTATTGAGGCCAGGTGTGCTGTGTACGAGATGTGCTGTGTACCAGGTGTGTTGGGGCCAGGTGTGCTGTGTACCAGGTGTGTTGGGGCCAGGTGTGTTGGGGCCAAGTGTGTTATGTACTAGGTGTGTTGGGCCAGGTGTGCTGAGTACCAGGCGTGCTGTGTACCTGGTGTGTTGGGGCAGGTGTGTTGGCGCCAGGTGTGTTGTGGCCAGGTGTGTTGGGACCAGATGTGCTGTGTACCAGGTGTGCTGGGGCCAGGTGTGTTGTGTACCAGGTGTGCTGGGGCCAGGTGTGTTGGGGCCAGGTGTGCTGTGTACCAGGTGTGTTGGGGCCAGGTGTGTTGGGGCCAGGTGTGCTGTGTACCAGGTGTGTTGGGGCCAGGTGTGTTGGGGCCAGGTGTGCTGTGTACCAGGTGTGTTGGGGCCAGGTGTGCTGTGTACCAGATGTGCTGTGTACCAGGTGTGCTGTGTGCCAGGTGTGCTGGGGCCAGGTGTGTTGGGGCCAGGTGTGCTGTGTACCAGGTGTGCTGTGTACCAGGTGTGCTGTGTACCAGGTGTGTTGGGGCCAGGTGTGTTGGGGCCAGGTGTGCTGTGTACCAGGTGTGTTGGGGCCAGGGGTGCTGTGTACCAGGTGTGTTGGGGCCAGGTGTGCTGTGTACCAGGTGTGCTGTGTACCAGGTGTGTTGGGGTCAGGTGTGTTGGGGCCAGGTGTGCTGTGTACCAGGTGCTATGTTGAGGAAGACTGTGCATGACATTGGATCTTTTCAAGTCTCTCTGTTACCCCCTCTACATGCAGCTGCTACAAACATCACTGTCAGTCAATGTTGCTGGGATCCACCAGCCCTAAAACAATCACAGTGCTGCTACCAACCCTTGGAAATCAAAGCATGTTGCCAGAACAACCGACAGATCATGTTTGACCTCTTGGATGTTGGCTCTTGTTGACTTGTGAACATCAACAAATTAAAACAAAAAGATCCACATTTCTGCTTTGGTCAGCAAAGCCCATGTGATGTTCCATCTGGTGTGTTCTCACCCACTTACTCAGCTTGTCCACATCCCCTTGAGGTCTTGCTACATCCTCCTCCCCACTCATCATCTCACATCGTTTTGTATCATCAGCAGACTTGGTGTCCTCGGCCGAATCGAGTTGCTGGGGTTTGAGCGTTGTTCCTTAAGTCCTGCCCAGACACAGCCTGCTAACCTCCTGCCGCACCTTGCTTTCAGTTCCGCAACCAACACCAACTCTGTCAGTGTATCACACAGACCAGTCTCACCCTAATCACCTCCATCGACACAACTCTGCCTTGGGAAATCAGCCAATGTAATAAAGAACCACTCAAGCCCCAGTCAGTCCCTCTTCTCCCCTCTCCCATCAGGCAGAAGAAACAAAAGCTTGAAAAGCTACCACCAGACTGAGGAACAACTTTATTGCCACTGATTTTATACATTTCTATAAAATCGCCCCTCAGCTTCCTGCGGTCCAAGTAATAAAATCAAACGTGATTTTCCTTTCACAATTCTATGCTCATTCTGAGAATGTGTTTAAACGTTTATTGCTTCCCTTATTTTCATCTGTCATAAGTTCTCCTTTTCTCTTTTATTTCATTATAGACTTCCTTAATCATTGTGGTCAGTATCCCCCCTCCCACCTCATTTACTGAACTGAAGTCCTGGAGGTGACCTAATCAATGAAGACTTGTTGCTTCTAAGGATAAGGGGGAATTCCTTTGGGACGGAGATGAGGAAATCATTTTTCACACAGAGAGTGGTGAGTCTCTGGAATTCTCTGCCACAGAAGGTAGTTGAGGCCAGTTCATTGGCTATATTTAAGAGGGAGTTGGATGTGGCCCTTGTGGCTAAAGGGATCAGGGGGTATGGAGAGAAGGCAGGTACAGGATACTGAGTTGGATGATCAGCCATGATCATACTGAATGGCGGTGCAGGCTCGAAGGGCCGAATGGCCTACTCCTGCACCTATTTTATATGTTTCTATGTGTGGATACGGAGTGAATGTTCACAACTGTGGTAAGAGTGTCACCATGAATGCAGTTGAAGAATTTCAAAGACACGTCTTCACCCAGAGCTGGATAAGAATGTGGAACTCGCTCCTACAAGAAGTTATTAGAGTGGCCAGAATAGATGTAGTTAAAGACCGGCTGGAGAATAAGGTGAGTAACAGGTGAGGGCGGCACGGTGGTGCAGCGGTAGAGTCACTGCCTCACAGCGCCAGAGACCCCGGTTCGATCCCGACTACGGGTGCTGTCTGTACTGAGTTTGTACGTTCTCCCCGTGACCTGCGTGGGTTTTCTCCGAGATCTTCGGTTTCCTCCCACACTTCAAAGATGTGCAGGTTTGTAGGTGAATTAGCCTGGTGTAATTGTAAAAACTGTCAAAAGTGAGTGTAGGATAGTGCTAGCGTGCGGGGATCACTGGTCAGTGTGGATTTGTCGGGCCGAAGGGCCTGTTTTCACACTGTATCTCCAAACTAAACTACGAAGGATCTCGCTGGTAGATTTGGATGAGGAATGATGGGGTCTTGAATGGGGCACAACCCCCAGTGTTAGAGCATGGGATAGGTGCAGGAGGAGGCCATTCGGCCCTTAGAGCCTGCTCTATCATTCAACAGGCGAACAGTGCTGAACTACTATCCACTTCATCGAGGACTCTCGGACTATCCTTGATCAGACTTTGCCGGCTTTACCTTGCACTAAACGTTATTCCCTTATCACGTATCGAAACACTCTAAATGGCTCGATTGTAGTCTTTCTGCTGACTGGTTAACACGCAACAAAAGCTTTTCACTGTACCTCGGTACACGTGACAATAAACTGAACTGAGATTGTGTTTGTTGTTTTACCTCAACATCACTCAGCCCATCTTCATATTGTGATTTGCTTTCAAGGGAAGAGGGGGGGGGGGGGGGAATGATTGCCCCTGCAGATGGGCGCTTCTGTCGATGGTCCCCACCAAAACATGAACTGCTGCCGGGAAAACAAACGGCCAGGACACCCTCACCCCTTCAGTCGTGCAGAGGAACCCCACTCATCAACCTCCCAAACATTAAGTCCGGCCAGAAATAAAATCCTGCAGATACTAGAAATCTGAAATAAACGTAGAAATGCCTGGTGGCGTCTGTGGAGACAGAGAGAAACTGATCTTACTTCAGGTCGACGAGCTATCGTTTGAAAATTAAGAGATGCTTTAATGGAAGTGTACAACACTCTGAGGGCTTCTGAGAGGGTAAATTAAATCGGATTAATCTCTGCAGCTGATGAGTTATTAGCCAAAGGATAAAATTTCAAATTGAATTAAAAATAATTCTCTTTATTCCCACTTCTCATTCACTGAATAAAGAGGATTTTTATTAAGGAGTAAAATGGTGCATTTTAGCGGCAGTCCTGTCATTGGGCATGGATGTAAACATTCAATAAACTGCAGATGCTGGTTTATAACAAAGATAGACACAGAGTGTTTGTTTGTTTGTTTTTTTCTATGTATACTGAACTTTTGTTGGTGTTTATTGTAGTTTCCAGAGTTCGATGTATCTGTTGTGCTGTTGCAAGAAAGAATATCATAGTTCCATGTCAGGACATGTGACAAAAAAAACACTCTTGCCTCCCCCGCAACAGTCATTACTCCTCCACCAATCAGTAACTGTAAGGTGCTTAAATTTGTCTTTAAATGAAGTTGAACAAAAACCTCTCGCACCTGGAACCAACTGACCAGGGAGTTGAAAAACTACTTTCTCTTTATTATTTTTAAACCGTTTTCGTTTCAGATGCTCATTTCCTACACTCTGATTGCTTTTTAAAGTCAGAACCAAATCTGAAGGGGTTGACATGGTTACCGTAAACTCCAACAGGATGTGGGTTTAGTCTACATTTATTATCCACCCAGGTCTATTAGCTACATCTCCCTCCCACACGCTTGCAGCACGGAGGAAGTAAAACCTAGATAGATGAAGGGAAGGTGGAGATTGCCGGCTGTGGTGGGCAGCTGATTCATCTGACCCTCGCCTCTGTTACCTTGCTGGGACCTAGTGCAAATAAACCCCTCTCAGCCCAGATACTGGTCCCCATGGAGACTTAAAGTTACACAGGCAGACACAATGAGCTGTAGTTGCTGCCTATCAGTGTTCCCCTCCCCGCACAAACGTCACCGACTGTCTTGCTGAGGAAAGCTGTAATCTAAAGCCACAGGCCGCAAGGCACGAGGCAAGGGTTAGCACGCAACAGGCAACTCACACAAACACGCACATACACATGGAAACACACACACACACACACACATAGAAACACACACACACACACACACACACAGAAACACACACACACACACACACAGAAACACACACACACACACACATAGAAACACACACACACACACACAGAAACACACACACACACACACATAGAAACACACACACACACACACACACAGAAACACACACACACACACACATAGAAACACACACACACACACATAGAAACACACACACACACACACACAGAAACACACACACACATAGAAACACACCCAGATACACACACACATAGAAACACACACAGATACACATAGAAACACACACAAACAGAAACACACATAGATACACATAGCAACGCACACACACATAAAAACACCCACAGATACACATAGAAACACACACAAACAGAAACACACACAAACAAGCACAGATAGAAACACACACACACACAGAGGCAGAAACACTCACAAACACACACATGGTAACACTCACAGAAACAAATACAGAAACACGTATAAAAACGCAGAGAAACACAAATCACAACACACACACACACGCATGGGAACGCACAAGCAAGAGAAACATACACACACACGCACACACGCTTACAAATGCTTATATAAAAGGCTGAAGTGCCTTTTTTCACGCTGTAAACTATGACTATGATGAGAACTCTCGTTCTAAGTCATGGGCCTTGGGACTTGTCGTGTCAGTAGATGGAGTGGGGACCTCGACTGTGGAGGGAAGAGCGAGTAGGTGGGCTTCAGATGGAGTGGGGACCTAGACTGTGGAGGGGGAGAGCACTCAGCCCCTCGTGTCTACGTCAGACCCCTCTCACCCATCAGTGGTGCCATTGAAGATTTACACAAAAATGCTGGTGTAACTCAGCGGGTCAGACAGCATCTCTGGAGAAAAGGAATAGGTGACCTTTCGGGTCGAGACCCTTCTTCTATCTTCAGTTTAAACCAGCATCTGCAGCTCCTTCCCACACAGTGGTCTCACTTAACCAGGTCCAACTATTCCACACCCCGCTCCCTTCCCACGACCTTGAAATCCAGCTCTGAATCCGAGCTGCTCGGCTCGTAAAGGGCCTGTCCCACTGCGGCGACCTAATTGGCCCTCGACTCATACTCGCAGCATGGTCGACACGAGGCCCTAGGAGGTCTTTGTAACTCTCCTTCATGCTCGAGAGTGGTCCCCGCGTACTCGAGGCCTCAGCTAGGCTAAAAAATGCCTGCGAGTATAAAAAGGTCACCATGGAAAAAATCGATATTTTTTTACTCGTAGGTTTAGTCGAGGTGGGTCGTAGAAGGTCGTAATACTGTCGTGGGTAGTCGGAGGCAATCGAAGGTTATCGAAGGTAGTCAAAGTAAAGCTCATTGAGAGAAAAAAGGCAAGTAAACCGACTGGTAATGTTAAATGCCCGCTAAACTTTATTAAAAGTTGTCTGGCTTCTTAAAAATGTCTCCACTCCTTCTCCCCCCATCTCTCCTCCTCTCTCCCCCCCCACACGCCCCCGCGCTCACTAAAGGACTTACCCTAACTGTGCGAGCCGTCTTTTACTTTCCTGTTCATCGCGGGTGTCAATTTCAGAGAGCGCTCCCCCACTTTCCCTGGTCCCCGCCTTTGCGATGTGTGTGTGTGTGTGTATGTGTGTGTGCGTGTATGTGTGTGTGCGTGCGTGTGTGTGTGTGTGTGTGTGCGTGTGTGTGTGTGTGTGCGTGTGTGTGTGTGTGTGTGTGTGTGTGTGTGCGTGCGTGCGCGTGCGTGTGTGTGTGTGTGTGTGTGCGTGTGTGTGTGTGTGTGTGTGTGTGCGTGTGTGTGTGTGCGTGTGTGTGTGTGTGTCTGTGTCTGTGTCTGTGTGTGTGTGTGTGCGTGTCTGTGTCTGTGTGCATGTGCATGTGTGTGTGTGTGTGCGTGTGTGTGTGTGTGTGTCTGTGTGTGTGCGTGTGTGTGTGTGTCTGTGTCTGTGTCTGTGTCTGTGTGTGTGTGTGCGTGTCTGTGTCTCTGTGTGTATGTGTGTGTGTGTGTGTGTGTGTGTGTCTGTGTCTGTGTCTGTATGTGTGTGCATGTGCGTGTGTGTGTGTGTGTGTCTGTGTGTGTGCGTGTGTGTGTGTGCGTGTGCGTGTGCGTGCATGTGCGTGTGCGTGCGTGTGTGTGTGCGTGTGTGTGTGTGTGTGCGTGTGTATGCGCGCACAGACGGTCGATTCGGCTTGCGGTTTCATCGCTGACGGTCGACCCAGCTCGAGGTTTTTCAGGCGAGTGCCCTCGAGCTTGAAGGTGGAAGACAGTCGCTGAAAGGTCGCGCTAGTGGGACAGGCCCTTTACTCTACACATTGGAAACAAGGCTGTGGAATGTCACGAGTTAAGTCACAAGTGTTTCATTGTCTTATTTACAGACAATGGGAACAATGAAAGTCTTACTTGCAGCAGCTTAATAGGCCAGTATTCACAATAACACAGAACATTTATAATGATTTTTTTTTAAATCAATAAATTAATAGACGTAATATTAATGCAAAAAAAACCCCAAAGTCTGTAGTGCAACCTAAGACACGGTCCGTAGAAGTTCACAGTTGCTGAGGTTAGTGTTGTGCATGCAGTGTTCAAGAGCCTGATAGTTGTTGGGAAGTAGCTGTTCTTGAACCTGGAGGTCAAAGTTCTCTGGCTCCTGTACCTTCTTCCCGATGGTATTAGTGAGATGAGAATGTGGCCAGGATGGTGTGGGTCTCTGATGATGCTGGCAACGCCTCCTGTAGATCCCTTCGACTTTGGGAGAGGAATAAATGAGGGAGACAGAAGGACTAAGCCTATAGTACACACTCTTCTTAAAATGGAAGAAAGTTCTTCCAGTGGAGATGGTCCTGAAACACCCACAGAAGATAGTTGGCATCGCTCTGCCCTGCGCTGTTGTAATTAGGAATGGGCCGTCTGAAGAAGGCTTCCAAGATGGTGCCCAACCCAGCAGACTATTGGCGTGAAGGCCACAGAAGCAGATGTACAATTACATATTACAATCGTTCCACACTATTAAATCTCTCTGCACACTGTGTATGGCTAGATTGTAATCGCGGGTTATCTTTCCGCTGGCCGGTTAGCACGCAACAAAAGGTTTTCACTGTACCACGGAACACCTGACAATAAACTGAACTGAATGTTTAAGAAAGAACTGCAGATGCTGGAAAAATGGAAGGTAGACAAAAGTGCTGGAGAAACTCATCGGGTGAGGCAGCATCTATGGAGCGAAGGAATAGGCGACGTTTCGGATCGAGACCCTTCTTCAAAGTCTGATGGAAGGGTGATCTATGCTCTTAAAAAGGAACAATTAACAGGCTTTGGGTAAAGCGAACCTTCCCAAAGTGGCAGCACAGAAACAGGTGTCCACAGGCCCCACAGGTGTGGGTGGTTATGTATCTGTGTTCCTGTTACACAAGCACTGGCCTTTCCCTTGGCACGTTTTGGAGGGAGGGAGCCACAAATAATTCACTTCCTTTGTCATGGGCTTTTGGTTCTAAAACTAAATGAATCATAATTTCACAATTTGCAGATTAGGCAAGACTTGTAATTATAGTAAATGGAACATAGATGCTGGAAATCTGAACTAAAACTGGGAACTTCTCAGTGGGTCAGGCAGCATCATACTGTAGATGGTTTATTATCCCACATTTTCACTTTGTCCTCTTCGTTCCTCCCAACACTTCTTTTGTAATTTATTTTCTCTCTCTCCCATTTTGGACAAACAGTCTTCAATCTGAAAAATGTAGTCAGTTTCTCTCTCCGCATGTGCTGCCTGACCTGCTCAGTGTTTCCACCATTTCCTGTTTTCGTCCCGCCCCCATCTCTCTTCCAGCTTTCTCTCCAAACTACAATCAATCTGAAGACGGGCCCTACCCAAAATATCACCTGTCCATGTTCTCCAGAGATGCTGCCTGACCCGTTGAGTTCCTCCACCACTTTGTGTCATTTTGGGTAAACCAGCATCTGCAATTCCTCGTGTCACTGTTTAGTTTGGACATATGCAAGTGAGTCCTGGAATGAGTGGATGTGGAGAAGATGTTTCCACTAGTGGGAGAGTCTAGGACCAGAGGCCACAGCTTCAGAATAATTGAATGTACCTTTAGGATGGAGATAAGGATGAATTTCCTTAGACAGAGGATAGGGCGGTGAATCTGTGGAATTCTCTGCCACAGACGGCTGTGGAGGCCATGTCCATGGATATTTTTAATAGCAGAGATTGGCAGATTCTTGATTAGCACGTCAGAGGTTATGGGAAGAAGGCAGGAGAATGGGGTTAGGAGAGAGAGATAGATCAGCCATGATTGAATGGTGGAGTAGACTCGATGGGCCGAATGGCCTAATTCTGCTCCTAGAACTTATGACCTTATGATTTAGAGATTTAGAGGTTTAGAGGGAAATGATCCAAATGTGGGCAAACATGGATTGTCATAGATGGGGCACCTTCGATGTGTTGGATTGAAAGCTGTTTTTATGCTGTGTGACTCTATCACCCCATGTGATAAATAAGCTACATTGATACATTCTGCATGTGAATTTAAGAACATATAATCTAACATGGACCCAGAAGGACACAAATACACTACTGATTGGTGAAAAGGCTTGCTCAACAGGTCAGACAGCATCTGCAAAGGAAGGCAGAGAGTTATCATGTGTAAGAAGGAACTGCAGATGCTGGTTTAAACCGAAGATAGACACAAAGTGCGGGACAGGCAGCATGTCTGGATAGAAGAATTGGGTGATGTTTCGGGTCAAGATCGTGAAGAAAGGTCTGAAGAAGGGTCTGAAACGGAAACGTCACCCATTTCTTCTCTCCAGAGATGCCGCCTGTCCCACTGAGTTACTCCAGCATTTGTGTCTATATTCGGTGTAAGCCAGCATCTGCAGCTCCTTCCTACACTATTTTAAATTAGTTTGGAGCTGTGGAAATATGAATCCAAATGTTTAGTCTTCAGTAGACTTGATGGGCTGAATGGTTTAATTCTGCTCCTATGACTTATGAACATGAGCTAATTTATACGTGAGGGGAATAGATAGGATGATGCACAGTCTTTTACCCAAGAGCGTTGAATCAAGAACCAGAGGACATAGGTTTATGATGAGAGGGGAGAGATTTAATAGGAGCCTGAGGGGGTACTTTTCACACAGAAGGTGATGGGTGTTTAGAACAAGCTGCCAGAGGGGGTAGCTGCGGCAGGGACAATAACAGCATTTGGACAGTTCCATGGACAGGAAACGTTTGAGAGGGATATGGGCCAAACACAGGCTAATGGGACTAGCTTATTTGGGTTTCTTGGTCAGCATGTGGGGGTTGGGCCGAAGGGTCTATGTCCATGCTATATGACTCTATGACATACAACAACCCTCTCTAAAGAGAGGAGCACAAAGGCAGGAGCCTGCCATCTAATCGTAGTCTCAGCACCACCTTCCCGCCCATTTTCCATCACCCTTGGCTCTCCTCTCCTTTTGAATTTCAAGAGAGAGATTTAGGTATTTGGGCTCACGGAATCAAGGGATATGGGGGGAAAAGCAGGAACGGGGTACTGAGTTTGGATGATCAGTCATGATCATATTGAATGGCGGTGCTATCTTAAAGGGCCGAATGGCCTACTCCTGCACCTATTGTCTATGTTTCTATGACCAGGGTGAGCTATCTGGTTACAGTAGCCATGGTCTTGCTGATTATAAACCAGGCAACAAAGGATTAATTGTCCATTCCTGGTTCTTGAATGGTGCAAGAGGTACAAATCAGCTCCTGCATTTAATACACCTGTGACAATATTTCAGAAACATTTAACACACAAACCAAACCCCCTTCCATTGACTCCATCTACACCTCACGCTGCCTCTGCAAGGCCAGCAGCATCATCAAGGATGAGTCGCAACCTGGCCACCACCTCTTCTCCCTCTCCCATCAGGCTAAAGTTATAGAAATGTGAAAACCCACACCTCCAGATTCAGGGACAGTTTCTTCCCAGCTGTTATCAGGCAACTGAATCATCCTACCACAACCAGAGAGCAGTGCTGAACTATTATCTACCTCATTGGTGACCCTCGGACTATTCTTGATCGGACTTTGCACTAAACGTTATTCCCTTATCATGTATCTATACCATATAACCATATAACCATATAACAATTACAGCACGGAAACAGGCCATCTCGGCCCTTCAAGTCCGTGCCGAACAACTTTTTTCCCTTAGTCCCACCTGCCTGCACTCATACCATAACCCTCCGTACCCTTCTCATCCATATGCCTATCCAATTTATTTTTAAATGATACCAACGAACCTGCCGCCACCACTTCCACTGGAAGCTCATTCCACACCGCTACCACTCTCTGAGTAAAGAAGTTCCCCCTCATGTTACCCCTAAACCTCTGTCCCTTAATTCTAAAGTCATGTCCTCTTGTTTGAATCTTCCCTATTCTCAAAGGGAAAAGCTTGTCCACATCAACTCTGTCTATCCCTCTCATCATTTTAAAGACCTCTATCAAGTCCCCCCTTAACCTTCTGCGCTCCAGAGAATAAAGACCTAACTTATTCAACCTATCTCTGTAACTTAGCTGTTGAAACCCAGGCAACATTCTAGTAAATCTCCTCTGTACCCTCTCTATTTTGTTGACATCCTTCCTATAATTGGGCGACCAAAATTGTACACCATACTCCAGATTTGGTCTTACCAATGCCTTGTACAATTTTAACATTACATCCCAGCTTCTATACTCAATGCTCTGATTTATAAAGGCTAGCATACCAAAAGCTTTCTTTACCACCCTATCTATATGAGATTCCACCTTCAAGGAACTATGCACGGTTATTCCCAGATCCCTCTGTTCAACTGTATTCTTCAATTCCCTACCGTTTACCATGTACGTCCTATTTTGATTTGTCCTGCCAAGGTGTAGCACCTCACATTTATCAGCATTAAACTCCATCTGCCATCTTTCAGCCCATTTTTCCAACTGGCCTAAATCACTCTGTAGACTTTGGAAATCCTCTTCATTATCCACAACACCCCCTATCTTGGTATCATCTGCATACTTACTAATCCAATTTACCACCCCTTCATCCAGATCATTGATGTACATGACAAACAACAAAGGACCCAACACAGATCCCTGAGGCACCCCACTAGTCACCTGCCTCCAACCCGACAAACAGCCATCCACCATTACCCTCTGGCTTCTCCCATTCAGCCACTGTTGAATCCATCTTGCTATTCCTGCATTTATACCCTGTAAATGGCTCGATAGTAATCATGGTGTGTCTTCCGGCTGACTGGTTAGCACACAACAAAACTGTACCTCGGTACACGTGACAATAAACTCAACTGAACTGACTGTAAAACATGTTGGAGCATCTTGAGGCTGTGAGATCTGTCTGAGAATGTGTGCTATTCGTGGTTAAATAAAGCTGTGGAATAAACACAACTGCTGTCTTTGCAGGCCAAACCAGTTGCCTTCTCTATACGTTGAATACTTGGTCTTCAGGTCCGTCAGTGCCAAAGGATCATCGGTTGCTGAGAATGTGCCATATGATGCGATACGCCACGATATAACTTTATTTAACTTAGTCTTGTCGGTGTTGAGCTGCAGGTGATTCAGCTCACACCACTCAACAAAGTCGTTGACTACACCCCTGTATTCAGCTCCCCTCCCCTCCCCTCACTGATGTGCTCGAGGTAACAAGGGCTGTGGAGAAGAAGTGTTTCCATTTGGTGGAGAGTGCCGCCCATAACTCCCCAATGACAGAGGCCACAGGGTGCATGAACAATCCTACATCTGCTCCAGTGTAAACAAAGCATTTCAAGCCTTTCCACCAAAGAGAATATTTTGGGAATATTTTCCTCAGTTCGATGGTGAGTTAAACCTGCAGTTAATGTTGCTGTGTAGGGTTGAAAAGTGCAGTTTGAACTTGAAACATCCAGATTTAGACAAATCATGTGTCACTTTGTGTTCCTCTCTCTGTCTCTCTCTCTCTCTGTCACTCTCTCTCTGTGTCTCTGTCTCACTCTCTGTCTGTCTCACTGTCTCATTGTCTGTCTGTCTGTCTCTCTGTCCCTGTCTCTGTCTCTGTCTCTGTCTGTCTATGTCTCTCTCTCTGTCTGTCTGTCTGTCTGTCTGTCTGTCTGTCTGTCTGTCTGTCTGTCTGTCTGTCTGTCTGTCTCTGTCTCTCTCTCTGTCTCTCTCTGTCTGTCTGTCTCTCTCTCTGTCTGTCTGTCTCTCTCTCTCTGTCTCTGTCTCTCTCTCTGTCTCTCTCTGTCTCTCTCTCTCTGTGTCTGTCTCTCTGTCTCTCTGTCTCTGTCTCTCTCTTTCTCTCTGTGTCTGTCTCTCTGTCTCTCTCTCTCTCTCTGTCTCTCTGTTTCTCTGTCTCTCTCACTCTCTCTGTCCCTCTCACACTCTCACTCTCTGAGAGATATGGGCCAAACACAGGCAGGTGGGACTAGTGTAGATGGAGCATCTTGTTTGGCATGATCCTGTGTGACTCTAGGACTCCCTCACATAGACAAAAAATGCTGGAGTAACTCAGAGGGACAGGCAGCATCTCTGGAGAGAAGGAATGGGTGACATTTCGGGTCAAGACCCTTCTTCAGACTGACTCTCCCAGTCTTGCTCTCTCTCTTTCTCTCTTTCTCTCTCTTTCTCTCTCCTCCCCATTTTATTTTTCTTTCTTTTCTTTATTTCAATCTTCATTGACCGTAGGATTGTTTTTGCCTCAACACCAGTTTAACTTGCAGTCTCTGTGTACAGGCAGGAGCATGGTGGAAAGACAAGATCTTGGTGTACAGATAACACATGTTGGCCAGGTAACACATGGTCTACAGGTAACACATGGTATACAGGTGACACATGGTGTACAGGTAACACATGGTGTACAGGTGACACATGGTGGACAGGTAACACATGGTGGACAGGTAACACATGGTGTACAGGTGACACATGGTGGACAGGTAACACATGTTGGCCAGGTAACACATGGTCTACAGGTAACACATGGTCTACAGGTGACACATGGTGTACAGGTGACACATGGTGTACAGGTAACACATGGTGTACAGGTGACACATGCTGTACAGGTAACACATGGTGTACAGGTAACACATGGTGTACAGGTAACACATGGTATACAGGTGACACATGGTGTACAGGTGACACATGGTGTACAGGTGACACATGGTGTACAGGTAACACATGGTCTACAGGTAACACATGGTATACAGGTGACACATGGTGTACAGGTGACACATGGTGTACAGGTGACACATGGTGTACAGGTAACACATGGTGGACAGGTGACACATGGTGGACAGGTGACACATGGTATACAGGTGACGCGTGGTGTACAGGTAACACGTGGTGTACAGGTAACACATGATGTACAGGTAACATACAATGTATAGGTCGATTGTAATCATGTATTGTGTTTCCACTAACTGGTTAGCACGCAACAAAAAGCTTTTCACGGTACCTTGGTACACGTGACAATAAACTGAACTGATCTAGGCAAGGCACAATGAACACGTGGTGTACAGGCAACATACTGTGTACAGGCAAGACCACAGTTAACAGGCCGAGGCACAGTTCAATGGATGGCGTCCAAGTTAATAGCCAGAATTTCCAACAGCTTTGTCCCTGCAGTCAAAATAAACCCATGTGTTTTTAATGCTACAGGAGTGAAGCCCAGGACCATCAGTTCCATGTGGATTTCAGGCCCCACTGACTAGAGTTTCTTTGCCTCTAGGATCAGTGGAGTTGAGGGTCTGGTGAGCTTTGTGTAAAGTACAAATTATTTATGTCCTTATGTACAGTTTCCTTACGGGACAAATTAATCTTTCAAAGAGGAAGAGACAAGGGCTCTTGGTTGGGGATATAGAGGCTGGAACACCATAGCATCATAGCAGTAGAGCATAGTATAACACGGAGCAGGCCGTTCGGCCCAACTTTCCCATGCCGTAAAAGTTGGCATACTGGGCTAGTCCCATTTGGAGTCATAGAGTGATACAGCACAGAAACAGGCCCTTCGGCCCAACTTTCCCATGCCGATCAAGATGTCCCACCTACACTAATCCCATCTGTCCGCATTTTGTCCATATCACTAAACCGTTCCTAACCATGTACCTATCCAAATACCTATTAATTTGGTCCATAGCCAACTAAATCTGTCCAGATGTTTACTTCTGGCGTGTGGCGTTAATGGCTTTTTGAGAAGCCCACATGTGTTGAAGGACAGGAACAGCCAGGTCCACAGCCAGTGGTTAGGTCAGAGTGGCGTTGAACTTTGATGATGTTGCTGCCTTTTTCAGGCAGCACTTTCTGTAGCTCCCTTTGATGGTGTGGAGGTCTATATGGGACCCATGATGACGGGCCAATATCCACCACTTTCTGCAGTCTCCTTTGCTCCAGAGTGTTCAGATGCCTGTACCAGCCTCTGGTGCAACCAGTTAGTCCGTCCTCCACCTGTACACCTGTACACCTGTAGAACTTCAATAGACTATTTGGTGATATACCTGAATCTCCTCACACATCTGAGGAAGGAGAGGCATGGGTGAGCTTTCTTTGCAAGTGCTTCAACATGCTGAGCCCAGGACAGATGCACATGCCCAAGAACTTGAAGCAGTTGAAATTCTCATCCTGGACTAAATAATATTTTTAAAGTTGTACTCTAACCTTGGTCTTACATCCCTTGGCATAAGTTCATAAATTCATAAGCGATAGGAGCAGAATTAGGCCATTCGGCCCATCAAGTCTACTCCGCCATTCAATCATGGCTGATGTATCTCTCCCTCCTAACCCCATTCTCCTGCCTTCTCCCCGTAACCCCTGACATATGTACTAATCAAGAATCTATCTCTCTCTGCCTTAAAAATATCCATTAACGGCCTCCACAGCTTTGAATTCCACAGATTCACCGCCCTCTGACTAAAGACATTCCTCCTCATCTCCTTCCCAAGGGAACGTCATTTAATTCTGAGGCTGTGACCTCTGGTCCTAGACTCTCCCACTAGTGGAAACATCCTCTACACATCCACTTTATCCAAACCTTTCACTATTCGGTTAGTTTCAACGAGGTCCCCCCCTCACCCTTCTAAACCCCAGTGAGTAGGACCATGTTGCTGAATGATCAGCCATCGGACTTCCTATTCCGTGAAGCTAATGGGACCGCTCCTACCGGACCAACGGTGGTTTCACTCTTTGCTTTGGCAATCGTTGGCCTGGAAAAACTCATGTGTTTTCAGGAGCAGATCAACTGGCAACTGAGATTATATCTGCAATTAATGATAAAACATTTCATTGTGAAATTATATTTACCTTGCATATCGCTGCTAGAATTAAATGGAAATTTATCTTTCTTGCACCCTGTTGCCGAGTGATGGCGAAATGTTGCAAAGGTAAATTTCACCGTAGACTTTGTCCTTCGTGAGGTGCAAATAATCATCAGCAAAACCACCTCCCATTCACACAGTCAACGTGGACGCCCATCAGATCAAACTGACCATTGTTTCGTTTACTTTAGTTTGGAGATACAGTATGGAAACAGGCCCTTCAGCCCATCTAGTCCTCGCCGACCAGCGGTCTCCGTGTGCACTAGCAGTATCCTACACACACTAGGTACAATTTACCATTTTTCCAAGCCAATTAACCAACAAACCTGCACGTCTTTGCAGTGTGGGAGGGAACTGGAGCACCCGCTCAGTCACAGGTAGAACGTACAAACACGGTACAGACAGCAGCCATGGTCTCTGGGGCAGCAAGGCAGCAACCCTGCCGCTGCACCACCATGCTACATTGCAGGAAGCAGCAAGCACTCTCAGGCAGTGACCAAATACCCCACTGTCCTTGAATCCAACTGCCCGCAGTGTAAATCCCACTTATCTCTGCGATCATCTTTTTCTCACAGAGAGGTGTGAGTCTGTGAAATTCTCTGCCTCGGAGGGCGGTGGAGGCCGGTTCTCTGGAGCTAGATAGGGCTCTTAAAGATAGCAGAGTCAGGGGATATGGGGAGAAGGCAGGAACGAGGTACTGATTGTGGATGATCAGCCATGATCATATTGAATGACGGTGCTGGCTCGAAGGGCCAAATGGCCTCCTCCTGCACCTGTTGTCTATTGTCTATTGTCCTGGATGGCATTGAGTTGCCCTCAATGATTGTGGATGGTTGTGTTTGGTCTTCCATGGTCTGAGCTGGTCCAGACAGGAGGCTGCACGTGTCTGACTGATAAAAACTGGAGATTGCAGAGGGACAATGGACTAGACAGTGTCACACTGATTTAATTACTGGGGTAACCTTGCTGTATTCTTCCCTGGTGTGTGTTTGTTTATCCTGCCCGCAGTAATCCCTGACTCTAGGCCTCATGTGTTTCCACTGAAGCAAACAACAGCAGCCTGACTCTCTGATCTTTGTGTGGAGTTCTGCCTGAGGTGTAGAGCTCGAATGTCCAGACTTGTATGCAGTCAGGCCAATTATAATGCTCCTGCACACTAACGCTGCTAATCCACCACTCAGACCATTGCAGAGGCATCGGGGTGGTCACACTGGCTGCAGTCAAAGAGACACACAAAATGCTGGGGTAACTTGTCTGAAGAAGGGTCTCAACCCAAAACGTCACCCATTCCTTCTCTCCAGAGATGCTGCCTGTCCCACTGTGTTACTCCAGCCTTTTATGTCTATCTTTGGTGTAAACCAGCATCTGCAGTTCCTTCCTGCACTATTTAAAATTAGTTTGGACCCTCTTCAGAAGTTCCATCCAAATGGGACACGGGTTCAGTTCCGTCTACGTGCGCTGTCTGTGTGGAGTTTGAACGTTCTCCCTGTGACCGCGTTTTTGACCAAGGTTTGGCAAATTGTCCCTACAGGAAACAGGTGGCATTGAGTTCCTCAAGTCTATTGAGACCTCTTGGTTTGAGCTTGGCTTGTCTGAATCCAGCAGGAGTTCTCTCGCCATCTCCAGAAATGTGGATCTTGCTTCTTTCTCTGTCTACTTTTTTTCCCCACAAAAGTTGAGTGTCAGCCTCTTTGTAAAGAAAAATGTAGTTTGATGGATGGAAGCTTTGCAAACATTGTGAAGGAACACCAGACAAGCCGGGAAGCTGCGATCAGGTTTGCATTTTCGGGCGATTCTGGAGCAGAGGAGGAAGGGAGCTCTGAAGAACGATGGTCCAGATTGACTTTTCCGAGGGATCCAACAACTCCTGGGGTGTAGATGCAGACGTTGACCTTTGTGAAGCCCCATGTTCTGTGTTGGGAAACAGCTACCCATGGTTATTTATACTCTGCTTGTGGTTGAGCAGCTTTGGCCACCTTGCACAACCAAACCGTCCCCTTCCCCTCCCTGCTGGCACTCAACCCTGTTCCACTTTCTGCACAGTCAGTGCCACAGGAAATTTGAGAGACCCGGTTCCAGCCTCATTTTGCAGTGAAACTAAACCCCAGAGCATTTCTCGTCTGTAAAGCAACATGCTAACCGCCCACCGACTTTCACCTGCATATCTCTGCAACGCCATGATTAGTGGACGGCGGGTCATACATCACAGAAACAGGCCCTATAGTCAACTCACCCTTGCTGACTAAGATGCCTCATCTTGTCCCATTCACCTTCAATGTCGTCTTGTTACGTCCCATTGTCTGTAACTAATTTTCACCTCACCCCTAGCTAACAAGGGCCTGTTTCCATTAACATCGTTACTTTTTTGCATATCTTGCTTAATATGGTCTTGACCTGAAACGCCACCCATTCCTATTCCTTTTCCACAGAGATTCTGTCTGAGTTACTCCAGCTTTTTGTGCATATCTTTAGTTTGAACCAGCATCTGCAGTTCCTACAGGCTAAATGATGAGTACAGACACTAGCTCCCTATATTCTGCTCAGTTGACCCTTGGCTCTGCTGCCCTGGAACACAGAGACCACAATGACTTCAGCCCAGTCCTGGGCTTCTTGGGCAGAACCTGAGCCTTGGCATGTTGGAGGTAGACACACTCTCAGGTCTCAGCAATCCTGCAATCACCTTTCATTGAAGAAGGAATCCAAGTCTCCACCATTTCCCCGAGTAGGGAGTGAAACTTCATCATGATAAAAACCACATTCCCGACATGTTCAAGCATTAAGTTTAAGGTCAGTCTGGCAAGATTACAGTAAGAGAACGCGGCCATCTCCCGGAGCACTAGCTGAGTACGAGCAGGGCTGTAGATCTGTGCATTGATAAGATCCACCTGAAGTCTGCTTTGTGTTTTATGCGTACATAATCTGTAGCCTGAACCTAAATGAAAACAACATTCGGCAGATGTCTCATTGGCCAACATCCATCCCAGACTAATCCTATCTCTCCATCTAACTTTGTCTTCAAATCATCGTGCTGCCATCTGCGTAATTGATAATCTGCGTAACGGGTTATTGATAGGGGACGATCAGCCATGATCACAATGAATGGTGGTGGTGGCCCGAAGGGCTGAATGGCCTCCTCCTGCACCTATTTTCTATGTTCCTATGTAATCATGTCTACTCCTCGCTGACTAATACCTCCACTGTAGAGCATGGCTGAGTGGCACAGCTGGTTGAGCCACTGCCTCACTGCAACAGAGACCCAGGTTCTATCCTGACCTCAGTTGTTGTCTGTGTGGAGTTTGCACGTTCTTCCTGCGACAGTGCGGATTTCCTCTGGGTACTCGGGCTTCTCCCCACATCTGACAGACATGCAGGTTTGTAGGTTAAGAATAAAAGGGCGTACCTTTAGAAAGGAGATGAGGAGGAATTTATCTAGTCAGAGGGTGGTGAATATGGAATTAATTGCCACAGACGGCTGTGGGGGCCAAGTCATTGGGTATTTTTAAAGCAGAGATTCACAGATTCTTGATTAGTGCGGGTGTCAAAGGTTATGGAGAGAAACAGGAGAATGGGGTTGAGAAGGAAAAATAGATCAGCTATGATTGAATGGCAGAGTAGAATCGATGGGCCGAATGGCCTAATTCTGCTCCTGCAACTTATGTATTTATGCAATTGGTCTCTGCAAATTGTTCCTAGCATGTAGGGTGTGGATGAGAAAGCGGGACAACATAGAACTAGTGTGAACAGGTAATCGATGGTCGGCATGGACTTGATGGGCTAAAGGGCCTGTTTCTGTTCTGTAAATGAAAGTAAACCAACAGAAATATGAATCCAATCTCTCGCCCACATTCGGTTGCCGTGCTGGTAATTGCCCTTGGGTCTATGTGTCTTTAGTTCGAACGTCGGGATCACTGATCCAGCAATTTAATCTCCTGCGATTGCTTCATATAACAAAATATTCCTGTGTGAAGCTAAACTTTCCATCATGCGTAACTCTCACTAAATCCTTCATTTTAGGGTTCTGAATAGAAAATGTGTTTTCTGCTCCGGGCACGGTTCCAACTCTCCATGTTAATCCATCTCCAGGTGAACCTCTACTCCAAGTCTACCTGCCCCACTTGTCACACCAAGCAGATATATTTATCTGCCCCATTAAACACTTTGGACATCTGCGTCACCCCTTAATCATTTATATTCAACAGAAGCCTGGCCAAGTGCTCAAATACATAATTGGGCATTTAAATTAAGCAATTTATGAAATAGCCAGTTGTCAAACAGCACAATAGGCCATATATGTAACGGGAGCAGATTAACCATTGTCCTCGTTACAATAGCAATTTATAGACCTGTCAGGTTGTAATCCAATATCCTAGTTATTAGCTTTTCACCATGAAGATAATCTCTTGATCTAATGATCTCCAGATGGTGATAGCAAATACTTGGAGGGTAGTCAATATCTTTAATATTAATTACATTCCAGGTAAAACACCTTTCAATGGTCTCTCAATGAAGGCATCAGGCACTTTCATATTCAAAGCCAGCCAGTCTGCCTCAGAGCAAATTTATCTCAAGACAAAGACGTGGGAGTAAATGCTCCAATTCAGACTGGAGCCAACACTGGGAAGAATGACATAAAATGCTGGAGTAACTCAGCGGGACAGGCAGCATCTCGGGAGAGAAAGAATGGATGACGTTTCAGGTCAAAACCCTTTTTCGGACCCCTTCTGAAGAAGGGACTCGACCCGAAATGTCACCCATTCCGTCTCTCCAGAGAAGCTGCCTGTCCCGCTGAGTTACTCCACTATTTTGTGTCTATCTTTGGTTTAAACCAGCATCTGCAGTTCCAGGTATAAGTTTGAAGAAGGGTCCCGACCCAAAATGTCACCCATTCATTTTCTTCAGAGATGCTGCCTGACCCACTGGGTTAGTCCAGCACTTTGTGTAACCCAGCATCTGTAGTTCCATATACAGTATGTACAATTTGAGAATGTTTTTCAGCTGCCTGGGACCACCCAAACTGTCAGCGTTCAGTGTGTTAGGTACCCGTTGCTGAGGTAGATTTAGTTCAGGAGTGGGTTAGTTCAGGAGCAGGATGGTTGTTGGAAGTTAGCTGTTCGTGAACCTGGTGGTGGTGCGGGACTTCAGGCTCCTGTACCTCCTGGTTCTCCATCAGTAATGGCTTTGGAGAGACAGTTGAACTGGGACCGACATTGGATCAGGATGTGGGGAATCGCTACGAGTGTCATTTATTTTGTATGTTGAGCCTTTACTGACCAACAACGCTATTTAGATTAGTTTACAGATACAGGAAGGAAACAGGCCCTTCAGCCCACAAGTCCATGCCGACCATCCATCATCCGTTCCCACTTTCTCATCCACTCTCTACACACTAGGGATAATTTACAGACACTCATTAACCTGCAAACCCACCTGCCTTTGGGATGTGAGTGGAAACCAAAACACCTGCTGGAAACCCACATGAGCACAGGGAGAACATGCAAACTCCACACAGACAGCAACCTATAGTCAGGCTCGAACTTGTGAGGTAGAAGGTCTACTACAGTGCTGCCCAACTGGACTTGGAGTGATGTGCAAGGCTAGACCAGGGAAAGGCAGGAGATCTCTTTCACCACAAAGACTTTGTGAACCAGACAGTTTTAGTTTAACAGCAGTTGTTTTACAGACCCCATTACTGCAGCAGATTTATTGAATTAATTTCAGTAGCCCAGCTGTTGTGGTGAGATTTTCAAACTTGTGACCCTGGATTATTGTCCAATTACACTCTAACTATGTTACACACCCTGCTGCAATGTGAACAACACGACAGCCAACTTCTACTGCTCCTGGAGACGCAATTCCATGACTCTAATTCATCTTTCTCATACCCTGCTTTCTCCTGACACGAGAAGCCCATTCAGCCCATAAAATCCATGTTAGCTCTCAAAGTCATTCCATCGCTCCTGATGAACGATTCCGACCCGAAACATCACCTATCCATGTTCTCCACAGATGCTGCCTGACCCGCTGAGTTACTCCAGCACTCTGTGAAACGTCACCTATCCATGTTCTCCACAGATGCTGCCTGACCCGCTGAGTTACTCCAGCACTCTGTGAAACGTCACTTATCCATGTTCTCCACAGATGCTGCCTGACCCACTGAGTTACTCCAACATATGGGGAGAAAGCAGGAACAGGGTATTGATTGTGGATGATCAGCCATGATTATATAGAATAGCGGTGCTGGCTCGAAGGGCAGAATGGCCTACTCCTGCATCTATTGTCTATGTTTCTAAGTTTCTACCTAATTACTAGCAGAGCGAGCAGGTGGACAGAGAGCTGCAACCCCTTATTTACCCTCAGAGACATCCGAGCTCGCATCGCCGAGTTAGGCAGAACTGTTCCCTGGCAGAGTTTCCTGTGCCCAATCTAATTATTCCCTTGAAACCATGCCCAGAGAGTCGGACACAACAAATATTTGGATCACAATGCAACTTCCTTTCAGTTATAAAAATAAATAAACATTCCAAACTGAAATAACTCCAATGCCAACTCCCAATTGACTTACAGAAACTATATTAAGTAAGACATTTTAATTTGAGGTGCTCCAATTCCCATAGACTGTGTGGATAGGGTGGATGAAGCTGCAGAATGTCCATGAACTAGCCAGCAATGGGAGAGAGAGAGGGAGAGAGGGAGAGGGAGAGGGAGAGGGAGAGAGGGAGAGAGAGAGAGGGAGAGAGGGAGAGAGGGAAAGAGAGAGAGGGAGAGAGAGAGAGGGAGAGAGAGAGAGGGAGAGGGAGAGAGGGAGAGAGGGAGACAATTGCTGCTGCATTAATGCAATAAAACACAAATAAAGATGTAATAATGGAAAATACAATAAATTAATAACTGCAATACTAGGTAACCATAATAGTGCAAAACCCAAGTCTGTAGTGCAACCAAAGACACTGTCCATAGACCATAGTTGATGAGGTTAGTGTCGTGCAGTGTTCAAGCTCCTGTGCCTTCTTCCCAATGGTAGCAGTGTGATGGACAAGACAGTGTGTGGTGGGGAGGTCAGTACCCGTGATGGACAAGAGAGTGTGTGGTGGGGAGGTCAGTACCCGTGATGGACAAGACAGTGTGTGGTGGGGAGGTCAATACCCGTGATGGACCAGGCAGTGTCCACCACTCTCTAGTCTCCTGGGTGTTCGACTCTCCCAACGTTTAAGAATCAGTTAGACAGGTACATGGACAGGACAGGTGTGGAGGGATATGGACCAAGCACAGCACAGGCAGGTGGGACATGTTGGTCGATGTGGGCAAGTTGGGCTGAAGGGCCTGTTTCCGTGCAGTGTGACTGTGATTCTAAATTGCCCCAGGGTTTGGGAGCCAACCCGTGGAACCTGCTCCACCATGCAGCAAGATTATGGGTGAAGTTCTCCCACCAACCCCAGGGTTAGATGGGGTGGGCGGGTGCACCTCCTGCTCCCAGTCTTGGCTGGGTGAGCGGTGAGGGGAAGGGATTCCTGTGCCCCATTGTAACGCAGGAATTGTGCAAACCGTACCCTGCTCAGGATCGTCCTCGGAAAATGTGGATCGCGCGAGTTGGGCCTCAGTTTCCGGCCCTTGAGTTTGTACACAGGAATGCAGGAGGGCCGGTTGCCCAGGGCAACTCTGTGTTTGTTGCTCCCTGTGGAACGATGACATCTGTGGGTCACAGGCGTGTGATTCAGCAGCTCGGGAATTACGATCTTGGGCCCTTTGCCAGGGACCAGCGTGTGAGGAACCTTTGTTAAACCAGGGAATGTCAAATATATTTGTAATGAGTAATAGGCAGGCGTTTGCGGAGGGGAAAGTTGGACGCTGATAACCTATTTAGTCCTACACTTCAAAGGATCCTTGTAAAACTCCCACTGTTTAAACAGGCGACAGTCAGAGCAAGTCCACATGTTCCAAGCCTGGCAGTGTCCCTCTCCACTCCTTCACACGTGGGTTCACCAGACATGTTGGGCAGAGGGTCTACATCAGTTGAGGGAGATGGCCAATACAAGTGGCACCAACTCACAGATACAGCGCGGAAACAGGCCCTTCGGCCCACCGAGTCCATACCGGCCCTCGGTCCCCGCACACTAGCACTATCCTGCACACCAGGGTCAACTTACCAATCTTTACCGACGCCAATTAACCTGCAGGTCTTTAGAATGTGGGAGAAACCGGTGCACCTGGAGAAAACCCACGCAGTCACAGGGAGAACGAACAAACTCCATATAGACAGCACCCGTAGTCAGGATGGAACCCGGGTCTCTGGCGCTGTGAGGCAGCAACTCTACCCCTGCGTCACTGTTCCACCCTAGACACTTGACAACTAATACCTTGCCTGAAGTCTGGTGGATCAGGGCACGTTGTCCTTGTGTTAAAGAAGTCTTGGAGTATTGCGTTCAGTTTCTGTTACCCTGTCGTGGGAAAGATATACGAGGATATCAGTCATAGAGTCATAGAGTGATGCAGCGTTCGAAACAGGCCCTTCGGCCCAACTTGCCCACACCGCCCTGCTACACCAGTCCCACCTGCCTGCGTTTGGTCCAAATCCCTCCAAACCTGTCCTATCCATGTAGCCATGTAGCCATGTTGCCAGGACTTGAGGGCCTGAGCTATCGGGGGACATTGAGTCAGCTAGGACTTTATCCCTGGGAGCACAGGGGACTGATGAGTGATCATGTAGAGGTGTATAAAATCATGAGCGGGCTAGATAGGGTGAATGTAGAGCAAGAAAACTGCTACCCCACTAGGAGGTGGTGAGTCCCATGAAGCTGGTCTGTTATGGTCGGCCTGCACCTGATGTCCTTCTGCTCTGTAATATTTCCCACCCCATAAGGAAGCCCAACACTGCCTTCCTCGTTCAGAGGAGAGCTGAGGGAAGAGCTTTGTGGATTGTGAGACCTGATCACAACGACCAACCTTAAAAAAGGTTTAGACAGATGTATGGGTTACGATGGATATGGGCCAAATACAGGCAATTGGGGCTGGTCCAGTTTACCAACTTGGCCGGCATGGACAAGGTGGGCTGAAGGGCCTGTTCCTGTGCTGTTCAGCTCTATGATTCTAGTTGTGGGACTTTTCTTCTAAAGCAAGGCCTAGACTAATTTCTGGTGAACTTACGTTGGTGTTGAATGGAATTGGGGTTTGAAAAAGAGCAGTAGAATTCTCGTTGTTAGCCAGTCCAATATTTACCATTGCCTACTGAAAAACCCTATTGGTTCATTATCTGGATGTGGCCTCCACCTACACATTTTCCTCTGAATCTGATGCTTGGCTGTAAAACACGTCTGGATCTCTTGATTAAGCGAAACGCGCAGCAGGAATGGAAGCCAATGCTTTCGACCAACACTTCGATGATAGGTCCACATCATGGTGATGTGAGATTCACAATTCTCAAAGTGCTGGAGTAACTCAGCAGATCAGGCAGCATCTCTGGAGAAAAGGAATAGGTGATGTCTTAGATCTCGACCTGAAATATCACCCATTCAGGTGCTCAAGCATTTTGTGTCTATTTTCGGTGTGAACCAGCATCTGTAGTTCCTTCCTGCACATTCACAGTTCTGCCAGAGACAGGTATTTCTGTCACAGATTCCCCAGATCTCCAGTGTGTTTAAGACTCTTCACCGGCCTCATTAGTTGTCCGTGTAACGTTCTCTTCCAGACTAAATGCTGCTTTCTTCCTGCTGGTAATAAAACCGAACGTCTACAATAACCGCAGTGTTTGCCTTCGAGATGTCACGGCTGTCTTTGGAAAATGATGGCCGTGGGTTCTGGGGAATGGTGCCAATATGTGTGGGGGGTGAGCAGGCTCCATCCAACACGCTTCCCACACTCACAATTACAATATTCCCTACCCCTTTTCCCTGGATATTGTTCTCCCCACATTCCCATCAACTGGCCCCAGGTTCTACCACTCACCTGCACCAGGAGGGCTCTCACAGCTGTCAATTAGCCTAGTAACCTGCGACTTTGTGTGGATGTGGGAGGAAACCCACATGGTCACAGGGCGAACGTGCGAACTCCACACGGACCGCGCCCGAGATCAGGATTGAACCTGTGACTCTGGAGATATGAGGCAGCAGCTCTGCCAGCTGCACCATTGAACTTTCCTTAGTATGATTGGCCATAATTCCAGACCAACTAAAGCTTCATACAGGCTCATTCTCCGCGTTTGTCCTCTGTGCCTCCATTAATGAATCCCAAAATCCCATCCTTATTCTCACCACTCTACACTCTGTCTATTCCAGATTGTTTATGCATGGAAATTGTCAAGTTTAGGTTATTGTCACGTACAGTGAAAATAATTTGTTGCGTGCTAACCAGTCAGCGGAAAGACAACACATGATCGATCACAGTCGAGCCATTCTCAGTGTACAGATACATGATAAGGGAATAATGTGAATAACGTTTAGCGCAAGGTAAAGCCAGTAAAGTCCAATCAAAGATAGTCCGAGGGTCTCCAACGTGGGAGATAGTAGATCAGGATCGCTCTCTAGTTGTGGTAGGATGGTTCAGTTGCCTGATAACAGCTGGGAAGAAACTGTCCCTGAATCTGGAGGTGTGCGTTTACACACTCCTTTCCCCAGATCCAGAATTGGATGAACAGAAACTTACTTCAGCTCGTCGCACTGAGGACCAGACCTGTTGCCAATGGGATGTGAAGGAAACAATTTTTGAACCATGCTGATAACTGTGTGCTTCAACCAAGCATGTCCTGTGCAGACACTTCAGGGGCTCATGCTGAGTTCCCAGTAATATTTTAATGACAAACAGGTTCTTCTTTGCGTAGAAAGATAATCACTGTATATCACTTGTTGGAGAGGCAGCATTCAGGTTGGCCAAGTTTCATCTTGGCTCCGACAAGCCAAGAGAGACACAAAGTGGTTGAGTAACTCAGTGGGCCAGCTAGCATCTCTGGAGAAAAAGGATGGGTGTGTAGGAAGGAATGGGTGTGTAGGAAGCAGTTACTGGTTTAAACCGAAGATAGACACAAAAAGCTGGAGTGACTCAGCGGGACAGACAGCATCTCTGGAGAGAAGGAATGGGTGAGATATAGGGTCGAGAACCTTCCTCAGACTGAAGAAGGGTCTCAACCCGAAACGTTACCCATTCCTTCTCTCTAAAGATGCTGCCTGTCCTGCTGAGTTACTCCAGCTTTTTGTGTAAAAGGACGGGTGACGTTTCAGGGCATGTGAAGAAATGTCACCTGTCCTGTTTCTCCAGAGACGCTGCCTGACCCGCCAACTTACTCCAGCACTTTGTGTCTATCTTTGATAGACTTCTGCGGGACAGGCAGCATCTCGGGAGGAAAGGAATAGGTGACGTTTTGGTTTGAGACCCTTCTTCAGACTCATTATCTGCGTACTATTGTGTTAACGGGCCTGTTGAGCTGCAGTAGGTAAAAATATCACTGATCCATTGCCAGTACATACATTATTAAATGCTTTTGACTGTTTGTTCGGGAACTCTTCCTCCCACACTCCAAAGATGTGCAGGGTTGTAGGTTAATTGGCTTGCTATAAATGTAAAATTGTCCCTAGTATGTGTTGGATAGTGTTAATGTGTGGGGATCGCTGGTCGGCGCGGACCCGGTGGGTCGAAGGGCCAGTTTCCGCGCTGGATCTCTAAACTAAACTAAAAAACTGAAGTGAAGCATTGAATGAAACTCCCAAGTGTGCAGGCACGCTGCTCCCTGTTTTATAGCGGGAGAGTTTATAATGTGTAAGGGTTACAGAGTTCGAAAGGGAGTGGGTTTTTATTTAAGCTTATTTGCCTGCACCCACCTCCCCCGTACACACCTGTCCCAGCTAATCCGGTCCCTTCCCTTACTGTGGGAGCAGTTAGTTTTCCCCTGACAGACAGCTGACTCATGTAATAGCGATGCGAGTGACTCACTGGCTGGGTGGGGCCATAGAAACATAGAAACATAGAAACATAGAAAATAGGTGTAGGAGGAGGCCATTCGGCCCTTCGAGCCAGCACCACCATTCATTGTGATCATGGCTGATCGTCCGCTATCAATAACCCGTGCCTCATATCCCTTGATTCCGCTAGCCCCTCGAGCTCTATCTAACTCTCTTTTAAATTCATCCAGTGACTTGGCCTCCACTGCCCTCTGTGGCAGGGAATTCTATAATTCACAACTGTCTGATGAAAATGTTTTTTCTCATCTCAGTTTTAAATGGCCTCCCCCTTTATTCTTAGACTGTGGCCCTGGTTCTGGACTGCCCCAACATTGGGAACATTTTTCCTGCATCTAGCGTGTCCAGTCCTTTTTTAATGTTATATGTTTCTATAAGATCCCCTCTCATCCTTCTAAATTCCAGTCTTCTCCACTCCTCTCCCATCTGCTCTCCAACCCACCTCTCATAGCTTCATAGTTCATAAGTTCTAGGAACAGAATTAGACCATTCAGCCCATTAAGTCTACTCTGCCATTCAATCATCCCTCTCAACCCCATTCTCCTGCCTTCTCCCCATAACCCCTGACACCTCTTACTAATCGAGACTCTGTCAATCTGTGCCTTAAATATATCCATTGACTTGGCCTCTACCGCCTCCTGTGGCAATGAATTCCACTGATTCACCACCCTCTGGCCAAAGAAAGGGTTGATGGGCCGAAAGGCCTGATTCTACTCCTATCACTTATGAACTTATACTGTCCCTGGATCCCAACCTGCTCCATCCACTTCCATCCTTCAACCTGTCATGGGTAACATCTACAGGCATGGGAGGTGGCCATTCGGTCTCCTGATACGGTTCCACCATTCAATGATACTTAGGCCCCTTCTCCATTATCATTGGGTCTCCAACATCCTTTGGTGATGCAACAGGTTCTCCTTCCAACCTTGAGATCCAACTCGTCCAAGATAACCAAGATGCCCCATCTAAGCCAGTCCCATTTGCCCACGTTTGCCTGCGGTCAGGATCGAGCGGGGTCTCCTGCACTGCGAGGCAGCAGCTCCACCGCTGTCTCTACTTTGAGCGGGCACAGGCACGATGGAATCTCTGCCAGTCTTTGAGGACGAGGTATGACTATATCAAGGAGACTCTGGAAGGTACTTGAAGCATTTTCTCTCTCCCTATGCAATATATTGAATACTTTTGTGACTGTCGGCACTCTTCACGTGGCGACTCTTGCAAACGTGTTCTGTCCACAAACAAACAATCTCACGGCACGTGACCTAGTACACGTGACAATAAAGTATCAATCAATCACCTCTTGCCACGATGGAGCTCGGAGCAGAGGTTTGTTTCAGGAACATAGTGCGAGGCGCTGAGATCTCCTGTATTCTTCCACCCACCATTTGATTTTGATTAGTACAGGTGTCAGTGGTTATGGGGAGAAGGCAGGAGAATGGGGTTAGGAGGGAGAGGTAGATCAGCCATGATTGAATGGAGGAGTAGACTTGGGGGGCCAAATGGCCTAATTATTCACCTATCGCTTATAACCCTATAACCATTTCTTCTTTAGGTTTCAAGCTTCTTGTTGGACTGTGGCCTTCAGACTCTCCCTGGACAGTGTTTCCGGTCTTGTGATTATGACTAATTAATTCCCGGATCTCCTGGTAATTTTCACCAGTCCTGGTGTTTTCTGCTGGAGATGCCAAGATTTCCTTCGTAGACGCTGATCTGACCTGCAGATGGTGAACTCCGGGACAGACTGGTCAATGTGGACACCCCACAGACACTGCAGGCTGCTGCTGACTAACCAGAGCTTTCTTTGTGACGGAGACTCCAGCCATTTGCTCTGTGCCCTACATTGACTCCCTGCACAGCAACTCCCTTTCAGTTTTAAACTGTCCTTCACTATTTTACAACCCTTTGACAAAGCACTTTGCAGGAGCCACACTAGGACACGAGCCCAAGTTCACAAAAACGGGAAAGAGACAAGTTTAAACTCGGTCCCAGAAATGTAACATTCCCATTATGTGGAGGGACTCTAAGTTCTGGTCTTTAGATAAACATTCTCTCTTTGGTCAACTTGAAGTTCAAATTGAAGTCCATTGAAAGTGTCTTCACTGAGGCTGATAGACCTCTTCTGGTATGGTGCCGCCAAGGGTTAGACATAGAAACATAGAACATGGGTGCAGGAGTAGGCCATTCGGCCCTTTGAGCCATTCAATATAATCATGGCTATACATCCAAAATCAGTACCCCGTTCCTACTTTTTCCCCATATTCTTTGTTTCATTTAGCCCTAGGAGCTAAATCTAACTCTCTTGAAAACATCCAGTGAATTGGTCTCCACTGCCTTCTTTGGCAGAGAATTCCACAGATGTACAACTCTCTGGGTGAAACAAGGCTGCAAATGGAGAAAACCAACACCAATATCGATATCAATATCAATACAAATAGCAAGATGCACTCCAGCCCTGATGTATCCTGCTACTTCGACACTTACAGTAGTTACTCTTGTGAACCAGCCAGGTACCAAGTGATTTATGCTCCTAAATATAATCAAAAATATTTATGCTCTCTGTACTTCTCGCTCAGAACATAAATCCTTTGACTCTTCAATAACCCCTTATCAATGTACAAGATCAGCCAGCCCATTTATAGCTGAATAATGACCGACCTGCTGTGGCCAATTCCACAATTAGACCAGCTCCTCCTCAGCCAACTCTTGATATATGAGGCACAAATCCTCCTGGTTTCCCAACTGTGTGGCCCAGACTGAGTGGAATCAAGTCAGTGCTTGATATCTGCAAGGAGAATCGAAAGGTTGCAAATTTCTTTGAGTTTGCTGCATATTTTCAGGCGTGGGTTATGTAAACACATTCCTTAGTTTATGAGGTCCCACCACTTGAACCACTATTAGCAATTTGACCTTCTCTTGCACAAGTTTATAGAAATAGATTTATTGGATTCATATTCTCAAACTGTCGTGCCTTCAAGCTGTAGGGAGGAACTGCAGATGCTGGTTCACAGCAAAGATAGACACAAAGTGCTGGAGTAACTCAGCGGATCAGGCAGTGTCGCTGGAGAGAAGGAATGGGTGGCGTTTCGGGTCTAGACCCTTCTTCACACTGAGAGTCAGGGAGAGGGATAGATGAAACAGAGAAGGTACAAACGCTCCCCTTCCAACACCCTGCCTCTCCCCTGTTACCACACAACTGAACCACCCTACCACACCTAGAAAGCCCTTCTGAGCTACTGTCTACCTCATTGGTGACCCTCAGAATATCTTTGATTGGACTTTACTGCAATAAACGTTATTCCCACATCATGTATCTGTACACTGTGAGTGGCTGAATTGTTCCCATGTATTGTCTTTCCGCTGACTGGTTAGCACACAACAAAAGCTTTTCACTGTACCTCGGTACACCTGACAATAAACCCTGGATAGTTAGGGGTTTATAGAAATAGATTTATTAGATTCATATTCTCAAACTGACAGGCATTCAAGAGGCAGGGAGGAACTGCAGATGCTGGTTTACAGCGAAGATAGACACAAAATGCTGGAGTAACTCAGTGGTTCAGGCAGCATCGCTGGAAAGAAGGAATGGGTGCCGTTCGGGTCGAGACCCTTCTTCAGACTGAGAGTTAGGGGTTTGTTTAGTTAGTGAGTCCTAGTTGACTGCGTTGGTCAGAGTCACAGTGCCCAAATTCTTCAGGCTAGTCAGAGAAAAGGGAAGCAAGAGATATAAATGATATCTCTTGTCTATAAGGAGGGACTCAACCCGAAATGTCACCCATTCCTTCTCTCCAGAGATGGTGCCTGTCCCGCTGAGTTACTCCAGCTTTTTGTGTCTGTCTTTGGTCTATCTGCAGTTCCTTCCTACACACTTACATAAAACTGTTGGGGCATTTTCCAGACGGTTAGTTTTATGCACGGAATTGAAGAATTTGGGTGCATGCAAGGATTTATGTTCCAGTTCTCATGACAATCCACAGTTGACACCAAGTGTCATTAATGCATTAGCTGGTTCTTGCCTGTTCCATCTCACAAAAACCTTTGTTACCCTCTCAATACATCTCACTGTCCATCTCTCTGCATCCGCCCACTCCAGACTAAAGAAATATAAATGAATAGGTTATAAAATATATTTCCAAGAGTCGTAAATAGTTGGCAATGAACATAACCAGGCTGTTCAATCACAAAGCTCAATTCTTGACGATAAATTATTCAGGCGTTTGCAAGTTATGAATGCAATAAAATTATTCATTTGAAAGCTGCCTTGTTAATAATTCCACCGATCTGTTCAGAACTTACTGTAAGCAATTTATTGCCAGTCATTGAATAACTACACTCTTGCAGTGTGTTGGTGCCCGAGTCACTGCTCACCAACATGGCATCGGTCAGGAGAATGTCCCAACCTGAAACATGGCCTGTCCATGTTCTCCACAGATGCTGCCTGACCCGCTGAGTTACTCCAGCACTCTGTGAAACGTCACCTATCCATGTTCTCCACAGATGCTGCCTGACCCGCTGAGTTACTCCAGCACTCTGTGAAACGTCACCTATCCATGTTCTCCACAAATGCTGCCTGACCCGCTGGGTTACTCCAGCACTCTGTGAAACGTCACCTATCCATGTTCTCCACAGATGCTGCCTGACCCGCTGAGTTACTCCAGCACTCTGTGAAACGTCATCTATCCATGTTCTCCACAGATGCTGCCTGACCCGCTGAGTTACTCCAGCACTCTGTGAAACGTCACCTATCCATGTTCTCCACAAATGCTGCCTGACCCGCTGGGTTACTCCAGCACTCTGTGAAACGTCACCTATCCATGTTCTCCACAGATGCTGCCTGACCCGCTGAGTTACTCCAGCACTCTGTGAAACGTCACCTATCCATATTCTCCACAGATGCTGCCTGACCCGCTGAGTTACTCCAGCACTCTGTCTCTTCTTTTATAAACCGGCATCTGCAGTCCTTTACATCCACTGTACATTACACTGTTGGATTCCCCTGTTCTTTTCCCTGAGCACCTTTTCCACAACTGCCCATCCAATTGATACACCTGCAGTCTCTGCAGTGAATCCAATATCATGCCTTTACTCCAATTAAGAAACACTTTTTCCTCATATCTCCCTTTATCTTCTGTCTCAAGTGTTAAACTTGTGTCTTCCAGTTGTGAAACTGCCTTGTGATGTGGGCAATGTTTCTCCACTCACCCTCCCTGAACCCTTCAAGATCCAACACATCTCCTGTTATTTTTTCCTCTGTCTCAAAGGACCACTTTACTTTCTCCAATGTCCAACCCACTGCAGTCATTGCTGGGATCACCAATAAGTGGACCTTACCCCAGACAACCAAAGTTAAAATACTGTTCTGATGAATGGTCCCGGGCCTGAAATGGTGGCGATTTCTCTTCCCACAGATGCTGACCGACCTTTTGGTTGTTTCCAATGTTTACAGTTTTTGTGCCCCAGATGCAAATTATTCTCAGCAATCTCATGCATCCTCATGACTCTTGTGTCCAAGTAACTCTTGTAACTAAATCATATCCAAGCCTCTGGTCTTTGGATTGATGAATTGGACGTTCTGAACTGATTCTGGGACAGGGCTTGGCTGGTGATGAGTAAAGTACATTTACTACACACTATCCTGTTACACACAGATGTATCTGGGATCCATTTGGATTTCACCCAACATAATTCCATCGGAGTCTGGTGCCAAATTCTCATTAGATGCACAAACACGACGGATGCCTGGATAAGGCCGGATGAATTTTCAGAGTGGGATTTTCAGAGTGCCCATTGGGAGAGAGGAGAAGAGGGATTTATCCTGGATTATGCTGCTGGCCTTGCAAGGTAGCGCAAGGTAAAAATGGAGTAAATGGAAGGGAGGTTGGTTTGTGTGATGGTCTGGGCTGTGTCCACAATTCGCTGCAAATTCTTGCGGGCTGGATGGAGTTGTTCCCAAACCGATCTGGGATGCATCCCAATAAAATGCTTTCTAAGGCGCATCTGTGGATGTTGGTGAAGGTCAATGGGGACATGCCGAACTTGCTAAGCCTTCTTAAGAAGTAGAGGCGTCAGTGTGCTTTCTTGGTCATTGCTTTAACATGGGTGGTCCAGGATATTTACTCCTAGGAATTTGAGGTTTTCAACCCATTGTTCTCATGCATGGCACGATTTGCCTGGATTTTCACTATATCATGGTACATGCAACAATATTAAACTAAGATCCCCAAGCAGAAAGAGTCAATGATACACAATAGTGTTTCTAGGTCTTTGATTCCAATTCCCTGTTGGGTAATGTATGGACATTGGGGACTTTGTGTTGGTGCGGGGGGGGGGGGGGGGGAGGGGGAGAGGGGGCGTGAAGGGGCAGTACGGGTGTCTGGTCTCTGGCGCTGTAAGGCAGCAACTCTACCACTGCGCCACCGTGCCACCCCAAATATCCGCTCCTAGTTGTGAGGTTAAACAGTCCGGAGAGGTCAAGGTTCTTCTATATGGAGTGGGTTTTCATGCTAAAGATGCAAGTGACCAATCCTGCGGGTCTGAACGACTTTCTCCTCCGAGAAGCTTTACAGGAATTTTGGCTTCACCTGGCTCTGACAACGTGCCGTGGAATCTGGGAACAGCCATTTGGGCATCAAACACGACATGCCAGCAAATTTGTCGTTGCAATAACTCACTGTGTAAATAATGCTGGAGTTTGGGTCATTTCAACCTGACCCTCATCTGTTCACTTATTTGTTTTAAAGTATTAATGGTCTTTGCAAAGGGAGCGCAGTGGGAACTTATCATTAATTGTTAGTAAACAGGAGTTTCACTAACTTCACCGCTTATCAGATTGGCACCTGGACAGAGATACAGGAAACTGCTGAGGTTCCTCGTGAGTAGAGGTTGTTCCATTAATGTTTGTACAAGTTCATAATGTAGTTTCAGAAGGAGCAGGAAACATTCTCCTGGTTACGCACAGCTTAATATCCATCAACATCAGGAGAAGCGGAATGTCAGTACTGGCCTGGATCCTGCTGTGTTTACCTGGGCACCAGTGTTTCCTGAACTACACTGGCATAAGTTCATAAGTTCCAGGAGCAAAATTAGGCCATTTGGCCCATCAAGTCTCCTCCGCCATTCAATCATGGCTGATCTATCTCTCCCTCCTAACTCCTTTCTCCTGCCTTCTCCCCATAACCCCTGTCACATTTAGTAGTCAGTATCGAACCTGGACACTGGCACTGTGAGGCAGCAGCTCTACCGCTGCACCACCATGCCATCCTAGTATTGGGGTTATTAGTATATTTAATTTATGTTGTGGCATTGTGGACAACGCCAGGTTCGGCAGTGACCACACGGACACTCGCAGTGGGGTGAACCCACCTGGTATGTTTCATTTACAGTGACAAGAAAGTTTAGGACCACATGGGGGCGATGTCCCTCACCACCAGGTACATGTGTTGAGGTGCTGGTGATCCCTGGCTTGTTGCGGCAGCTCAGTTATGGTCACTGAGGAGGAGGCCAATGCGATGGCAGCTAATTGGACCAATGATGCTGGGAGTTGTCATCTCCTGGCCCGTCGGCATCTGCGGGAGGATGTGTGTCGCGATGTTTGTGATGTACTGTATTATATCTGTATAACAGGCCCATTATGCTGCTGCAACCAAGCTGCATAACCAGGCTTGGGAATGGAGCTGAGGCAACATGAAGAAGGGTCTCGACCAAAAACATCACCTATTCCTTCTCTCCAGAGATGCTGTCTGGCCCGCTGGGTTACTCCAGCTTTTTGTGTCTATCTTCACTTTAAACCAGCATCTGCAGTTCTTTCCTACAAATCATTCTACAAACTACAATTCAGACCACAGACGACAGCCAGACTACCGGCTACATCGTAACTGTCACTGTATGTCATGTTGTTACTTGTGGGCGGAGCACCAAGACAAATTCCTTGTATGTGAATATTTGGCCAATAAACTTACTTACTTACATCTCAAACCACAGACGACAGCCAGACTACCGACTACATCTCAGACTGTGGACTAGAACCAGGCATCAGACAACAATCAGACTACAAATATTAACAAAGACCCTCCTGGATAATACTTTATAAATGTCGACTTTACGTCACGTGAAGATGCTGTGATTTCCTGTCCTTTACTCATTCCATTTCCATGTGGTTTTTATTCATTTTGTTTAAGTTTTTCCACAGCAGGAAGTTTCTGTTGTTCTGTGCCAAACACAAGAAGGTGCCTCCTCTGTTCCACTGAAACTAACATCCATCCGAATGGAACAATTTTGGTCATGATTAAACTCGGATTCTCCAGAAGAACAAATGTATGTTTGTGATACATTTTACATGTTCAATCTTCCCCACAGTGAACTAATGCCAATGTAATGCAGCTTATACCTAGGTCACAGGCTGTGCACAGTGCGATCCCACAAGTACTAATGAAATAGATCCTCACTTTGCCACAGAAGGCTGTGGAGGCCAAGTCAGTGGATATTTTGAAGGCAGAGATAGATAGATTGTTGATTAGTACGGGTGTCAGGGGTTATGGGGAGAAGGCAGGAGAATGGGGTTAGGAGGGAGAGGTAGATCAGCCATGATTGAATGGCGGAGTAGACTTGATGGGTGGAATGGCCTAATTCTACTCCTATCCCTTATGCCCAGGAGAGTAGAAGGAAGCCTTACTCTCCAATATTGACAGTGACTGGACCTCTGAGTCTGAAGAAGGGTCTCGACCCGAAACGTCACCTATCTCCTTCGCTCCTTAGATGCTGCTGCACACGCTGAGTTTCTCCAGCTTTTTGTGTAACCCTCTAAAGTATTGGTGGGTTAGCCATGCCTTGGTGACCCTTGGCTGGTGACCCTTGGTCTGAAGAAGGGTCTCGACCGGAAACGTTGCCTGCTTCCTTGGCTCCATAGATGCTGCCTCACCCGCTGAGTTTCTCCAGCATTTTTGTCTACCTTGGATGATGATTCATGAGTTTATGGGATCAGAATTCCCCCGGGGGGGGAGGGGGATCTCATTGAAACTTACTAAACTCTCTCCAGAAATGCTGCCTGTCCCGCTGAGTTACTCCAGCATGTTGTGTCTACAGTCGGTTTAAACCAGCATCTGCAGTTCCTTCCGACACAGTTGGTCCAAACCCCGTTTAATGGCGGCTGAGAATTCGGATTGACCCACGCCAGGAATGTTATATTTACACTTGGGTCTGGGCAAGGAGAGAAACTGGCGGCTCAATAAAAACTGGATGTGTTGGCTGCAGAGCTGATAAACAAGTATCGAACCACTCGCTGCCAGAGCCAGAGAGAGGAGATAGACACAACAGGCTGGAGTAACTCATCGGGTCAAGACCCTTCTTCAGAGTTGTAGGTGGCCATTCTGTTCTGTTAGAGAAAAGCGGCGAACGCAAATATCTTCCCCTGTATCTGCCCCATTCTAAAAGCACAACATCCAATCCCAACTTTCCACAAACTGCGCCAAACTTTTTTTTAAGAGTTCTAAACTTTTTTTTGCAAAACTTAATTTTCAGAAAAATAAGTTGTTTTTTTTCCGAACATACTGGAGGCGTGGATATGTTTGGTGACTGATGGTTTGAAATTTGGAAATACGCTTTTTAACGAGGTCCTCCTCGATTTATGTGTTTCTGTTTTTAATGGAAGTCCAGCTGGTTCTAGAAGCGGTTGTGGTGCAGAGAGAGAGGCGGGCGGTCGGTGGCGCGGAGCCGGGCTAGTGACCAGTTCTCTGGGGAGAATGTGGGGCCGTGTTCAGGGCCTGTCCTACTTACGCGTAATTTGCGTGACAAGGACACGTAAGTGGGACAGGCTCTTTAAGGACCAAAGACCCGATCCAACCGATGGCCCGGGTCGCCTCCGTTCCAATTAGCCCACAGTTATCACCACCTTGGGCTCGAGTATTAGAAGCATGGAGTGTATACTGTAACGGCAGCCCGGCCGCGTTGATATCCGCCAGCCAGAATGTTCCAGGGTTTTTAATTGTCCCGGGCACTGGCAATGGATGGCATTCCTTCTGGAGTAATTCCACGGGACAGGCAGCATCCCTGTGCCCCGAAACGTCACCCATTCCTTCTCTCCAGTCTGTCTCGCGGAATTACTCCAGCTTTTTGTGTCTATCTCCGTTGTGTCTACCTGCAGTTCCTTCCGACATGCTCTTCCTTGCTGCAGACACACTCATGTGCTCTTTAATGAAAATGTTGTACATTCTGGAGTTTATAGTTGCCGCAAGTAAAAACTCCAGAATGTCATACATTTACTGGTAATATGACAGCTGAATGTGGACGAATTTATCCGCGTCGCTGTCAGTCTTCAGACCGGTTTCAGGTCGGACTTGTTCACGTTAATACCAATTTAGGCAATTAAAAATGATGGAAGATCACTAAATGCTGGAGTTACAGCCGGACAGGCAGCGTCTCTGGAGAAAAGGAATAGGGGACATTTTGGGTCGAGACCTTTCTTCTGTCTGAGAGTCGGGGAAAGGGAGACGAGAGATATAGACGGCGATGTAGAGAGATTATCGAAGAAATTAATGAAAGATATGCAAACAAAAACCGCCGTTTCCATTGTATCATTGTCAAACTAGTGGGGATTAAAAACAATGGTCGACGATGTGCAGAACGCATTAATTGCAAATGTTTGGCATCTTTGGAAGAATATTGCAGCAATTGGTCCCTTCATCCATTCTTGTTAAATTCGATTTAAAGATCTCCAAAAATAACGAGTTTTCCTCGAAGATAGACACAAAATGCTGGATAAACTCAGTGGGACAGGCAGCATCTCTGGAGACAAGGAGTGGGTGACGTTTCGGGTCGAGACCCTTCTTCAGACTGACCCGCTGTGTTACTCCAGCATTTTGTGTCTTTCTATGTGTCTATCTTCGGTGTAAACCAACATCTGTAGTTCCTTCCCACAATTCTCATTGCAAGTGTGCACAGTGCGGCATTGTAGCGTGTAACTTACACACCGATGTTGACACACCAGCTTTTTTGGGGAGAAAGACTTTGTCCAACAGTGAATCCCATCACATTCTAATGTCAGCCATTACCTTGTATAAAACGTATTGGAAGCAAGCATTAAAAATAGGTCGTAAAAACTCAAACTTTTTACACAAAGCTGTTAAATTAAATGTTTATATGCGGCACCAATTCCACGTCGAGTATTTTTAGTATAATTTCGATGAAGCCAGCTGGACAACTGGTTTACTTGTAAGCGGAGAGAAATACTATTTATATAGAAACACAAAATGCTGGAGTAACTCAGCGAGTCAGGCAGCATCTCTGGAGAGAAGGAATGAGTGACGTTTCGGTCAAAACCCTTCTTCAGACATCAGTCCAGCTTTTTGTGTCTATTTTCGATTTAACCCAACATCTGCAGTTCCTTCCTACACGATGCCACAGAGCAGCGGGAATAACAAACATCGCCAAACAGACTGATAAAATACAACCCCCCTAACATTAATCTTGACCAGGGAGTCTGCAAGAAGTTGTTCTTTACATTTTATTTAGACTCACAAAGGCAACGTGAGCACAATATTATGCGGTAAAGGATTCATCGTCTATATTTACGATTAAAACTCGTATTAAAGTTAAATAAATTATGTTAAGTTTAAAGATTTGATTTTGTGCGACCAATTCTAACTCGTAACTCGTTTAGTTTAAATATAAATGTGATTATGTATCTCTCTTTCTCTCTCTATATATATATTAAGTTTATATATATATATATATATATTATATATATATTATATATATATGAGAGAGAGAGAGAGAGAGAGAGAGAGAGAGATACATAATCACATTTATATTTAAACTATATATACGAGTTAGAATTGGTCTCTCTCTCTATATATATGTATATATGTATATATATATAGAGAGAGAGAGAGAGTTTAAAATCGCATTTATATTTAGACTATATATATGATTTAAAATCACATTGGTCGCACAAATTCAAATATTTAAACTTAACAATATAAATATATATTAATATTCACACACGTAGAGATAAATCTATAATAGTTTGTATATTATATACATATGTATATATACATATTATAGATTATATACACACTATTATAGATTTATCTACACGTGTGTGAATATGAATATATGTACACATTATATATATATAGATACATCTATATATCTATCTATTTATATATAACCATATTTATATTCATATTCGTATAAATATATATACACACACATATACATACACACGTATATATGTGTGTGTGTGTATATATATATATATATATGCGGGTATAACACACACATACACGCTTAAGACAAATATTGCAAATATTGCACTCAGACAGTGCATGTTGTGGAAGCGAATTCTGTATTGGGCAACGATTATAAATCTGAATAAGTCTGAAGAAGAGTCTCGACCCGAAACGTCACCCATTCCTTCTCTCCAGAGATGCTGCCTGTCCCGCTGAGTTACTCCAGCATTCTGTGTCTACCTTCGATTTAAACCAGCGTCTGCAGTTCTTTCCTAAACGATTATAAATTGTTCCGTCAAGTTGAACACGGGCATGTTTGGGATTTGGGGGTTCCGTTCTATTTGAAATCTAAACGACGTTTAAACAATGAAGGTAGACAAACATGCTGGAGAAACTCATCCTTCGCTCCATAGATGCCACCTCACCCGCTGACTTTCTCCAGCATTTTTGTCTACCTTCGATTTTCCAGCATCTGCAGTTCTTTCTTAAATATCACCAATGTAGGTTGTGGTTTAGGGCTTGTCTCGACTGGGAGTGTCTCGGCTCAGCTCAGCTCAGCTCAATCCCCGACGTTGCTGCCACGGTCGGTGCCCCTCTCGAACCCGATACCTTCACATATCGAGCTCTGGTTTATATTTATTTCGGTGCTGTGATATCACAGATTAGAGGGCTGTTCATTAAATTCCAAGTTTCTGGGTGGCTCGCCGAGTTATTGCCTTACACGCCGCTGATGGAAGAGGTTTTTTTACGGAAAGAAAGAAACCGTATCTCATTCCGGGAGATTTTGTTTTCAGGGATGAAGTTTCACAACTTGCAGATGGCAGGAACTTTACCCAGACAACTGCTTACAGTCGAGACTTCAAGCCGCTTCACCGCCCTCGGGACAACACATCCCCTCTCGACCTTTCAGTCCGCGTTCCTTCACTCTGTCGCACACACATGAGCCCACACACACACACACACACACACATGTGCACACACATGTGCACACACATGGGAACATACACATATACACACACACACACACATGAGCCAACACACACGAACACATGTGCACACACATGGGAACATACACATATACACACACACACACGAGCCCACACACACACACACACACACACACACATGTGCACACACATGGGAACATACACATATACACACACACACACGAGCCAACACACACACGCACACATGTGCACACACATGGGAACATACACACACACACACATGTGCACACACATGTGCACACACACACATGAGCCGACACACACACACACACATGTGCACACACATGGGAACATACACATATACACACACACACACATGAGCCGACACACACACACACATGTGCACACACATGGGAACATACACATACACAGGCACACAGAAACAAACATGTCACATACAGAAATATACATGCAACACAGAGGCAAAATGCGCATAAACATACACACGGAAACAGACATGACAGACACATAAACATACACACACATTTCCTTTTTACCAATTTCTTCTCTCTCTCTTTGTCCGTTCTATTTTTCCAGTCTTTATTAAATTCTGAGATCCAGATACTCGTCTGAAATGCCAGAGTTGTCAGAGCCGAGGTAATAGTGAGGACGTGGCGCCAACTGGATTGCTTTTACTTGGAGATAGTATGAATTGGATAGGCTGAATGGCCACTCACAGGCAGTAACCATTACCTAATCTCCTGGCAAATTGTGCAATTGTATTTAATATTCAAAGGGAAAAGGCAGGAGAATGCAATTGAATTAATTAGATTGGTGTATGTAGGAAAAAGGAACTGCAGATGCTAGTTAATAAAAGAAAGACACAAAGTGCTGGAGTTCACTTCAGGACTCTTATTCAGTGTGTAAAATTATGTATATGTACATACTCTAGGTGATTTGTGTATAGTGTTTTTCATTTTATCATTCGTTTAAGTTATAACCACAGTCGCAGGTAGTGGAAGCTGTCTGAAGAACCCGAAACGTCACCTATCCATGTTCTCCACAGATGCTGCCTGACCCGCTGAGTTACTCCAGCACTCTGTGAAACATCACCTATCCATGTTCTCCACAGATGCTGCCTGACCCGCTGAGTTACTCCAGCACTCTGTGAAACATCACCTATCCATGTTCTCCACAGATGCTGCCTGACCCGCTGAGTTACTCCAGCACTCTGTGAAACGTCACCTCTCCATGTTCTCCACAGAGGCTGCCTGACCCGCTGAGTTACTCCAGCACTCTGCCCTTTGCACATTTGCAGCAGTTAGCTACGTTGCCTCGCAGGCCACACAGAGGTGCCACGGTCTAGGGAGGGTTGAAAGTGTCCGGGATGTAATATTATATCTGAGGATGCATTATTGATATCAAAATCTCCACCCCATACCAGACTACAAGTGTTTGGAAGTGTAGACGTTCGATAATGTACTTGTTGTGAGTTTGTGCATCCTCTGACTCACACACAGGCGCAGCGATCGGCCAGGACATGTTTCATACACGGGATCATAAATATGACCTGGGATGTACTGTGCTCGATACTGAACCTTGTCAATAAAATAGTCCAAGCAAAGCCCTGGCACCTGTACTCCGCTCAGTCCCAACCTGACCAGTGGCTACATACAGTATATTGACGGTTGAATCGCAGCCTGGTTCAGTACCTCAAACGCCCAGGAACAAAGAATATTGCAAAAAGTGGTGGACACTGCCCGGTCCATCACGGATACTGACCTCTCCAACATCAAAGGGATCGACAGGAGTCGCTGCCTCAATAAAAAGGCAGCCAGCATCACCAGAGACCCACACCACCCTGGCCACGCTCTCATTTCACCCCTGACATCGGGAAGAGGCCTGAAAACTGTAACATCCAGGTTCAGGAAGTGCTTCATCCCTACAACCATTTAGCTATTAAACACTACAACCTCCAAATAAGCCCCAAACTACATAGACTAGAGGGCATTGTTTTTGTCTTTGCACTATTGGTATCAGCTTTTTTTACATATTCTGTTGTGTTGCCACAAGTATGAGTTTGACTGTTCCACTCTGGGACATATGACAATCACACACTCCTGATTCTTGTGAGTGAAGGAACCGCAGATGCTGGTTTAAATCGAAGATAGACACAAAATGCTGGAGTAACTCAGCGGGACAGGCAGCATCTCTGAAGAAAAGGAATGGGTGAGACTCTTCTTCAGACTCTTGACGCTTGACTCAGACTCAGACTCCTCCGAGCTCGTGTACACGGCACAACGCTAGCCATAGTTTATTGTCACCTGTGCTGAGGTACAGTGAAAAGCAACTGTGATCTTTGAAGGACTGGTTGAACTATGTACTTCGGTTTTGCACTATTATGTTACTATCACTAATTATTAATTTATTATATAATTGATTATTGCTTAGTGATCTGTGTGTTGTTGCGTTTACAGCTGCAGCAAGTAAATGTTTAACTTAGTTTAGTTTAGTGATGTAGCGCGGAAACAGGCCCTTCAGCCCACCAAGTCCGCGCCAACTAGCGATGTCCCACACACACTAAGAACAATTTGCAATTACACAAAGCCAATTAACCTACAAACCTGTACGTCTTTGGAGTGTGGGAGGAAACCAAAGATCTCGGAGAAAACCCACGTAGAACGGGCAAACTCCATCCAGACAGCATCCCTAGCCAGGATGGAACCCAGGTCTCTGGCGCGGCAAGCGCTGTTAGGCAGCAACTACCGCTGCTCCACTGTGGCCGTCCATATGTCCTGGTACCTGTGACAATTACACGCCCTAGACTCTCTTGAGTCCCGAGGTATGCTGTAGTTGACAAAGTCACCCTAAATTCCTCTCTTTGGAATGTACCGACATTGAAAAAATAAAGTAATGTGAGTTTCTCTTGGAAGAAAAGAGACACAACCTTCAGAAGAATCTTGAATTCCAGATGTTGTAAGTCTACCCTAAGGTTCAAATTCCCTGCCACCCGCTCCCATTACACACTTACACTGTTGTGTCATACAGATGCATGTGTGTGTCTGTATTATACATTGGTGGTTTATCAAATATAAACCCCATCTGACATCAAGTGCATAACTCGCAGCCGCAAGGAATGAGAGAAGGGAGCAGTTCTGATTCACTGGAGGTGCATCTTCTTGTGAACTGTGAAACTCCCAGAGTAATTCCTGGCGCTTGGCCCATTGTGGGAGTTCATAAAAAGTGAAAAGGCAAATATTGGAGACGTGGAATGCAGCAGTCGGCACGGAACGAGGTTGTGCAAACTCACATGGACAGTCAGTTAAAACAAAGAGTGCTGGGAACACTCAGTAGTTTAGTTTAGCATCGTTTATTGTCACACGTACCAAGGTACAGTGACAAGCTTTTGTTACGTGCTATCCAGTCAGCAGAGAGACGATGCATGATTACAGTGTACAGATACATGGTATGGGTGAACTGTTCAGTGCAAGGTGAAGCCAGTTTAAGGATCAGGGGTCGGCCATTTAGGACTGAGATGAGGAAAGACTTTTTCACCCAGAGAGTTGTGAATCTGTGGAATTCTCTGTCACAGAAGGCAGTGGAGGCCAATTCACTGGACGTTTTCAGGAGAGAGTTAGATTTAGCTTTTAGGGCTAAGGGGATCAATGGCTATGGGGAAAAAGCCAGAACAGGGGTACTGATTTTGTATTTTGGGTGATCTGCCATGATCATATTGAATGGCGATGTTGGCTCGAAGGGCCGAAAGGCCTACTCCTGCACCTATTTCCTATGTCTGTCTGTCTGTCTGTCTGTCTGTCTGTCTGTCTGTCTGTCTGTCTGTCTGTCTGTCTGTCTGTCTGTCTGTCTGTCTGTCTGTCTGTCTGTCTGTATCTCTCCTCCCAGAAGTCCCTACTCTTTCGTCCCCGGAAGCTAGTCCCTCCTCTTCCTCCTTGGTCGGGTTTATAGTCGCTTGCAGTGTGGTGAGGTACAGGAACAATTAAACTTTCGCTTGCAGCAGTATCACAGGCACATAGACTTAGAAAATTGAATCTCCTTAGAAGATTGAGGAGATTCAACATGTCAACAACACTCTCCTGAACTTCTGCAGGTGTGCAGTAGAGAGCAGAGACGCAAGATGCTGGAGTAACTCAGCGGGACAGGCAGCATCTCTGGAGAGAAGGAATGGGTGACGTTTCTTCAGACTGAGTATAGAGAGCATATTGACTGGTTGCATCATGACCTGGTTCGGCAATTTGAATACCCAGGAATCAAGAAGATTGCACAAAGTGAACACTGTCCGGTCCATGGGGTCCACAAAAGGCTGGAGAAACTCAGCGGGTGCAGCAGCATTTAAGGAGCGAAGGAGATAGGCGACGTTTCGGGCCGAAAATCTTCACTGTCCAGTCCATCGTGGTTTCAGAGTAAAACAAGAGGAGTTAAGTGAAAGAATTAGGCCCGTGGCACAGCAGTAGAGTTGCTGTCTTACACCGCCTGAGACCAGGGTTTAATCCTGCCCACGGGGGTTGTCTGTACTGAGTTTGCACGTTCTCCCCTTGACTTGCGTGGGTTTTCTCCGGGAGCTCCGGTTTCCTCCCACACTACAAAGACGTGCAGGTTTGTAGGTTAATTGGCTTTGGTAAAAATGTAAATTGTCCATAGTGTGTGTAGGATAGTGTAGGTTTGCAGCAAAGATCCTATAGTGGAGCAAGATAGACCACTCCTGCTAAATGCAATGGGCTGACGTGTAGTACGCAACGGAACGGAACGTGGGCCTTTTTTTCATCCATTTCAGTAACCCAACCGACCCGACCCGCAGTGTAATCAACGTTGCGGGGAACACTTTGTGTCAATAAATTAAAAGTCTGAAAATGAGGAGAAGATTTTTACCAAATAACTTTTATTTTTACGAGGATGTTTCCGTAACCGGCTTCCGTCTCCGCACTATTATCCTACGGGATCTTTGGTGCGGAGACGGAAGCCGGTTACGGAAATGTGGCCGGAAACTACCCATGAATCTGCCCATGACTGCACTACGTCTTTTTCGCCGAGTGGACTATCTTGCTCGCTGTAGGATCTTTGGTTTGCAGGGATCGCTGGTCGGTGCAGACTCAGTGGCCACAAGGGTCTGTTTCCACACTGTATCTCTAAATTTAAAAAAAATCTTCCTTTGTGCACTGGAAAATAATATCTAAATTCAGCACAAACACTGCGTTTAATTGTGTCTCTGTACTTTCCAAAGCCCTCAGTACATGCAGCCAACAGATGTTTGCATTTACAAAATCCTAGTAACTCAGCAAAATTGCCCTCGTTTTATGTAAAACTTCCAAAAGTGTAAATGTTTAAAGAGGAAATTGTAAACTCTGTGAATCTGAAGTAAAAGGAGAAACTGGGCTTTTCCCAGAGGAGGGAGAGACACGAAAGGGAGAAACTCCTGCACCTATTTTTCTGGTTTTTTATGTTCTATGTTTTTTTCCCACGTGAGAATCTCAGAAGTTCTGCCCTGGGATGTTGTAACTCCCCAGATTGTAGAGATTGCCGCTGTTCAGAAGGAGTCTCGCACTGGGCTTGGAATTAGGCAGCTCCATTCAATACATACATCATTAGTTCTGGTACGAGGCTTAATTAAAAACCGGTTGAGCAAGTCTCCAAATATTCAGCTAAATACCCAAATGGTTTCCAATTCCACAACACCATGAGATGAGACTCAACCCCCTTAGTTTCTGAAGCTGTTGTTAGCAAAAGGGAGGGGCTGATTGTGAATTTAGCTCCTTTTTCCCAATTCCTTCACAATTCCGCGGTTCAGTGGGTGAGAAAGGTACCGGATGAACAGTGGGTGACATTGGGTTGGTTGTTTCACAGTAAATGTTCACTAGCTACCATGATGTTCCTGACATTGCTGTTCACGCGGGACTTAACGTCTGACTTTCCTGCTTAGTTTCTCCAGTATTTTGTGTCTCCCTGACCTTCCTCCTTCACTCGATGGTGGGTGTCGCCAACAGGACCAGTAGCGATGCTCCATCACCAGGCCATTCAGCCTATCGACTCCATGCCAGCTCCCAACAGTGCAATCCCCATCAGCCCCTCTCCCCTCTCCTCATTTCCATGTATCTCACCCTCTCTCCTACGTCAAGGGTCAAGTGCTTTATTGTCATATGTCCCGAAACAGAACAAATAATTCTTACTTGAAGCAGCAGCAGCACAAGAAAGATCTCCTGTGGTGTTTTGTCCTGCATCACTCTGCCTCCTAACTGGTCCCACCAAGATGCAGCACAGACGCCACAAGAGATCCTTCTTCCCTGTGTATATGCAGCTGCTCCTCGACCTACGATGGGGTTACGTGCCGATAACCCATTGTGAAGTCCAAATATCGCAAGTCAAAGCATCGTAAATCGGGGAGCATCTATAAACTGTACAACTCCTCCGCCTTCTGTCGTGGGATAGACTGACTCCACTCTCCCCTCCTCCCCGATCTTTGCATATCCCCAATCCTGAACTTTCCATTCCTCACTTTAATTTAATGTTTCATGGATCTTGTTGTGTTTTATAACTGTTGGCAGTTTACAATTAAAGATGCAACATGCTGGAGTAAGTCAGCAGGTCAGGCAGCATCTGTGGAGAACATGGATAGGTGACGTTTCGGGTCGGGACCCTTATTAAGATCCTACACTGTAGAGTCCTCACTGTCCGCAGTAAGGAGGTCATTTCAAAGCCGACCAGGGAAACACAAACTATTCTACACAGATCTCGTGTTACTGACTGTTCAAACTTTGGGATTTGTTGAACTTGGCAGGATCGTTTCTGGTCTGATTCACGGCGGCAGCAGTAATTTGTGTTTCGAGACTGTCCCAAAACTTAATTTAAAGCACATATGACCAATAAATGATTCCTGAAACTTACTTTGGACATTTGTGGTATACATCACTGAATACTTCGCAACAGCTCAATCCCACCGAGGAAATCCATTTCCAGTAACAACAGGAGTGCAGGTACATAGTTTGTTGATCATAGGTTCATGAAGTCATAAGTGATAGGGGCAGAATTATACCATTCGGCCCATCAAGTCTACTCCGCCATTGTATCATGGCTGATCTATCTCTCCCTCTTAACCCCATTCTCCTGCCTTCTCCCCGTAACCCCTGACACCCGTACTAACCCAGAATCTGTCTATCTCTGCCTTAAAAATATCCATTGACTTGTGGCCTCCACAGCCTTCTGTGCCAAAGAATTCCACAGATTCACCACCCTCCTCATCTCCTTCCTCAAAGAACGTCCTTTAATTCTGAGGCTGTGACCTCTGGTCCGAGACTCTCCCACTAGTGGAAACATCCTCTCCACATCCACTCTATCCAGGTCTCATTGTACTCATAACTTCATAGTAACTCATTGAAAGTGACATCACAGGTGGATAGGGTGGACAAAAAGGCATTTGGCACATTGGTGTTCACT